>JAPPVO010000019.1:67757420-68278952 GCA_030407325.1 Camellia japonica | reverse complement strand
ATTGAGTTAATAGAAGACTATAGTTGACCACGTAATGAATTTTATTAAGTGATTGATTTTTAAATCAATAATAACAAACATGAATAGTCACTTATTGTAAAATTTATAATGTTTAAAAGACTGCTACAAGTTGAACAGCTGGTAAACTAATAAAAATGATATCGAAATTCAATGCTCAATGTTTGAAAAGATTGTGTAAACAAATTTTATATTAAAAATATGAACGGATTATATTAATAGTCTCTATAGTTTAGAATTTTGTGTCATTTTAATCTTTAACTTTTATATTTAATTATAAATTTTAAAATCTCGTTTTAAATAAAGACAATTGAAGACCTTGTTACTTAATTTTAAGGGTAAATTTATCAATTTGATAAAATATAAACTAATTTGACAAAAATAAATGTCAAAAAATATTTTTTGAATTTTTAAAAAATTATTCTACTCACAAAAATAAAAATTATATAAAAATTGATAAATCTTTTACATATTTTTTTAATTTATTTTATCCAAATTAATTTTTACTATGTGTTTGGATGATGATCATTAATGTAGTGTGTTGTTTTTTTTACGTTTGATGTTATCATGATAATAGATAGTTGTATTTGTTGTTAACAGGATATTTTTGATATTATCATGTCTAGATGGTTTTGGACTTTTAATGTAGTAATGATATGATTAACATATGAAATACTTTTAGTTTTGAGATTTTTTGATTTAATGGATGGTTTAATAATGAATCAAAGTTGTTCATGTTTAGACTTTTGAAAAAATAAAAACTAATTTAATGAAAATAAATATCAAATATAAAAAAAATATTTTAAAAAATTATTTCTACCATCCCAAAAGATAAAATTATATAAAAATGGTGTATTATATAAAAATGGTGTGTTTTTAATTTTTTTACCAATTTAATTTTTAGTTTTTAGAAAAAAAATTTGAAAATAGATTCTGAAAATCAAACCAAAATAACTTTATAATCAAGAAAGTCCTAACATTATTCATTTAAAAAAAAAAAGGTCATCACATTTCAAACAATATACAAGTTAACCAATACAAAATAAATTGTATGACGATTTTGCCCTTGAAATAAACCGTTTGCAAAGCTAACATCTTTAATTGTCCTTGTTTGGAATAAAATAAAAATTTAAAATCAAATGTATCATAATTAAAAAGTCAGAGAGTAAAGTGACACAAGTCCCAAACTATAGGGACTGTTAATACAATTCGTACTTTGTTTTAAAAATAAATAAACCGTAGGTATAATTTTGATAATTTTTTGACAAATAATTAAGACTGATCATGGGATTACTAGGTCCAATTAAATTTTTTTTTTTTTAATGAATAAATACTGATAAACTTTATAATATAAAAAGTTCATATTATCAAAAATTAGCTTGAGACACACCCCGACCGGCCTCACAGCACAGCACGCATGCCATAATTGATTTTGGTAGAGGCCATGGTCACCTCACTATAAGGGCCTAGCCCACTAATACTTTAGACTTAGCCAATTTATGTTCCACTGGTTTAAGGCTTCCAGGGGGTCGGGCCATACACCACTACTATAGGCCAAGAATATCTCTCTCTCTCTCTCTCTCTCTGTGGCAAAATCACATTATATTTTTTGCTTTCTTTGATTTTCGATTTAAAACTCATACTTTAGTAAATTTTTCAAAAAAAAAATATTGAATGTAACGATAATATCACGTAATGGATTACTATTCAATAAATATTATTAACTTACAGTAACAACCATAATATTATTAGATTAATAGGAAACCATAATTGGCCACTTAATGCGTTTGCAACTTTTTATTAGCCGGCAGTGTCACCATTACATTCAAGAGGGGCAATTCATTTATGTATAAGGGTTTATATTTTATGGTTAAGTTATATACACTTTGACGATTGGTGGATTCTGTGACACTCATTATAAATATTCTTCTTTGATAGATTTCTGTACACTTTAGGTCGTCGTTTGAAAAGTTAAAATTTAGTCAAAATAATAAAATGAAGTCACTAAAACTTCAAAGAGCTAAAAAAGATTTCAACTTATACAAAAAAGTCAAAAATTCATTCTCATTCATTTTTTTTTTTTTACATTTTTTCATAAAAAGTTAAAAATTCTCAAATATATTTATTTTTTTACTTCATATTTTATTCAAAAAACCAAGAAGTCATTAAAATAACCACTTACCAAAATAATTCTTCTTCTTCTTCTTCTTCTTCTACTTCCTCTTCTTTTTTCAAATGTTATTACAAAATGAAGAGTATTAGATAGGAAAGGCAATTTAAGATGGGCTCAGGCCCATTTTTATTTCGTGCTTACTAGTCAGTTCAGCTGAGCCCTCCCTGTTTATTCGCTTTCTCATTAGCCGCGTTCAGCGCTCATCCTCAGCCCTCCCACTGCCTATTTTTCTCGCTTTTCTCCCATCCCAGATTATTGTCTCCTTTTAACGACTCATTTTTCATACCTCTATCAGGCTTTAGCTTTAGTGCAGAAAGCTTTATAAAATCTACATTTAATTTTAAAAAAAGAACTACTTATAAAAAAAATTTCAATGAAAATCTCCTAAAAAGTAAATAAAATTGATGTTAACTGAAAATTTTGAATAAGACAAAAGAATCAATCTCCATTATAAAATGAGTTTTTTATTATTATTATTATTATTATAAAAAATGAGTGTTAATTAAAAAACTAAGACCAAAAAAGACATTAACAAGGCAGCTTAAAAACTGTCCATAGTCTTGTGGTATAGTGCCATGAGAATTAGGAGTATAATTCGGACAGGTTTAGTCGGATTAGGAGGTTTGTTTAAATTTAGATCAATGTGTTGAGTTCTAGCTAGGCTTGAATTATAATCCGAGATTGCTTGTCTAAGACCGACTTGAGTTAAACATGAATTGCCTAAGTTACCCGAATTGCAAAAATTTTCCCAACTAAATTATTAATTTATTAAAATTAGACTCTATTTATAATTTTTTTTTTTTAGAAAATTATTAATAATATCAAAAAATAATTTATATAATATAAGAAAAATGATTATATGGTAGTCTTTACAATTTATGAATGAGAATAAAAAAATAAGATTTTGTATTGTATTACTTGTGTATATAATATATATTCAATATGATTTAAAGGTCTAAAGTACTTTAATATCATGTAATGACTAATAATTTATATAATATATATATATTTAATAATTTTATATATCTATATATAAGTCGGGTTTTGAGTTCAATGAATTATTTGATGTCTTTGTTTAAACTTGCCGGTCTTCTAAATTTTTGCCCGAGCCTATATTGAATTTAAAAATATTTTATTCAAATCCTAAAAAAATTTAAACTCGGCTTAAATTGTTCATGTTGAGCCCGCTCAAATTACACTCTAATAAAAACAACACTTAAATACTTGTTACAGTAGTCGTGTAATCAATTTTAGAGTGGTGGTAAGGCATGTATTCGCATTCATAGAACAATAACAAACACTCTTCGTTTGGAATATAATTTTTCTATTAAAATCTAACATTCTACCTGGTGACCAAAAAAAACAAAAAAAATATAGTAACTTAAAAACAACACTTAAATACTTGTAAGTGAGAAATTAGGAGTTTAATTCTTCCCACGAAGCATTCTTACAACTAATAAATTAAAAATGAAAGGCAAACAAAATTACAAAAACACCTTCAACATTTTTTGTTTTAAGGAGAGAAAGAAATCATCATTTACCAAACCATCAAAAGTTCGAAGGCCAAAAAATCAAAGATAACCCCACACTACATGAGATTAGGAAGGAGACGACATAAAAGATGGGAGAGGCTTTCCACATTTGAAGAGCACCAAAAGGACAAAAAGGATTACCAAACATCTTGCTCTAGTATCATTTGCCAGCTCAGAAAACTGTCCATGCTTTGAAATTGTTTGGATGCATACAAACACAATCCCCTAAGCCTTATCTTCTTGTGATCTGCTTAAGCCTTATCTTCTTCTCACTTAAAATATAAAACAAACAGAAACATCATCCTCATCCTACATGGCAATGGAAGGTACATTGCACACTGACCTCATCAGCACATGTGGGTGTCCACAAACTTCCCAAAACTGGGACCCCACTGTATACCTCCCTCAGAGCCCACCTTAAAATAGTCCCTTATCCTCTTAAATTTGGTTTCTTGGCCTAGAGATATAGGTTAAAAATTGATTTTTAATTTTTTTAAGTTCTTTTTAAAAATAATGTATAAGAAAATAGAGAGTTGGAGCTATTTAAAAAAGTCAAAAAATTAAAAGTTAGTTTTTAATCGTGTTTGTCAAAATACGCCTTCAAAAATTAAAAGCTAGCTTTTAATCGTGTTTGTCAAAATACGCCTTTAACTTAGTCATCTTTTGGGAAATGATTTATATAAGTCAGTGTATTGACCATTTAATTTATTTAGGCTACATCATCTCTTTATTTTTTGAAACTTGTTTTGTAATAAATTAAAAAACATTAGTTTATTTAGCACCTTTTAAAATAACTCTTAAAATTTAGAATAAATTATAAAGACATCTCTTGAGATCTGCTTAAAATACGAATTACCTTCTGTGGTTTAAAAATATCACATTGTCAGAATTTTTTATTTAACAAGATTAATTTAAAAAATGAAATTCCTAATTACTCTCCAATACAATGATAAAATTATTTAAATTATTAATGAAAATAAATTTCTGACATCATGAAAAACTATTAATTAATTTAATAATTTATTAATAAAAATGATCATTTGTTATGATATTAAAAATTTCAATAGACAAGATGTCATTTTTAAAATCACAACCGACAAATCATATTTTAAGAAAATTTTAGAAAGTATATTTATAATTTACTCTAAAACTTAAGTAGAATAATCATATATATTTTAAATTTATTATATATATAGTCCTATATAACATTAATTCAATTTTCGTTGAGTAAATTTCTGAGACACTGTTTCTGCAAATTAGACTTCTTGTAACAACATGGGTCAATTCGACCTGATTTGGGAACATATTATTTTAATAATTTTTAATTTTATATAAAAATATATATAAAAAAAAAAAAAATAACATAACAATTTATAATAATTTTTAGTTAAAATATTTAGACTCCAAACAAGACTTATGTATGTATAAATTTTAAAACAAACATCTCAATGTTGCATTTAACACAAATTGATAGATATTACGTGCGGTGATCTTTAGATTATGAGTCCTGCTAGCAAAGCGTCTTTGAAACTCAAGGAAAAGGAAAAATAAATAAATAAATAAATTTTAAGACACTTATCGCAAATACATTTTATGAATTTTATAACCCATTTCAATCTTTTAAGATTGTTTTTGTTAAAAAAAATTGAAACATTTTTTTATCACCTTTCCAGTACTAATAAGTTGGCACTTGTTATCTGTTACATATATATATATATATATATGCTGCGTTGAGAATTAATGCCTTGTTTATTACTTTGTAGAATGGCTAATAATGGTAATGGAAGTGAATCATCTGTTAGTGGCACTGAATCAATGGAAAGAGTAATGAAAAGAGCGATTACTAGCTTTCTGCAAGCCTTGCAAACTAATATCAACAATGGGACGCCAGAACGGCAGGAAGGGCCGGTTACCATAAAACAGTTCCAGGATCTGAAACCCACCAGATTTACCGGCGGCCCAGACCCAATGGTAGCAGACGCTTGGGTTAAAGACATGGAAAAGATTTTTCGTGCCCTACCCTGCACCGAGAGACAAAAGGTAACTTTCGCCACTTTCACTTTCAAAGACAATGCACAAGAATGGTGGCTTCTCACTCTGGCCAAAGAAGAAATTACGACTTGGGCAAGATTCTTGGAAGTATTCTACGAAAAATACTTTCCAGATTCATTGCGGGAACAGAAGGCATCCGAATTCATACATCTTAAGCAAGGAACCATGACGGTGGCCGAATATGAGAGCAAGTTCACACAACTCGCTCGGTTTGCAACATACGTCATCCCCAATGAAACTCGAAAAGCAAGAAAATTTGAAGCAGGATTGGATGCTGGAATTAAAGACAGACTTGAGGTCTTGAAATTGCCAACCTATGCAGAAGTGGTGGACCGGGCATACATAGCAGAAAAGGGAATTAAAGCCTCGCGTTTTGGAGAACCAAGCTACAAGAAGCGATTCTGGGAAAGGGATAATAGAAGACCCGGTGTTACACCTCATAAGAAGGTGAATATGGGCGCAACCAGCCCAGGCCATCAAGGTCCTACCAACCCTTGAGGTGGCACTATTCCAAATTGCCCCACTTGTGGGAGGGCTCATTGGAGACAATGCCATCGGGACACGGGAGCATGTTTTAGATGCTGACAGTTTGGCCATTTGCTAAGGGATTGTCCAAAGATGGTTAATCCTACAGCCAGCCCCTCTGGCCCAGTTAGGAGACCCGCGGGACCTGGAGGAGAAAAGAAGGACCAAAACCGCCACGGTCGGGCTTTCGCCTTGGTACCTGGAAAACCGGAAGTTACCGAAAATGTTGTGTCAGGTACACTTTCTGTCTGTGGTCTTTTAGCTCATGTCCTTATTGACTCTGGGTCAACTCATTCTTTTGTTGCACCACACTTTGCTGCTAAGTGGACATCAACCCCCGAACCATTAGGACATACATTGTCTGTGTCATTTCCTTCTGGTAAGTCTGTCTGTAGTACTAATGTGTACAGATCTTGTGTTATATTCCTAAAAGGCAAAACCTTATATGTAGACTTGATTCCCCTCCGCATTGGAAACATTGATGTAATCTTAGGTATGGATTGGCTGGTTGCCAACCACGCCTCTATCGACTGTAAAGCCAAAAAGGTCTCTCTCAAGTTACCAAACCAACCCGAACTTGTCTTTGATGGGACTGAAGTTTCTAACCCTTCCTGTATTATATCCTCCATGGTGGCCCAACGACTTCTAAGAAAGGGTTGTGGTAGTTATATTTGTTATGTGATTGATACACAAAAAGAGGGCCCCACCGTTGATGCAATTCCTATAGTTCGCGAATTCCCGGATGTCTTTCTTGAAGATCTACTCGGTATTCCAGATGATCGGGAGATCGAATTCACTATTGAAACCCAACCTGGCACGCAGCCTATATCAAAAGCTCCTTATCGCATATCGATGATAGAATTGAAAAAGCTGAAGACTCAACTCCAAGAACTCTTGGACAAAGGTTTTATTCGGCCTAGTACCTCCCCTAGGGAGCTCCATTGTTCGTGATAAAAAGATGGCACATGAGATTATGCATCGATTACCGGGAGCTGAATAAGGTTACCATCAAGAATCGATATCCTCTGCCGCGAATCGATGACTTGTTCGATCAACTTCAAGGAGCACAAGTATTTTCCAAAATTAACTTACGTTCTGGCTACCATCAACTAAAAGTTAAAACGGAAAGCATTGAAAAGACTACCTTCAGAACCCGTTACGGGCACTACGAATTTCTCGTCATGCCTTTTGGCGTCACAAATGCCCCAGCAGCCTTCATGGACCTCATGAACAGAGTATTCAAACCCTATCTTGATGAGTTCGCCATCGTCTTCATTGACGACATCCTCATATACTCCAAGTCACTAGAAACCCATGAACAGCACTTGCGAATGGTTCTACAAACGCTACGTGATCATAAACTTTATGCCAAGTTGAAGAAATGCGAATTCTGGATCACTAGTGTACACTTTCTCAGTCACGTCATTAATAAAGATGGCATCTCGGTTGACCCCCAAAAAGTTACAGCAATCGTGGACTGGCCACGACCCACTAATGTGTCAGAAATTCGGAGTTTCTTGGGTCTAGCTGGCTATTATCGACACTTCGTGCAAGATTTCTCAAAGATAGCATCGCCCTTGACCCAGCTAACTCAGAAGAACACACCCTTTGAATGGACTGATAAACAAGAGCGTTGCTTTCAAGAATTAAAAGGTCGACTTGTGTCAGCCCCTATACTAGTACTCCCTACCGGAGCAGATGGGTTCGTAATCTATAGTGATGCCTCATACAATGGGTTGGGTTGCGTTCTCATGCAAGACGGAAAAGTCATTACTTATGCGTCACGACAATTAAAGACTCACGAGAAGAACTACCCGACTCACGATTTGGAATTA
This sequence comes from Camellia japonica, assembly GCA_030407325.1. Lineage (NCBI taxonomy): Eukaryota > Viridiplantae > Streptophyta > Magnoliopsida > Ericales > Theaceae > Camellia > Camellia japonica. The sequence goes on along the minus strand of JAPPVO010000019.1, from coordinate 68,270,817 downwards.
GTTGCGGTGATCTTTGCTCTCAAAATCTGGCGTCATTATCTCTACGGTACAACCTGCGAGATTTATACTGACCACAAAAGCCTGAAATATCTATTCACACAGAAGGAACTAAACATGAGGCAACGGCGGTGGTTAAAATTTATGAAAGACTACGATATAGAGATCCATCACCATCCGGGCAAAGCTAACGTAGTGGCAGACGCACTGAGCCAAAAGTCGACGAGAAGTTTGGCATGCACTCTCGTTTCCCACAAGGTCAATGGGTTGCTCGCCAATGTAACCGTGGAGCCTACATTGATTGGAGAAATCAAAGCACGTCAATGGGAAGATAAACTCTTCAAGAAAAGGTACGAGGAACAAGGAAACACGCCTGATCCTGATTTCATTGTAAGCAATGGAATACTGAAATTTCATAATCGAATTTGCATACCCGACATCCCAGAACTCAAGAAGAAGATACTGGAGGAAGCTCATAACTCGAGATTTGCAGTCCACCCTGGCAACACAAGATGTATCATGATCTGAAGGAACACTACTGAGACCAAAATGAAAAGAGATATAGCAAGCCATGTTTCCAAATGTCTGCATTGTCAGCGTGTTAAAACAGAACATCAGAGACCTGCAGGGCTGCTGCAACCACTCCTTATTCCTAATGGAAATGGGAACACATTACTATGGACTTCGTGGTCGGGCTACCACAGTCTTTTTCAAGAAAATGCAATATGGGTTATAGCAGATCGATTGACAAAGTCAGCACATTTTCTACCAATCAAAATCATGTACCCTCTGAATAAGTTTGCCACTTTATATATCAAGGAGATTATTCGGTTGCATGGTATCCCAGTTTCGATCGTGTCTGACCGAGACCCTCGTTTCGTGTCTCACTTCTGGAATAAATTGCAAGAAGCTTTGGGAACTACACTGAAGTTCAGCACGGCCTATCATCCACAAACTGATGGGCAATCCGAAAGAACAATCCAGACGTTGGAAGACATGTTACGTGTATGCGTGTTGGACCTCAAAGGTAACTGGGATGAGCACCTACCCTTGGTGGAATTTGCCTATAACAACAGCTATCAGGCAAGCATTGGAATGGCTCCGTACGAAGCTCTATATGGAAGGAGATGTCGATCACCTCTGTGCTGGACGGAGGTCGGGGACAGGAAATTGTTAGGCCCCGAAATCGTGCAAGTCACCAGTGAGAAAATCCGACTCATCCAACAGCGGATTCGCACTGCTCAGAGCCGCCAGAAAAGTTATGCAGATACTCGGAGACGAGACTTGGAATTTCAAGTAGGAGATCATGTGTTTCTCAAAATCTCACCAACAAGAGGAGTGATTCGATTCGGAAAGCGCAGAAAGCTAAACCCACGTTACATCGGGCCATTCGAGATACTGGAAAGAATTGGTCCTGTAGCCTATCGCCTTGCACTACCTCCTGAGCTATCTAATATTCACAACGTGTTTCACGTTTCAATGCTCCGACGGTATCTCCGAGATCCAGAACATGTCATCGACTATGAGAACGTGGAAGTTCGAGAAGATCTCTCTTACGAAGAACAACCAGTGCAAATTCTCGATCGTCGTAATCAAGTTCTCCGAAACAAGACCATACCGCTAGTAAAGGTCTTATGGAGGAATCATCGCATCGAAGAAGCTACGTGGGAAACAGAAAGTCAAATGTGAGCCAAATCCCCACACCTCTTCGAAAGTTAAGGTACGTCAACTTTGGGGACAAACTTCTAATTAGAAGGGGAGAAATGTGACACCCCGAACGTTTAATTAAGTACTATATAAATATTTAGAGTTATATATAATTATGGTTGCATGTGATGATAGACTATTAAATAAATAAATATATAAATCTAATTTGGCATTGGGTTATCAAATATAGGATTAATTAGAAATTATTTGGGGACAAGTTAACACATTTATGGAATTATAATACTAGTTGGGTTAAATTAAAGTTAAAAATAGTAAATAAATAATAATATGGAATAATAATACAATGATAAGATGTAATTTAATTGGATACACTAAAAAAATTTAGCACCAAAACAAGTAAATAAATAAATAAAAAGAAGAAGAAAAGAAAATAAAAATGAATAATAAAAGTTTAAGCTAATGTTGGCCCAGCAAATGCCTTGCAAATATTGGCCCAAGCAAAAAGGCCCAAGTACATATATATATATATTGAGGAGATTTATACTTATCCAGTAAGATGCAAATCTGTGAATTGAATCTACAATTAAGGCTCAATCTACGAGCTTAATGATGCCTCCATTTAGAGAGGTTACGTGGCATTCACATCAAGGCTCGGGTTGCAGTATAACAGGGGCAAAGGTGTTGTAAATAAAGAGAAGGGAAAAACAAAAGAAAAAAAAAAGGAAAGAAAGAGTGAAAAATCGAGAGAAAGAAACTTATAGTAGGGAAGTTCTGATAGTAAAGTAAGGCTAAGGGTTATAACTAAGGTGAGTTATATTATACCTTGATTTACCATTATATGTTTTACGAATGTTTTGAGTTACCATAGCTTATTTTATACAAGTTATATTTATTAAGTTATATAAATAAAAGTTATGTTTATAAATGTTTCAGTTACATGGGTTACTTTCTAAACTCTATTTACTTAAAAGGAAACCCATAGATATGTTTGTTTAACTTTTAGTATATATTTGACTATAACCTTATAAACAATTATGTTTTGTAAGTACCACCACGGGAGTCCCACGCCTTGGGGGACTTAAATAACCACTGGCCTCCGTTTGACCACTTTGTGGTCCTCTGTTTATCATGGATCCATTGACATCTGTTCTGACTGTCACTTCTGTGACCTCTGTTCTGTTTTGTTTTATACCGTGGTTATGATTATTTATGTACATGATTTCTGTATTCCGCCATTTTAAATAAACTGTGATTTCAAATTAAATTATGTAAATATTTTAGCCTAACTGATTATCCTTGGTTATTTTGTATTCCCTGCACTCTTGGCATAATATTTCTTACTCTGCTGTGTGCTTATAGCTGTTACCCCTTTCAGGTGACGAGATATAGGGGAATCCATAACCCCACAAAATGGAACCTGCATATGGACTGATGTTGAATCACTATTTTATCTTTCTTTCTTTTTTTTATATTTCTGCTCCCTTTTGTTTCTATTCGGGGCTGGTCATTGAATAATAAAATAATGAAAACCCTAGAAATGTATTTCCTCTTTCTTAAATAGTAAAAATGAAATAAAATTTCTGTTTAATTATTTTTTATTTTCGCTTGCGCAACTTAATTTGCTTCGAATAAGAATAAGTTAGTAAGTTGCGATTCCAACCCTACGCCCCTGGAGTTGGGTCGTGACATTAGAAATATTTAAAAGTAAACAAAAAGAAATTACATTACAGGATTTGCAACATGAAATTAATCAGATTAAACAAACCATTAAAGAATTACAAAGTAAAGATAGAATCTTAGAAGATGAAATTATTACATTAAAACTTAATAAAAGTTTAGATAATTTCCAAACCAATGCTGAATCATCTAATGAATCTGAACATACTAATCCTGATAATCTTTTGTTTGATAATCGATCACACCAATCCAATCATGAAGATAACAGATTAAATCTTATTAATAAAATTCATATCCAAAAATGGTATTCAAAAGTCAAACTAGTAATCAATGATTTTGAATTAAATATTATTGCTTTAATTGATACTGGTGCTGATCTTAATTGTATTCAAGAAGGCTTATTACCTACAAAATATTATGAGAAAACTAGTGAACAATTAATTTCTGCAAATGGTAGTAAAATGCATATTAAATATAAATTACAGAAAGTTCATATTTGTCAAAATAATGTTGTTTCAAAACCTCATTTGTTTTAGTCAAAAATATGACTGATAAAATTATTCTAGGAACACCATTTATATTTTTATTATATCAATTTACTACATCTAGTAACGGAATAACTACTCAAGCTTTTGATCAAACAGTTACTTTTAAATTTTTATCTCCACCTGAAATTTTAGAATTAAATCAATTAAAAGACTGTTTTATTTCTCAATCTATTAATCGATTAACTCGTCAATTACATTTTCTTAAAGAAGAAGTCAATTATAAAAGAATTGAACAACAATTAACTGATCCTGTTGTTATATCTCAAATTGAAGAATTTAAATTAAAATTAGAAACAACTGTTTGTTCTACTTTACCAACTGCCTTCTGGCATAGGAAAAAACATGTAGTCACTTTACCATACATTAAGAATTTTAATGAAAGACAAATTTCTACTAAATCTCGACCTATTCAAATGAATCATGAATTAGTTGAAATGTGTAAAAAAAAAATCAATGAACTATTAAAAAATCGAATTATTAGTCCTAGTAAATCACCATGGTCTTATCTTGTTTTTTATATTAATAAAAATGCTGAATTAGAACGAGGTGTCCCTCGCTTAGTCATCAATTATAAACCATTAAATAAAGTTTTAGAATGGATTCCATATCCTATTCCTAATAAAAAAGATTTAATCAAAAGACTTAGTCAAGCTATTATTTTTAGTAAATTTGATTTAAAAAGTGGTTTTTGGCAAATACAAATTCATCCTAAAGATAGATATAAAACTGCATTCACTACACCTTTTGGTCACTATGAATGGAATGTCATGCCGTTTGGATTAAAAAATACTTCTAGTGAATTTCAAAATATAATGAATGATATTTTTAATCCATTTAGTCATTTTTCCATAATTTATATTGATGATATACTTATTTTTTCTAAATCCATTAATGAACACTGGAAATATCTTACTGCATTCTTTTATACCATTAAAAGTCATGGTCTAGTCATTTCTGCTCCTAAGATTAAATTGTTTCAAACCAAAGTCAGATTTTTAGGATATGATATTCACCAGAATACTATTTTACCTATTAGTCGTTCCATTGAGTTTGCGTCTAAATTTCCTGATGAAATCTTAGATAAAACCCAGTTACAACGTTTTTTAGGATCATTGAATTATATTGCTGAATTTTACAAAGACCTTAGGAAAACTTGTCAACCTCTGTTTGATCGGTTAAAAGACAATCTTCCTCCTTGGTCTTCTACTCATACTGCTATTGTTAAACAAGTCAAACAATATCTCAAGTCTCTTCCTTGTCTTGGTATTCCTACTGAAAATTCATTCAAAATTATTCAAACTGATGCCTCTGATATTGGTTATGGTGGCATCCTTCTCCAGAAAATTACTCCTCAGTCATCTAAACAAATTGTTCATTATCATTCTGGTGTCTGGAATAAAGCACAAAAGAATTATAGTACTATTAAACAAGAAATTTTATCTACTGTTTTATGTGTTAGTAAATTTCAAGATGATATTTTAAATCAAAAGTTTTACTTCGTGTTGATTGTAAATCTGCTAAATATGTTTTAGAAAAAGATGTTCAAAATCTTGCTAGTAAGCAAATTTTTGCTCGTTTGCAATCTATTTTAAGTATTTTTGATTTTGAAATTGAATATATACCTGGTTGTCAAAATTCTATTCATGATTTTCTTACCCAAGAATTTTTGCAAGGTGGATAGTGAGTTGCATCATGACAATTCCCTCTATTCCTTACCATAAACACCAGATTAAACACTATAAAATCTTAGTCAAACATACTGCTCGTCGCCTTACTATTCTCAAATCAACCCATTTACCTACTAAAAGAGCCCAATACATTCAATTTCATTGGATTAAAGCCCAGAAACAACAACTTGCTCATTATATTAACTGCTTACATGAATATACTGATCAATTAGATATCCTCAGTGAATGCTAATTTGTCTAATCACCTATTTTACAGATGTCTCATCAAAGACCTTTGCGACCATCTATAGACCGCCCGAGAACTCCCGGCTCGGTGCGCGAGGGCGCGAGTCGTTTGTTCTTAGCTACTACAAGTTCGGACTCATGTCACGGTTCTGAATCTAATCTCACAAAGTGCAATGTGAGACCGATAAATCACCAAAGAGTCCAAATCGGGCAAATCGTTTTGAAAAACTGATTTTTATAAAGAAGTGCCAAATATGGACTGCTTTGCCAGATACAGAGTCGCTACCTAAATGTTTTATTTTGGGAAAATTTAGGAAACCCTGACTCGTGCCTAAGGCCACGTGTCCATCATCACCAAAGTTGCCTCGGCTCGGGAACTTGGGTACGAGAGGGAAAGGTCATGCAATGAGCACCCCCGCTCGCCCGATCAAAGATCGGCCTTTACTAACATGATATGTTGTTTTTGAAAACACATGTGTTCTTATTCTGATTATTAACCTAGAATTACTATGTGATGCGCACAGCATACAAGTATAGACTAGATCGCCTAAGTTAGAACAAAACATTTCATGTTCGTTTGTCTGAAACGGTTAGAGGTGCTACTCGTACGTAGGCTAAGTCGTGAATTTTGCCACCCTCAAGTGGGCTTAAAACTCGCATTTCAATGAATTGTTCCAATTCAAGCAATCCAACATTCACCCACAGGCATTCAAGCAGTTAATCACTTAAGCAGTTAGCCTCATGGCAAGCATGCTAACATGGCAACATACACATCTCATGCAGGGATGCTAAAGCGTAAACACTCACAGTGTACTCCGAGCCAAAACAGAGAACTAGTTAGAAATCATGCATGATCCTAGTTCATGTTACGATGGCTAATGCAACACATGCAAAAATGCAACTAAAATAGGCTCGGCTATCTAGAATGTCATGTGAATGCAACTTGATAACATGCTATTGAACACGCATTCAAGTAAACGTATTGAAATACAATGCAGTTAGTATGATGCGCCGAGCCCGGTGCATGCAATACAGATGAATGGGTGCACACATGCGAAGCGTAAGGATGCTAATTGAAACGTGCCCTAGAACTAACCAATGAAAGCAGTTAAGTAAAAGGGAGAAAGAAATGGGGGTTGGAAGACATGCATCACACACACGTACGCTTATTACAACAGTTCGCCCTCTCGACGAAGGGTCCGAATAATGAGCTAACTAGCTAATCTAAGCTAATTAAACTAATTATTACAAAATAGGACTAATTAACTAACAAGTTAACTAATCAATACAAAATGAAGCTAATTAACTAACAAGTTAACTAACTACTTATTACAATACAAATCAAATAGATAAACGCATTAACTATTTAAGTACAAAACAAAGCATAAGCTAGCTATCTAAGCAAAGCAATAAAACAGGAGCCTCAAGGCGAGAAGTGTATGCATGCTTGGTCGTCTCGTTCGAAAATCCATCGCGATGCCCCAAATTGCCTCTGTTTGCAATTGTTCTCAGAACTCTGCACAAAGCTCCAGATAGTGTCTACTCCACCTTGGGAACCTATAGGAGCATTGCCGACCAGTTGTTGATGTTACCAACCACCTGCCGACCACCTACCATTGCTGCAGACCAGAAAAAGTGGTCGGCCAGCTAGTTTTTCTGGTCGGCCGACCAGTTTTGCTGCCACACTTCCAGTTTGCTGCAACAGAGAACAAGAAGGGGCATGGCAATGTATTTGCAAGGTATGTGTGCACAACCACCCTCCCTATCATTTCATGAGCTCAAGGGAGTGTAGTTCTTGACTCTCGGGCCACCAATCGCGCATCTCGATGCATGATGGCCAAGAAGCCAAGATTGCACGAATTAATGTGAAATGAATGCACACATAACACGTGAATGCCTTAAACTCTATCATGTATGATCAAGAGCGTCGGCGACCGAGAATTGAGGCACGTTTGATCACTTCAAGCATGAAACGTCCCTCGTTTCTCGTGTTTGGACTAACACCTAATCCAAACACATGCAAAGCATACAACCCACTATAATGCATGCATACACAATGCAATGCAAAATAAGCAACCTATCAACGCTAATGGCATGCATGCTCAATGCAATGCAACATGGCATACACAATGCAAACAACAACATGGCATACACAATGCAAACAACAACATAGCATACACAATGCAATGTAAGATGAGCATGCTATCAATGCTAATGGCATGCATACTCAATGCAAAGCAACATAAGCAACTATCGATACTAATGTTATGCATACGCAATGCAAAGCAACATAAGCAACCTATCAATGCTAATGTTATGCATACTCAATGCAAAGCAACATAAGCATGCGAATAACATGAAAACAAACATGCTCAATGGACTTAAACCAAAAATGGACAGACCTCAATCATGCCCAAATCAATGGCCATAATGCTAAAATGAAGGCACCAAAAGCATATACAAGCATACATGCCAATTGGCCTACCAATTAAGCATAAGAGCACAACTCTCAAGAGTGCTCAAGGAGTGACAAATGTGGAAGTGTAACAACACTATAGGCACTGAAATTAGGCATGAAATGATGCCAAATCATTCAATCAACACAAGCAAGGCATGCAAGAGTCTTTAAAGCATAAAGCTACCAAAGAGGACTACTTAGAGACATGCAATACATGGCACAAATGCATGAACCAATCATGGACAGAGCTCAAATAGGTCTAAACAAGGACCAAAACATGCTGAAATGAGGGCTCAAAGGCCTAGGCATGCATGCATACACACTAGGCCATAAACAAGGCAACAATGCACAACCCTTAGAGGCACTCAAAGGGTGAAAGAAATAGGAACATGGCAATGCTACATGCTCTGAAATGTCATGTGAAATGATGCCAAATCATCCAAACAACACAAATGAAGCATGTTATGGTGCTTAAATCTCAAAGCTAGCAAGGCCAATTGCACTACAACTATGCAAAACATAAGCATATGGCCAAGATAACCCAAAACAATCCTAGAGCATGTCAAAATGATATAAAACATGTATGGAAGGAAGCCAAAATAAACTAGCATGGAGGGCATGAAGCATGGAATATGCAAGGCCAAAAGAGAGGATTACACTACACCTAATAAGACCAAGCCTGAGATGGCTTCGCCAACAAAAATCAGAGTTATATCATGGCAAAATAACCCAAAAAATACACTGAAATGATAGCTCGCAAGCTTAGGCATGAAGGCATACACAATGACTCATGTTTAAGGCATAAAGGACCAACCCTTCAAAGCATTGAAAGAGTGACAAATGCAAGTGTATGACCACACTGCATGTACTGAAATTATATTTCAAATGATGTCAAATCATGAAAATAGTCCAAGTAATACATGCTAATGGACTCAATACACAAAGCTAATGAGCTAGATTGAACCATGGCTATACAAAGCAATGCATGCATGACCAAAACAACATAAATCAGAGCTTAAGCATGCTAAAACATGGACAAAATCTTCTTAGAGTTAAGCCAAAATCATGCTAGAATAATGGTCTAAAACACATGATACACATTAGGCTAGTGAATGGAAATGCACTACAAGTGCATGGAGCATGCAAGGGACCATCAAACCAACCCAAAACAGAGTTATGGCATGCTAAAACAACACCAAAAACAAGCTGAGATGGACTCAAAACATGCTAGAAAGACATGCTACTTCATGGAGCATACAAAACTAGTTTGTATGAATTACACTACAAGTGTATAAGGCATGCATGAGGTGACCAAACCAAGTCAAAACAGTGGTATGCCATGTCAAAATAACCCCAAATACATGCTAAGATGGAGTCAACATAAGCTTAACAAACATGCTCAAACATGAGGCAAATGAAGCAAGCATACAAGACACAAGGAGAGGGGATGACCCTCTCCTATTTGGGACCTCAAAACACCATTTCCCCCACTGAAATTCCTCTAAGTTTCAGTGGTGAGAAGGCCAAAATGAGGTGGTCCCAATAGCTTAAAAGAAAGGTTCAAAATAAGGCCTAACAAGGCCTAAGTGGGGGTAGACTACCCCCAACACAAAAGAGACCTTAAACAAACATTACAAGCATGCAAAATCAGAACTTTTTTTACTTTAAAGTTAAGCCTAAAACAACATGCAAGTAGGGTCAAAAGCTTAAGCAAAAATAAGGGTTTAAGAGGCTAGAAGCTCACCCTTGTAGAACAACTCTAGAGCAATAACTCCAGCAGCTTTTTCTGACCAAAACCAATCCAAAAACTTCAAAAACAACTTCAAGGGACCTCAGATCCGAGAGTATGGTGTTTCACTATGTGTTTGTGTGTTAAAGTGTAATAAAAAGGCACTTTTGAAGCACAAATGTGAAGCAAAGAGTAAGATAGAGACAAAGGTGTATATGTATAGCTCAAGCACTAAAATCTAAACCTAAGGCAAGAGGGGGGAGGTTCTCTTTTATAGAGAACCAAAGGTTAAGCTTGTTGAACAAGCTTAGACCTAAAGCCATCCCTCCATACATGTGTATGGAGGATGGTTTCTGTACCCTCCAGTTGTTACAGCTGGCTAGAAAATATCTCCAAAAAGGTGATGGAAAGTTGCCGACCACTTGAAGTGGTCGACCATCTACTTACACTAGTCGGCCGACCAGTGGAAGTGGTCGGCCAGGGAAGAAAGTGGTCGTCCATGGAGAGAAGATGGTCTGCAACATGAAAGCAAGGCAATAGTGTGGTGGTTGACCAGAAAAGGTGGCCCAAAGACCAAGAAAACCAGTTAGCCGACTAGAAAACTGGCTGGCAGGAAGGAAAGTGGTCTCCAAGGGGAAGAACTGGTCTCCCACCCTTATACCATCCTCCAAGCAAGGAAAACAAGGTTTGTACCAAAAACAAACCAAAAAGGATGCAAGACAAAAGTCTGGGAGGCAAGACGCGCACCGGGAGCCTCGAAAACTAGTCTACGGGCATCAAAAGTGGTCTCCCAGACCACAGTGGCCCTCTAGGCCAAGGCAACAAGGCATGGTCCGAAAACCAAGCCAAGCGGAGAACGTTAAGCGGTCCCGAGACGAGGCGTGCGGCCGAAGACTCCGAAAACCGGAAACTAGTCTCCAAGAGCGAAAAGTGGTCTACGACCACAAAAAAGTGGTCAACAGACCACTCCCTCCCCTCGAGGCAAGGAAAACAAGGCTTGGTCCACAGACCGAGCCAAAACACAAAACGTTCAGAGGCCCGGAGGCAAGGCACTCAGCCGAAAACTCCAGAAACTCGAACGAGCACAACATGCACTATCACCGAGCGCTCAATCGATGACGTCTGAGTCTTAAGGTCGGTCAAAAATGGGGTGTCTACACCATCCAGCAAGGCTCTTGTGACTTCTAGTCAACCTTTTGTTCCTCCTCCTTTGGAGTTAGTCACCAAATACCATCCTGCTGAATTGGTTAACCGTTACCAAATTCTTGGTAACATTCCTAAACCTAGTTATACATCTACTTTGGCTACTGATCCTTTTGCTTTATCCAGTCAAGCAGTTACTCCATACCCTTCTAATCCTATTAAATCAGCCCGATCTGATTATGTTAAATCCACCACTACTAATCTCTTTTTCAAAGAACCTAGTCACCCAAAGAGTCATACTGTTCATGATCTAGTTAAATCTTATTTCCCTCCTGGATGGCATTTTATTCCTCTCCATCCAGAAAAAAAAATTACTTTCTATAAAGATATCATGTTCAACTATCAGTCAATTGTGATTAAACTCATTTATGATCGCACTTACACAAGTAAAATTGTGTACCATTCACTCTATATTCACAACTTTGTTTCTTTGGTTGATTGGGATGCTCCTTATCAACTACGAGATTTGCCTGGTCATTCAATTCAATACAGTTACTATGATTATGTTGATGCTTGGTTCAAAGTCCGCTTGTATCAAAATGAGTCAAACAGTCACTCTTGGTTTTTTCAATTTGACCAAAAGTTCAAATCCGAGTTACCTACCTGGTTTCTGCGATGGTGGACTCAATATGGCGCCATTTCAGAAATCTTCCCATCTGTAATTATGGAACAAGTCAATTACTTCTCCATTGTTTTCTCATTCACTCCTCAGCAAAGGAAATTCCCTCTATTGCTTATTTTTATATCCAAATACAAAATCCCTTGGATATTCAAATGGCAATATGGTATTTCTGATGATGTTATTTACCGTCAACACATGGTTAAATGGTGGGATAATTTCAAAATTTTCACGCATCATTGAAATTGTTCAAATTGAATTCCCAATCAACATACTTGCTCCAACTCCTGCTATGGTTAAAGCTCAGCAGATCCCCACTGCTCCATTAACACAAGGAAGTCAACTTCCTCCAGTCAATCTTGGAAGCCCAACATCCAGTTCTTCCAAGCCCAAGTCATCCAAGTCAAAGATTAAGTCCAAGTCAGCAAAGCCCATCACTGATCAGCCCAAATCAAAGGAAAAATCCAAGTCCAAGGTTAAGCCTAAATCCAAGTCATCCAAGGATGAGCTTCTCTAAATGGCTCGTCTCCTTATGGCCCAAGCCAAGTCAGATTCGAATAATAGTGATTTAGAAAACAGTTCAGAAAGTTCAAACTCTTCTAAAGGTTCAACTAATCAAGATCCTTATGGGCCCCTGTTTCAAGATGCTCAGGACCCATATGCCTAATTCAATCATTGGATTCTATATAGCTATAATTATCAGCTTCAATCAATACTCATTTTTTTTTAGAAAAGCTGCTGATATATATATATATTGATTCCCTCAGTCACATGCCTCCAAGCAATAAATAGTGAAAAAAGTCAACTTTACTGTTCACTATTCATCAAAAAGTCAACATTACAATTCCTCATTCATCATGATTCATCCAACCGACAAATTTAGCATAGTAAAAGGCAGCCATCAACTTTAGTCACTCACTGAAAGCAGCAGACAGCTCCCATGTACTCCTGATGCTCCTTTCAAGTCAAGATTATTCACTCACAAGGCTAACAGTAGTCTCTTTTGATTATAAAAGAGCCTCTTCAGTCAAAAATAAGGCAGAGTGAGAAAAAATTGGGAGTGCTTATTCCTCAAGAAAAATAGCTCTGTAATTTTATATTCAAGTTTGTTTTCAAGTTGTTTTCAAATCATGGTTTCATTCCAGTAAACAATTGTAAGTTCTAAGTTCTATTAATTTAAACTGTTTTATTATGAATATTTATTTAAATTATTTTTTTTCCATTTATGTTTTGTAATTGTTTGAACTTTTTTATAATGGTCTTCTAAATATGCAAAATTTTATGTTCAATCATAAAGTTGTACCATTGACGAGTAATTTTAGATTGTTGAGGCAAATCATATTTGGTACGATATGCATAACGTTTAGTCCTATTATCTTTAGATTTAAATTCAATATGTAATTTATCAAGATCAGGAGTAAAGAGTCTACTAATAGTCATTAATTGAGGATTTATTGGAGGTATAATTTCGAAATCAGTTTGAGTTGGAGAGTCTTGAGACTCAGTATATTCTTCATGTAGATGTGTGTGAGTAGAATAAACAGGTTTACTAATTTGGGAAGTTATTGAATTATCAATTCCTTTCATTTTACTATGGGAAGGTTGACCTAGATGAATTTGACTATTTTTTCTGAATAAAAGTGTATTAAATATTTCATCTTCAGTTTCAACATCAGTAGGTATACTAGAAGTACTATGACGAGAAGATTGAGATCGATTAAATTTAATCCTAACAGATCCATCAATAAATTGTTGAATATCTTGAATATCTTGACAAGTAGATTGTCGTTGATTATGTTTGTAATTTTCATTAACTGTAATCCATTGGTCGGGGAGAGTAATATTTTTCCATTCAATCATTTGAGGAATATTTATATTAGTATCATTATTACTACTTTGGATTAATAAGGTTTTGTCTTTAGGACTTTTATGTAAAGCTTAAACATTCAAATTGGTTTTAATACATTTGTAATGAACACGATAAATTAAAGCAATATTATGAACATTTTCTTTCATATTTGTAAATGAGCCATGTAATTGAATATTTAGAGTTAAAGCATCTAATATATGGGGATCTCTAAGACTAAGAGTGAAATCAGGAAAACAATTAAAATGGACGGGTCCTTTGTGAAGACCAATTTCCATCATATCCATTAAGCTATCATTATAATCAAGAAAACGAGCATCTCTTAAGCATAGTAAAATAAAAGTATTTTTACCTTGTTGTGTTAATGGTTTGATGCCAACCTGAATTAATCCTAAATGAATAAAATTGTGACCAGTTTTTAAATGTCGTTTAATAGTATTAGCATCAAATAATTGACATGTTTCTCTATGTTTTTCTAAAGTATAGACTTGTTCTAAAGTTTTAACATGAAGATTAACATTAAATGTATTTTGTATAAAAGTAGTTTTATAAATTTCTTTGATTGGTAGACGTGGTATATTCCAACTTAAGTCAATTTTATCATTTTGTATTTCTACATCTTCTTCATTGATTACTAAACATTGATTAGGTATAGAAGGCAAAGTTGTTGACCTAGAACTAACCAAAGAATTACTTCTAAATAATCGACTCATTTTATCTTGAAATAGTTTACAGTGAGCTCAATATATTGTCTAATTTTATCATGTTTTCACATATGATGTTTTCACACCTACCCAGTTCGGAGAACCCCTAAAATCCAACACTGCCTAACCAAAGGACTTACCTAGGACTTGGGACAAAGGATGGGTGGCTAATAGCAACGTGGAAAGACACGGATATAAATTAGACAGATTAAGACGGTAAACAGTAAACAATTTGAACACAGGAGAATGAGTAGACACAGAAATAATGATTCAGTGAGTAACAGAATACAACATAACTTGGCTTTGATACAACATAATTTTATTATTTTCTATATAAAATTATAAAAAAAAATAAAAATTTATTTCAAATTAAACTTTTTTAACAGTATTAAAATAATCAAAAAAAATTAAAAAAATCAAGTTTAAAAAAAAAATACAAACTAAGCCTGCATGTCTTGGAAAAAATATATATTAAAATGATTTTCTTATATGGAATGTTTTCTGTTTGGGTTTATTTTATAAAGGGCGAATTACACTAACATTTCCTAGAGTTTGGAGCTTGTGTCGCTTTAGTCCTTGACTTTTCAATTGTGACACATTTGACCCTGAATTTTGAATCTTGTGCAAAATAAGGACAATTGAAGATACCATTGCTCAATTTCAAGGGCAAAGTCGTTAATTTGATAAAATATAAACTAATTTGACAAAAATAAATGTCAAAAAAATATTTTTGAATTTTTAAAAATTATTTCTACTCACCAAAGATAATTATATAAAATTGATAAATCTTTTACATATTATTTATTTATTTATTTTTACCAAATTAACTTTTATTATGTGTTTGGATGATGATCATATAATGTTTAGTTTTTTTTTTTTACGCTTTTTGATGGTTATCATATAATAGATGGTTGTATTTGTTGTTAACGGATATTTTTTGATAATTATCATGCAATGGTTATTGGACTTTTAATGTGTAATCGATATATTGAACATATGAAATACTTTTAGTTTTAGATTTTTTGATTTAATGGAATAGTTTAATAATGATATCAAAGTTGTTGCCATATTTGACTTTTGAAAAAATAAAAACTAATTTAATGAAAATAAAAACAACCACCCATTACATAATCATCATCCAAACATATATTAAAAATTAATTTGTTAAAAATTAATAAATAAAAAAATATGTAAAAGATTTATCAATTTGATATAATTTTATCTTTGGTGGGTATAAATAATTTTTTAATATTGATTTTTGTCAAACTAGCTTATATTTTATCAAATTGACCACTTTGCCCTTGAAATTGAGCAATGGATTTTCAATTGTCCTTATTTGAAACAAGATTCAAAATTAAGGATCAAATGTGTTACAATTGAAAAGTTAGGAACCAAAGTGACACCAATACCAAACTATAGGGACCGTTAGTGTAATTCGCCCTTTTATAAATAAAACAATGGTTTGAATAGAGCTCCAAATCCAAAATGAATCATGTTCAAAAAGCACCTTTGACTTGTTTTTTAAAGAAATTGGGAATGAAATGGATGAAGGGTGACCGTTGTGTCATGTGCATAGTAATTACTGTTGTTTGGATTGATAAGGTTCACTTCAGATCTTAATTGAATAATTCAAATTATTTACTATTTAAGGTTTTTTTAAGTAAAACATTCTTATAAAAAATTAAATTAATCGGATATCGGTAACATTATAATCAAATTAATTTTGTACGATGAGAATTATTGCCACAATCACTATCATCACCGTCATCACTAACACCATCATTACTACTAACACTACTAGCACTATCATCATCACGACTATTGACACAACTGTCATCGTCACTACCATCATGACTACTGATACAACCACTACCACTACTACCCTACTGTTACCCTTACTCTCACCCCTGCCACTGCTATTGCTACTATCATCGCTACAATTACAACCACCACCTCCTCCACCATTGTTACCTCATCATTACAATATAAAAATTAGAAGAGAATTTAAAAATAATAAATTTCAAATTTCATCAAATACAAATCAAATACTAACAACTAAAAGTTAAAAGGAAAATTACAAATTAGGTTTAATTTTAAAAAATAATTATATATTCATTAAAAAAAATTATGATTTTAATAATTAAAATTTATAAACTATATAATGAATTTGAAATTTTTTTCAACCAACACACTGATTGGTTATTTTTCCAAAGTTAAATCTTTGTCATTTTGTTTTGGGAGCTTTTTTAGTAAATCTTTTCAAGAGTTCTATTCCATCTAACCCAAAATGCTTTTGAGTATTCCATTAGGTCCGATTCGATGTAATAAGACCAAATAGTCCCAAGCCCTCATATACATATTTCCATTCTTGAAATCAAACCCCATCAAAACACTCCATTTTCATCATTCTATATTTCACGCAAAAAATCTCTCCTTCCCAAAACCCTCACTATCATCTCTCCCAAACCCTAAGGTTAGTCATTTTTTCCAAACCCTATGTTTCATATCGTGTCGTCCACCATCCTACCGTCATTCCACTGTCACCGAGTCATTGTTGGCGATTGGAAACGTAGGCCAAAGTGATGATTCACTACTGCAAAAGTTTACATCGATTCAATCTCACCAACGTCTCATCATCTAATTGTTGTTCATTCATTGCCAACGATTTGAAGACACAGCTCTATGAAAGTTCACATCAGTCAATGTGTACAATCGACCAAAATGAGGAACAAACGTAAACACCCATCATTCCCCCTACTTTTTGGTTCAATCTGAATTCTAAACAACTATTTGGTAAATATCGTTGTTGTGTTCCCCTTTTTACATTTGATTATAATGAACTGATGTGAACATTTACATCATGTGGTCATCATTCTTGTTAATTGGTTGTAATATGATATTATTTTGTAATATTGTAGTTATTTTTTCCTCTTTTGTGAATGTTTGCCTTGTTGGTGTTGTTGATTGTTAATGGTGATCCAATAATTTGAACCTCCAATTTTTGATTATTTTCCATGAAAGTGGCATGAAATATGATCCATGTGAATATTCACACTATCCTTCCTCCCTCTTTTTGGTTCAATGTGAATTCTAAAACATCTATTTGATATTATTGTTGTTGTGTTTCCCCTTTACGTTTGATTGTAATGAACTAATATGAACATTTACATCATGTGGCCATTATTCTTGTTGATTGGTTGTAATGTGCTATTATTTCATAATATTGTAGTTATTTTTTCCCATTTTGTGAATGCTAGCCTTATTGATGTTGTTGATTGTTGATGGTGATCAAATAATTTGAATCCCTAATTTTTTTTATTATTTTTCATAAAAAATAAAAAGTGGCATAAAATACGGTCCATGTGAGTATTCACACCATATATTTGGCTGTGAACATTCACAGTCAAATATATAATGTAATGATATGAAGATTAACATCATGTATACATCGTGTTAGTTTAATAGTTGTAATATGTTATTATTCCATATTTCATCTGTTATTTTCCTCCTATTTTTTGGTTGTTATCCTTGTTGGTGTTGTTGATTATGATCAAATGATTTGATTTCCCAAAATTTTGTTCATTTTTCAAACACATGAACTAATGACATGATATATGATCTATGTGAATGTTCACACCATTTATTTGATTTTTATTGTTTTATCCTATGATGTACAGTGTTCATGTGAATATTGACATCATAGTTTTGCTCAATGCAACCATGATCACATCATTCAACTATTTACAATACATATAGTTTGCACTTGTTATGATTTACCATTTGTTACCATTAACAATAAATTTGTTTCTAATTGAACAAACATATGTTGCTCATAGATTTCATGGCAAAATAAAAAGAGAACAGTTTCATGTCAAAAACAAACTTGAACAAATAGCCAGCCCCCCAAAAGTGAACATGAAAAAATGTCAACTACCGATCTAACATCATTGGGTTAGTGAAACTAATGACGAGCGCCAAGTTCTCAGATCCTCAGGTAGATTGTTTGAAGGAAACGCCATTTTGGCAATTGTTTGATGTGTTAAGGATCAGTAAAGTTGACCTCAACAAATACATGAAGTTCAATGATGTCATCGTATGCGTACTAAAGACGTACAAGATATCAAAAGACACATTTTACATCGGCGAGAAAAATATGAATATGAATTTCACATCATTTGCGATTTTGTAAACATTAGAATACATTGGACAAAAGAACCATAATTAGTTATTTTGATTGTGCTTGATAAGATATAATGATATGTTATCATAATACTTGCTACTAGAAAGTCAATATTAATATTCATATTGTTTTATGTTGTCTTATAATTATGTACACATAACCATTGGCTCAATGTAACTAAATTAATTTATTTGATGTTTTATTCGTGATATTAACATTCACATCAATAATCTAATTGTGCATAAATGTACACTTCATGTTTGTGTACACACAGAAATGATGGTTTGTGGTTAATGCAATGCTGATGTAGTCATATTTTTAGAGATTAAAAAATCGATGTGAACCTTTACATAATCATTGGCTTAATGTGATACGTGAGCAATGCAATTTTAATGTGAACTTTAATATCATCATTCCATATTAGTAATTAATACTTTGAAACCGTAGTGCCCTTTTCTATATTCCATAATTCATGTGAACCTTCACATTCGTATGTTTTAGTGTGAATATTCACATCATGTTTGTATTCAAAATGAGAGTTGAGGCTTGTGATTGTGTAATTTGATGCAATACTGATGTGAACCTTAACATCATCTTGTCACAGTGGTAATAAACATAATGAAAACATATTCACCATTCAATATTATATGGGTGTGTGACTAATATTAACACAAATTGACAACACAATGATAAATTTTCAATTCAAATTAATGTGAATATTAACACTGATTAATAATATGAACATTTACATCATTTTTATATCAGACACATTACCAATCTCAAAAAATTATACTACATTGAAATCCAATAACAAAAAATCAAAATCAATGACAATAACAAAATCATATTCAC
This sequence comes from Camellia japonica, assembly GCA_030407325.1. Lineage (NCBI taxonomy): Eukaryota > Viridiplantae > Streptophyta > Magnoliopsida > Ericales > Theaceae > Camellia > Camellia japonica. The sequence goes on along the minus strand of JAPPVO010000019.1, from coordinate 68,251,402 downwards.
TAACCCAGGCAAAAATCACTAGAGACAGTAGCAGAGCCACATAGGGTTCAGGGGGGTCACATGCCCCCCCGAGTTTTGGATTTTTTTTTTTTAACATAAAGAAAATATTTTAAATAAAAAAATTTATAAAAATATTATTTAAAGTGAAATGTCAATGACATTTTTAAAATTATGAGAACAATAATGGTTATTTTGATTGAAAATAAATCATATTATTATCTATGAAAATTTCAATATAATGGTGATGTCTATCATTATTAACATGAAAACATAATTAATTTCAATGAAGATATGAAATATATTGGATTGTTAGTTACATTTGACATGTGGAGTTTATCTTCCATGTGAAATTTATCCTCCATGTGTTTCTTTTCATTCATAACTAAAATAACCACTATATAAATTATAATCAAGCAACACATCTTCAATTATAAAAAATAAAAACATAAATAAAAAAATTACAATAGGTCATAACTAATATCAGAATGAGTCATGACTAACTATTACTTGATATATAGTTATAACCAAAAACAACCACTAGAAGTTATAACTAAATTATATCTAACACTATAATGTGTTATAACTAAAGACTACGAAGATCATAATTGTAACATATAATAGACATTTTTTTGTGGTATGTTTTATAGAATTTCTCTACTAAAATATATCATTTCCGTCTCAACGTATCTTCTTTTTTAATTTTCCAATCCCCCTATAAAATAGTTACTCCCCAATATTTGTATAAAATTTAATCTCAAATCCTTAATTTAAAATTCACATTTATCCAAATGAACTCTTAACATTTAAGTTTAGTAATATCTCATTGTTGTTTATTATGAAGAAAAAAAAATTAATATTGTCATTAATTTGTGCCCCCTTTTCATTGAATTCGTAGTTACACCACTGACTGGAGATATGAATATTTTCATGAATGTGGATATGAAAACAAAAGTAATAGTGGAATTAATCAAGGTGTGAGTGTTCACATAGGCCACTGAGATAGCACCAACATATGTTGATTTCTCATATTGACAGGAACAAAATTTCACAACATAAAGGAAACATTTGCATATTATCTCAGCATCGATATTCACATAACCCGATATTCACATAACCACATTGACCAAACCCACATGACCATTATTTTAGCAATAAGTATAATGTGAATGTTCACACTAATATTTACATGAGTCATACTATGAATAATGTCATAATTTCAGAAAACTCTAATTGAGTCACAATTGCAGCAAGACAAGACCATTATGTCAAAATCAAGTTGGCTTGCATAGTGTCAATATGCAGTAATATTTGCTTGGGTTAGTGAACATGATTGTGTTATTTTTAGAAATTAAAAAATCGATGTGAACATTCACATTGTTGTCAGCTACTTTATAATTGTGTATACATAATCATTAACTTAATGTGATATGTAGGCAATGCAATTTTGATGTGAATTTCAATATCATCATTCCATATTAGTAATTATTACTTTGAAACCATAATGCCTTTATCTATATTCCAGAATTCATGTGAACCTTTACATTCGTATGTTTTAGTGTAATATTTACATCATGTTTGTATTCAAAATGAAAGTTGAGGCTTATAGTTGTGTAATTTGATGCAATGCTGATGTGAACTTTAACATCACCTTGTCACAGTGGTAATGAACACAATAAAATATATTCATCATTCAATATTATATGGGTGTGTGACTAATATTAACACCAATTGACAACACAATGACAAATTTTCAATTCAAATTAATATGAATATTAATATTGATTAACAATATGAACATTTACATCATTTTTATATCAAACACATTACCAATCTCAAAAAATCATTGCTACATTGAAATCCAATTACAAAAAATCAAAATCAATGATAATAACAGAATCATAAATTCAAAAATCTCAATCTCTCAAAAATAAAAAATAAAAAATAAAAAACCATCACACACATCCTCCTCTGTGTCTTCATAATTTTCGTCTTCATCTTCATTATTATCACTATTATTAACACCTCCTACAATTCCACCATTACAGCAATCCAAATCAAACCAAACCTACCTCATCTCTTTACAAAGAAAGCCCCATTATTGTATCAGAGACCTTACTCTTCACAATTCTAAAATCCATTTCTCAAACTTCTAAACAATATGAAATGTGAATATTCACACTAATTGTGATAATCTATTCATTGTAATATCTTATTCTTGTAAAAACATTTTTCACTCAATCAAAAATAGACTAAAGTCAATGGAGCTATCCTATAGTTCACTATATCTGTTGTGTTCTTGATCCAAGACAAGACATGAGCATGTTCCAATTTCGTTTGAACATTTTCTTAAACACACGTGAGCACAAGGATGGAAAAAATATATATATATATATAAGTATGAACAAATTTCCTTTGTAATACTTGGAAAGAAACCCAAAATCATTGCACAAACAAGGGAATAGCAACTATTAGCCACAAAGTTTCCAATGTGAACAACTTTTTCTACTGAATTTCTCATTTGAACATATAATCAAACACTTGGTGGGCAGTAATTTTAACAATTGTGAAAAAGAAAAACATCACCCGAAAGAAGAACAATATGAAATGTGAACATTTACACTAATTAACAGAAAAACCAGAAACAGAGCACAAACTCCTCTTTCCCTTTGATTTATCCAGTCGAATGTGGGTTTCAATCAATCGATTGAACAAATTTGTAAGCCATCTCATCTGTTCCTTTGATTCAAATCCTCCTCTTTTCCTTTGATTTCCGGCTGAAATCATAACTATGACACAAAAAACAAAACAAAACAAAACAAAAACAAAAACAAAGCACAGACTCCGAGTCGTCATCTTCTCTCCTACATGAATGAAACTCTACCGCAACGAAACACTATCACAAACTGTGTCGTCGTCTTCTCTTCTATAGGAACGAAACCCCACCACAACAAAAACAGAGGAAAATATGTATATCATTCTTGTATATAATATATATCAATAATAGATAAAGGGTATAATAGTCTAACAAAAAATATAAATCAAGAAAAAAGGACCTTATGGAATAAAAGTATAAACACATGGGACTAACTAAGTTATAACTTTCCTTTGTAGACTTATTGGGATAGAACACCTCTAAATTGATTTATCAATAAAAAACCCTTTTGTTTTTGGTGGTGGTAAATCAAATTTTAAGAATAGAAAATGATTATTCATTCAATTTTTCTAGACAATCTCAAATAAATTTCAACCAAACTTAACTCAAAGATTTTTATACATTAAAGATTTGCAAATTTTAAAATAGATTCAAATTTAATTTATTTACATAATCAATACCTCTAAAACAAAATTTTATCAAGTCAAGCTCGAATAAAAACTCTTAAACTGTGTTTAGATTATGAATTTAGGTAAAAATTTAAAAAGAAAAAAAGAAAAAGTTAGTAAAATATAAATACAATCACTCTGTTTGTTTTCAGTTTTCAAAATTTATTTTTTAAAAATTCTACTTTTTCGTTTGTCATATTTTTTTTGTTTTCACTGAATTTTTTTAATATTTTAAGTAATTTAATTTTTAGACACATCTAACATAAATACACTTAGAAAATATAATATTTGTGAAAAAAATATTTAAAAAATTCACTAAATACCAAAAATACAAAAAAAATAATACGAAATTCAGTATAATTTTCATATTTTTGTGCATTTATTAATTTTTTAAAATATTTTTTCACAAATAATTTACTGTTTAAATACATCTAAGTAAAATACATCTAAAAAAGTAAAAAAATTACTTAAAATTTAAAAAATATTCACTAAAAATATAAAAATATAAAAACAAAAAAATTCAATTTTCAGAAAACTAAATTTAGAAAGCTGAAACCAAACACACTGAGGCCTTGTTTGGCATGATCTAAAAAAGTCAAAAAGTCACTATCCTATTTAAGTCACATCATCTTATTTAAGTCACATCACCTCTCTAACACATCATTTCAAACACAATCCATACCCAACCCATATTTCATAAAAAGTAAAAAAATACACTTATTTACATCATCTCAAACCACCCCTGAATATAACTATTTCACACTCTTTTCTTTTTTTTTTTTTTTTTTTTTTATCCTATCAAAATCACAATAGAGCTCCGCATGCCACATTATACTATATCTATAGGATAGGGCATTGACAAAATAAAAATAAAAGATTAAACCTGCATTATCATCTGGAAGGAATGAATTTCAGAGTTATTTTCTCGAGAAAATAGCATGACCTCTATAATCTTTGAATACCAACTTAATTAGCCACTAAAACAACAAAAAAAATATTCTGAATCAGAACTACATCTCAAATCATATAGGGTAGGGGCATTTCATGACCAACCAAAACAATTTTACCCACCACCAATCCCCTGAACCCTACAACAAAATGAAAAATATTAAAACATAAAATTGTAACAAAAAAAAAAAAAGAAAAAAAATCTTATTCCCTGGGTTGAAACTATATATATGTTACAAAATCCTCATCAAAAAAGGATTTTTTAACCTACCTACTAAAACTCAACAGTGCTAAAATCCAGACACAACACCGATCAACAAGCGTTTTTTAGCATTGAACTTCCCGAGAGAAACCTAACGCGACTACACTGTTTCAACTTGGCGAGCGCTTCTTGTGTCTTCCCAATCATGAGATCCACGTAAATGGCGGTAACAATTGCTTCTGGGCTATCGGGTATTGACAATAAAGCTTGAAACACAGACCGATGAGCCTGCTCGAGCTCTCCCTGCAAAGCAAAAATTGCAGCTTGGTTTGCATAAAGAGTTCCACGTGCCTCTTCGGGGTTGAGAAACATGACATCTTGTGATTCATCAAGCGAAGAGTTCTTTGAAAACCCACCATTCGACTCCTCACAATCCAAGTTTTTAATTACTCGCCATTGTTCGCAGTCCTCTTTGCTGTACGGTAATTCAACGTTGTTATCACCGGACAAATAGATCAACAATTGCTCAGCGGCTTCCTTTGGCCGGTTTAGCAAGCAGAGAGACTCGGCTGCATACACGTTGCCTAGAAAAATGTATATTCTAGAACATTCTGGAAGTTCTAAGAGACATCGTGCCGTTGACAGTGCCTTCAAAGGATTTCCTAATTCCAACTCAACGTATGCCAAGTCAGCAAGAAGAGCTTGCTTGATCATCAGATTCTCTCTTTCACAAATCTCTTCATAATCCGATATCGAGCTCTGTAAGGCAGCATTCGGACTGTTTCCATTTCCACCCTTCTGTTCTTTAGCATCCCCGTTTCCATTGATTTGACCCGTGCCAACCATCAGATTAGATGCCTTGGGATCACCACCAGACCCACTTCTGTAATTAGTATTATTCGATGATGTGACCTCTCCTGATTCGTTTTCCTCCAAGGTGGAACCATGAGGGGAATCAGAATTTGAACACTTCGACTCAGAACGGTTCAACAAGTACAGGGCATTGAACAGACACTGCCGGGCAAGTGACAGCGAGAGATTAGGCTGTTTATCATCACCCAAAAAGCAATCGTCTGTTCCAACAAAATCCACCTTCCCATTACGTGAAACCCCATCTTCCACAGCAAGTTGTCTCCATTTTCCCATTCCGACCACATGAACTTTAACATCAGATCCATTCAATTGGGCAGGACCGGATTTCAAAAGTCCCTTCTCTAGTGCCATTAGACAACATTCAGCGATTCGGAACCACAAGAGAGGCCGGTTGTAGAAAATTAAACTCGCCTTGTGGAAACAACGAGCGGCAAGTATTGGTTTCCCACAAGCCAAGTACTGAACACCACAGTTGTATATAATTTGGAGTGATTTGTCCTGTGAGAAAGTCGAGAGCTTTAATGGTTTTTCCTTCCGAAGAGATGAACTATTACTCAAAGCCTTGGAAAAGAAGATCGTTGACGTATGATATTTTCCGAGTCGATAATAGATACACCCCAAATTGTTGTTGTATATGCTTGAAATCCCCATTTCTGTCCGATTACTCGATGCCATCAAGAGCTTGATGGCTTTACGGTAATTTCCACGTGCATACTCGAGCTGGGACTTCAAGAGGAGAGCCATGGAAGAATCTTTCCCCCGTGCTACGTTCATAGCCATAGCCATCTTAACTTCACGCTTTGCTGCCTTGAGGTTCCTAGTGAGAAGCAAAAGCCGAACCTTGTAAAGTTGCAACTTCAATCTCAGATCACTGGTTGAAATTGAATGATCAGCTGGAGTTCTTGAAAAATCATTGGTCGATACGCCTGATGGTCTTGCTAGGTTCTGTCCACTCATGTCGATACTTGAAATTAGGCTTTCGAGATTTTCCTCTGATAAAGTTCTAGATAAAGGACTTTCTGAGGAATTTGAATTAGCAACTGAATCAGAATTAGAAACATCTGTGGCGTTTGAATTGCTTGGAAGCGAAGAAGATTTCACCACCAGGTTAGAAGATTGTTGTGTCGTGGAGCTTCCATTGTCATTTTGACTGATCAAATTACTGAAACAATAAGCTTTCTCCACATAATTAATTACATCCTGGATAAAAAAGAACCACGACAAAATTATTCCGGTACCTAAGCATAAATTTAAAACATACAAACAGAAAAAAGAATATGTAAAATTTCAATCATGCTGTCAATAAATGTGAAGACTAAAACACTGCATAGAAATTCCAAAAATATTTAAAAAAATAAAAATAATAACACTATGATGCATTGACCATTGTATAACATGATTATTGAATCTCATACATGACCAAAAAATGCACAAAATACTAGTGGGCTTTCAGACCTAATTCAAGCAAAGTAACAATAAGAAATGAATTCAGAAAAATGAAATGGGTAAACCCTACAGTGTTTGGAACCAAACCCTTTTATTAGAAATGAAATTTCAAAATGGGAAAGGAAAATAACGGAGTTCTAAGGACGTCCCTTTACTAATTGGAATTAAAAGGAAAAAATTCCATTTTCTGTTTGGTTTGATGAGGAATTGGAAAGGAAACAAAATTGAAGGCAATGATGCCCCTAGGAGAGACATTAGTTAGTAGAGAAAGACAGAAGAATGGGATTTCAAGATGGTTTTTTTTTTTCTTTTTCCCCCTTTCAAATCCCACCAAATCCAAAACCCATTTTAAGTTCCATCCATTCCGAGCATATCAAATTCCATTTTCAACTATAGTTCCACCAAATTCCTTCATTCCAAACACACTAGGCACTAAGTCTACAGAATGGTTACAATTACAAGAGAAAATAGCTTTACTCAAAGCACAAGAAGTAAAGAACCCACAAATGGTTATTTGAGCTTTTGGCACCATAATCCACAATTTACAACAATCCCCAGTCATGCACAAAACTGGGCATCCCATAAAATAACTAAAAATAACCACTTCAGCCTTCCAAACAACCAAGCTAAAGGAGAACTAGAAAAGTACAAAAAAAAAAAAAGAAAAAAAAAAAAAAGAGTAAAGTAAGCTATAATGCATCTCTACTTAAAAAGAATTTAAATGAAAGACAAGTCACAAGCCCAATCTCTCTCTTTTGAACATGCACTTCAATTGGAAGAACAATCCTCAGCTTACTAAATGAAAAATAACTAATATTTAGCTAAAAAGAAAGTCCAGAATCAAAGAAACAGAAGTCCTCTAAACAGACCAATAGCGGAACTTCACAACTACTACCTGATCCAGCATAGCGTTAAAACATTTCATGCAGAAGGCTTTATTTTGGAGATTTCCATATCAATACAACCTCCCTATATCCCTACATACTCACAATATACATTTTCTGAAAAAAGAATTTAGTTACCATCAACTACCTGTCATGAATATATATACATATATGTTGAATGTAAATGTAAAAACTCCACCAACTCCACCAACTTCACCTACCACAAACTCCACCATCTCCACAAGCAAGTGCTCCACAAGCAAGTGCTCCATTTAGGTTAATACTCCATTAATTTAGTTTAGTGCTCCATTTAGTTTAGTGCTCCATTAATTTGATTACTCCATTGTACCCATTCTCTCTATAAAAGAGAGTTCATTCTCTCCATTGTAAACACACAAAAATATTGAAAATCAATCAATCAATATTATCAATACATTAATTTTATACATGGTATCAGAGCTATAGGTTAAGCTCCTAGTGTTCTTCGCCTTCTGGCGGGCGGCAACCTTTCCTTGGCCGCCCGCCGGACCTCAACCTATTCCGCTTGTGTTTCTACACATACCTTCTTCCATAGCTAAGCTCTTACCCCTCATTTCAGCCTCTGTAGATCGCAAAGCAAACAGCAGCAGCAGCGTTACAACTCCATCATCATCATCTATGGTGCATGGGCCACAGTTGCTCGTTTTCGAACAAGCAGCCCACTTCTCTCTCCCACCTCTTAACCTAGCCTTCATTGCTAGGATTATTCAGCCTTCATAACTGATTCACTGTGGCCTTCATTGCCATTCGGAATTTCTGTTATATTCCTCTGATTATTGCTGCCTTTTGCCACCTCAGATTCAGAAGTTAGTCCCTTCTATAACCTCAGAAACCTGTTTCTGTGTCCTCTTCAGATCAGTTTTTGTCTTGCTGCCCACTGATTCCTTCATTAAATCATGTCTGAGGTTACAAATGCATCTTTCTTCATCCCCAACAAATTCTCCAAGGGTTGTGTCCTGTACATGAAGAAAGTGTTGAGGAATATCAGAATTACGCAAGAGCTCAGACCCAGAAACCATGCTCGAAAAGTCAGCACCGGGAGTGATGGGTCGTCTGTTTCCGGCACTCTCATGCAAATCGCAGTCTTGCTTTTTGGGAAATTCATGGCGGCGACTCTTCCGGCAGAGGAAGGTTCAGTTGGGCTTCCTCCTTGTGCATGGAGTAACTTGTTCCCCTCTGGTGCTCCAAAGACTTCTCTGATTGAAGTTCGTTATGTTTGGCTTCCAAAAGGAATTTATGCAAAACTTAAGCCAGATGAGTTGGGTTTTTCAGACATACCCAATCACAAGGCTGTACTTGAAACTGGCCTTCGCCAGCATGCAACTCTTTCACAAGATGATGTACTTACAGTAAACCATGGTACACTGACATACCATTTACATGTTCTTGAGTTAAAGCCATCTTCTAGTGTATCTGTTCTAGAGACAGATATTGAGGTTGACATTGTGGGTCTTGATTCTGCTTTGGAAAGAACAAATCAGCATGTTCTCCTTCGGTAGTCCTGCCAACAGTTCAAGTCTAACTAATGGTTCACTTGAATCGAGCCCTTCTATATTTTCTTCCCCTTCTCCAGCTGTAGCTTCCAGTAATTTTACAAATCAAACTTTCACAAATAGCTTTACCAATGTTGCCTCTTCAATTACTGCTACCGTGAGTTCCAATGACACCACCATGGTCACTGCCTCCAATAGCAGTCCGTCCACCTCTGCTGCAGCACCATCATTTCCAGGAAACCCCATTTTTCAAATTTGGGTCCACATCTGTAGCTCCTTCAAATTCAGTTCCAACTGCTTCAACCACATCTTTAACTGAGAAGGAAACAACATTTGGTGCTCCAACCAACTCACCGCCTCCCTCAAATCTCCACTTTCTTTATTTTATTTTATCTTTCTTTTTCCATTTTAAAAAAAATATATATATATATACCATATCAATTTGCACACCAAACCTTCCCTTATTTTATTCATCTCGGGGATCAACCCCGATCACATTTTTACACCCAAAAAAAAAAAAAACACAAAAAAAAAAAAAACAAATCAACCACAACCTACACAACAAAAACCGGCCTTATTTTTTCGCCTCTTCTGCCGATCTCTTCCTCTTGCCTTTGTCTTGGGCGTCTCTTGCCGGTGCTGCCTCCGTGTTTCCCACGCCGCCGAGCACGTTCACTTCCCGTTGCTCCTCAACCGTCACATATGGCGGCCCTCCAAATCTGAGCATCACGGTGGCCTTCCGCTTCAGGTCCTTATTTTCTGCCTTCAGCCCACATATCTCTGCTCGGGCATCCTTATACATGCCCTGAGCAGCAGCCAGTTGGGCGTTAAACTGCTGCACCTCATTTGTCCTACTCTGAAGCCGGTGCGACAGGTTGTTGACCGCCGTCATTGTCTCAACACAAGACCTCAATGTATAATAATTGGCCTCAATATCAGATTGAGCAGCCATTATCTGCTCAACTGCCACCATCGGATAGTTCAAAGGCGCAAAACCAGGGGGGCTTGGTTGAGGTTCAAGGGCTATATTCTGGGTTGTGGCCTCGTTGAGGTCGGGAAAGAGAGTAAGACCACGAGACGAAGAGGCTATGTTCTGGGTAACGGGGCGGGAAGAAGAGGCTATGTTCTGGGTAGCGGAACGGGAAGAAGAAGCCATTTTCTGGGCAACAGAGTGACAGAGTATCTCTCTCAAGAAAACGAAGAGTTTTTTCAAAGGTTTTCAGCAAGTTCTTTGTCACAGTTTCAGCCTCAGCGGCAGCCTCGCCTTGGTTTAAATAGGCAAGGCAGACACGCGCCTTACGCGCCTCTCAACGCCAGACGACAAATCGGCGCGCCTTTTGATAGCTCACCTTTTGATGGCTGCCGGCACATCTTTTGATGGCGCGCCTTTTGATGGCTCGCCTTTTGATGGCTGTCGGGCACATCTTTTGATGGCACGTTTTTTGATGGCACGCTTTTTGATAAGATTGGGCATGCCTTTTGAGGTGCGACTTTTATGGGTCCGACAAGACTCTGTAAACTGTCCCGACTTTGATTCCGGTTAGCTTCTATATGGGTCCGACAAGACTCTGTAAACTGTCCCGACATTGATTCCGGTTAGCTCTTATATGGGTTCGACAAGACTCGGTAAACTGTCCCGACATTGATTCCGGTTAGCTCCTATATGGGTCCGACAAGACTCGGTAAACTGTTTCGACATTGATTTCGGTTATCTACTACAACGGTTCGACACAGCCATATAGTGTTTTCTACAGCGGTCCGACATGACCCCGTAAACTGTTTTTCTACATCGGTCGACATGACCCCGTAAACTGTATTCTACATCGGTCTGCCATAACCATACGGTCTTCTACAATGGTCTGACACGACCATACAGTGTCTCCTATCCACTTTATTTTATTTGTCAGATTATTTTTCCTGTTTTGTTACTCTCTCCAAACTCAAGTTGGTTAGTTCCTAACCCCCTTGAGTTTGAGGGGGGCTGTTGAATGTAAATGTAAAAACTCCACCAACTCCACCAACTCCACCAACTCCACCAACTCCACCAACTTCACCTACCACAAACTCCACCATCTCCACAAGCAAGTGCTCCACAAGCAAGTGCTCCATTTAGGTTAATACTCCATTAATTTAGTTTAGTGCTCCATTAATTTGATTACTCCATTGTACCCATTCTCTCTATAAAAGAGAGTTCATTCTCTCCATTGTAAACACACAAAAATATTGAAAATCAATCAATCAATATTATCAATACATTAATTTCCTACAATATATATATATATAACCACACAATTACCCACCACTCACCCATTTCACAAAATTGACCACCAGGTCTCTAAGCTTTAGCAATCAGCTACATCCAAACAGCACTCAAAACCAAAGAAGATGAAACAGCAATTCTTCATTGCTACTCTTAAAAATTTCTTCCAATCCTTCCCACCCACATGTAACCATATAATGGCTAAAACAATGACACATTGTGACAGAACTTTCCAATTGTACTTTGCCAAAGATGAAAAAGAACATTGGAAAGGATCCATATTCAGGCAACCAACTAATCTTCACAAAGCCAAACATCATTTGCAACAATGTACGAGTCAACAGATAATGCAAAAGAATAGGTAAAATCTTCATCCCTTTTGAAAATGAAAACACAAAATGGAGAGCAGTTCCTGAGGAGGCTGCACCTTCCATGAGCTAGAATCCAAGCATTTCTCCTCAGTGGGATAATCAGATTATCAAATAAACTTTGCAGTGAAAGAAGAGGATTACTAAGAATTGAGGATAGTCTAAGAAGCATGGACGAGCTCGAAAACACAAACAGGACACAGATATAACACAATACAGACCTGCCAACACGTCGATTTCCAAAAATCTCAAATACAACAAGGCCGATACAACAAACGTTAATAGTAAAAGAAGAGGATTACTACGAAGTCTAAGAAGCACGGACACAAGCATGAAAACAGAAACACGACACAGATATAACACAATATGGATTGCAAGCACAACAATTTCCAAAAATCCCAGATACAACAAAGCAGGGTACAGCAAATGAATATATATTTTTATACATATCATATACAACAAATATATTTTATAAATCTTTTCACTTGTTATATACATACAATCTTTTCTTTTGGCTTATAAATAGGTAGTTAGGTCCTTCAGTAATTAGTTTTAAAGAAATTTTCATATTGTGATTAGAGCTTTAGCACTTCGTATCCCAATTTGGGACTCTCTAATGATTTCATAACCCTAATTTTGGTTAAATCACACAGTGCTTCTCAAAAGATATTGGATTGGCAAAAGGCTTTGCAAGTGAATTCACCATGGAGTAGCATCTAGTGTTAATGCACTATAAATATACATATATATACATATATATATAGAGAGAGAGAGAGAGAGACGTGCAACAAGATTGAGAAGAGAGGAAAGGTTCTAACCAAAATTCCAAGAAAGGAAAGAAATTAGAGAAATGCACATGTCAAGTACTGTAACCCTGGCTGACAGCACAATAGATTAAGCAAAGGATTCTCCTCCCAAAATAAATAAAATAAAATAAAAAATAAATCTCACCGCTTCAAATAACATGCTCATTTGAGCATGCCTAATGAACTTTAGAAATACAATGATTTTCCCTAGTCGCATAGTTGTCAACCTACCCATTGTGTTACAATACACTAACACTTTTACTACACAACACTAAATAGCGCAAGAAATATCTTTGAGATGCAGTTTATCATTAAACTTGGAAAAGACGACAGATTTGAAAAAGGCACTGCCTCTACGATGGAGTCTCTCGGATCCAAACCCTCTTAAAAGGAATGACGGCACCTTGAAACCTGAGGCATTGTTTCATTAAGGAAGATTTGATATGGAAATGGGATGGGTTAGATATCCATTCATCAACCGCTTTATAGTATGGCACCTACTCAGATGGATTTTAGCTTCGTCATCTTCTTTAATGCATATTAGTGTTACCAGACAACGCCAATGTCCTACCAATTTACGTTTTGGAACACACTTTCTGAAACATGATACACTTCTGTTCCATAAAATGCTGAATTCAGCCATCCAAAGAGATTCCAAAATTTATTCCTATTCTCTTAAAAATCTAATAGGAGGAAAACATCAAATATAATGAACTAAGTCTCCATAGAGTGGAGTTTTGGAAGGACATAAAGCTTCCAGAATTATGTTTTACATGATCAATTTACTCAACACATTAACAAGTAGCCAAATTCTAACGGTGTAATTAGTACAAGCCTACTACCCCTAATATCATAGCACATTTTAAAGCATATGGCATACCAAGTTCTTGTTCTCATTCCCGTCACTATAACGATCCATGTTCCAAGTAACACAGATGCAAATACCAGCTATGGACTTACTAGAGCTACTAAGCATCCTAGAATTGGGGGAAGGCGTCTAGACGCCTAAAAGGACAATTAGAAAGATTCGACCAATGAGACACTAGCAAGGTTTTCTTAATTAGTTTTGTAAGGGTCCATATTTACCCTAGCTTCTTTCTCATTGTTTTTTAGTGTTTATTTATATTCTGTTTCTAGGGCAATAAGCATGCATGTGTGCATGGATGGGTGTGTGGAGAAGCCATCGGGTGGTAGCTAACTTCAATATTGTAGCATTGCACCTTTCTTTTTCATTGGTGAAAGGTATAGCTCATCCTTCTTGTCTATACTTCTTCATTGCCTTCATTAATAAATTTTCCTACAAAAGACAATTCATCTTCTACATTTCCATTGTACATGCAACTTTTCTTTCACAATGTTTGTCGGACTCGCACTTTTAAATTCTCAAAAGAAACAAACTAATAATTAGTAATGATGACTACAACCAATGACCAAATGCCAAAAAAAAATAATCAACCTTCAATCAAGGAGAGACCAATAACACTATCCAGACTTTGGAATCACCAAAACACTGTCTAGCTTCTTGAAACCAGACTCCAAAGCAATACAAGTGTAAAGCAGGAGTGACCAAAACATAACCCAAACAATTCATAATTTTATCCATAAATTTTTTTTTTCCCTCACTGTGTTGCCTTATCAAGAAAAACATTTCCTACTCAAGCAGCTTTTGAATTGGATTGTGTTAGAATAGTTATTTCTGTTCTATTGTTAATATTTACTTAAGTTGAGGGTACAATGGTCATATTGCAATATTAGGGTTTGTATATATATTTTGCTAATTTACTGATGTAGGGTTGAGCACAACATTATAAGATATATAAAAAATTCCTTCCTCTTCTCTTCTCTCTTCTTCTTCCTAAACCTAAATTTCCTCATTTTACATTCTAACTGATTGGATGTGGGGTTAACACAAAAAACATGGTTCCAATTTTTGCCCTCAAAGCTAGAGAAAAGACCAAACAGTTGTGTTGAAGAAAATTGGTATCGTTTTGTGGTTCCGGCCAAATAGAAAAGGTGCTCGCTTTACATATTAGTATAGATATCAAGCTATGAAGCACATGTACTCCAAAAATGTTGCCGTACAAGTACCGGATACTTACTGGGTACGCGTACGCGTACCAGTACGGCTGCACGGGTGGCAAAAACACACCAGGTACATTTTATACGATTCGTAGATGCCTGGTACGCCATGGGTACTCCATGGGTTCATTTTTGGATATGCGGGGTAAAAAACAAGATTTTCAACAATTATAAGGGTACCTAAGCAATTTTTTCTTGTTAACTTTAAAAAATTAAATAACTTTAGAGTTCTTTTGTAATAATAAAAACATAACACAAATTGAAATTAGGTTTATTGTTTTGATTCAATTCTCTCTGGCGAAGAGCACAATCAACGAGTTCAAAGAAAGAACACAGTCAGCAATTGAACTCTTCTTCGAAGATGACGGTGCTAGTCGACGGCAAAACTCGATATTCCAGTGAGTTTCTCTTAGTTCTTCTGCTTCAATTCTTCCTCTTCTTCCTCTTTCTTTGAATTTTTTTTTTTTTTCTAGATTCTCTCTCTATTTTTGCAGCAAATAAGCAGATCTGTCCAACATCTGATTCTTCTTGTTTCTGGTGAGTTTTCTTACCTCCTCTTGTAGCCAATCTACTCTTCTTCTTTTTTTTTTTTTTTTTCTTTTTTTGAGAAATAGCCAATCTACTCTTCTTTGATTATCGTTTTTTTCTGATCTTCCCAACATTTTTTTTTTTTTTTTTTTTTTCTAATATAGTTCTGTAGTAAACACAATTAGAATTATATAAAATAAAAGATAGAAAAATTTAAAATCTAAGAAGACAAAAGAAAGGAACATTTAAATTTAGGGTTCATAATTTATCCCAAAAAAAAAATTGGGTTCATAAACTGATTCTGATGTATTTATTTCATTGTAATTACTTTCATAATATTGATGGTTTTAATTTATTATTTGAATATTTGAAAAATTATATACTCGAATGAAGTGAACGAATTCACAAATTATTTTGGTTTTGTAATTTCTCTTTTCAATTATGATATTAAATTTTGATTTGTATGTTGGATGTTTAACTATAAATTATAATAAATAAATAATTGGCGTAGCCCAATCGTACCCGTACCCTACTTTTTAAAGAATTTGCCATATCGACATACCCATATCATACCCATACCCG
This sequence comes from Camellia japonica, assembly GCA_030407325.1. NCBI lineage: Eukaryota > Viridiplantae > Streptophyta > Magnoliopsida > Ericales > Theaceae > Camellia > Camellia japonica. The sequence continues at coordinate 68,235,573 of JAPPVO010000019.1, read as the reverse complement.
TATCCGTACCTGCAACCCGTGCTTCCTAGATATCAAGCCTTGTATCATAGAATCAACTATCTAAGAACAAAAATTACTCTATACACTAACAGGGTTTCCTGATTCTCATTATCCTTAGCAGACTGTACGCAATTTGTACTTTCTTATACTTTCTAGAAGAGGTATAGCACCATTTTTTTTTATTTTTTTTTTTTATACATTCTAGAAAGGGTATAGCTTTTGTTTAGTCGAATACACTTTCTCGCATGTGAGGGACCTCATTTGGCATTTGTAATGATATTCTTACCTATTAGATGGAAAATCATAAAAATAAAATAATAATCCTGCAAATTTGTATTTTTTACATCTCCTTGATGCTTAGTTTTCTATAAATTTTTATTTATCAAAAAAAAAAAAAAATTTAATAATCCCTACAACAGAAAAACACCTATAGAACATTTAGACTAGAAAATACGTGCAGTATATCATATCTACCAATCTCTATTGAAGAGAACAAACAAACACAATTACCCCACAAATCAGGAAATGTAATACCTTTCCAGCTTGGTCTCTAATTGTACCGAAATCTAAAATTTAATATGATTTAAAAGGATACACGATCCAAATGTCAAAATAGATTTGATTCAAGGTTCAATTATTTTCAAATAAATAAATCAGATATGGTAAAGGTACATTTACATAAAACATGGATATCTATAGTACATAAAATAGGAACAGAACATAGTGCACAAGTTACCAGAAAGTTTCCTGATGGAGATTAGCCTCATTTATATCACTCAAATCATAATGTAATAAACTAGATCCAAAGGGGAGCAAGCATGCAGCAATTAAACATATGGAACGAAGATTTTTTGTACTACTATTGTAAAGGTACAAGTTTCACAGGTTTTCCCAATTTATTTTGAAAATTTTAAAAAGATATGGAAACTAGACAAGCAGGTTCAACATACATCACTATATGAAAGCTAATAAGAAGAGGGGATGAAAGAGAGCCAATTTTTAAGAAACAAATAACATGTATCTAGTAAAGTTCAATGCTTAGTCAATTATATAAGCTGGAGACCATCTATTGAGATCTTAAAAGGAGGAGGATTGTATATATCAGCTTCCAAGGAAATATATCCGCCTAGTCCTCTTGAAAGGGTAAAGGTAAATAGATCTTGACACAATTTTGCCTATGCTATGTCCAAAAATCTGGTGATGGAAACCTAGAGAACCAACAGATCATACATCCAGGAGCAATTTTCACGGAGTGAGTGATTTCCATAATTAGACGCAATTTCCGATGGTTTGAGAGAGTTACCTTGAATGTTTCCGGCAAGCATGGAGGACGGGCCGCGACGACGGATTCTTTTCCTTGGGGGTCGATCCTTTGAGTTTCAGGAGGCATCACTAGACTCCCGAGGCCATCGACAGCTAGGGATTGTGGAACGTGGATTAGGTTTATGGGGAGAAGTGTTATTAGTCGGTTTGAAGTAGTTTGGATTGTGAAGAAGTTACGGGCGGCTTCAAGTCTCATTGGAACCCAATCGTTTCTAGGTCGTTTGGATGGGAATCGTTGGAGTGTGGCAGTTGGATTCGTGACGAGGAGGACGGTGGGGCTTCGTTTCAGATTGTGGTCACATTGGATGGTAAGCGGTTCTAGACTTTTATCCCTGCTTCGAAGTTTGGGGATAGGTGGGAGGGTGTGGCTCTAGTCATCGAGGGTTTTGCCAGGAGGGAGGGTAGGGTTTCGAAGACTGGCGCTATGAACGGGGCATCAGTGGTGCACAAGGCTGTTTCGGTGCGGACGGAGGTTTGGCTCCCATTGGAGACAATGGCCAGTTGGTTCAGGGCGTGGCGGAGGAGGGGTGGTTTGGTTTGTTGAATAGGGCTTTGGTGGGAACTGTAGGACAGGTCTTGGGTGCGTTAAGAAGTGTGCCTGGGGACAAGGCCCCGGGCCGAATGGTTTTTCAGTTGCTTTTCTTCAGCATTGTTGGGGGGTGGTCAAATGGGAGGTGTTGGATGTGTTTGAGCAGTTTCATCAAACTGGGCAGTTTGAGAGGAGTCTGAATACAACTTTTATTGCTTTGATTCCCAAGAAGGGGGGACGGAGGATATCCGAGACTTTCGGCCTATTAGTCTTTTGGGCAGCATTTACAATTTACTGGCCAAGGTTTTGGCTAATAGGCTTCGGGGGGTGTTGGAGGGAGTGGTCTCAGAATCTCAGAATGCTTTTATGGGTGGGCGATAGATTTTGGATGTTGTTTTGGTGGCTAATGAGTGTGTGGCTTCGCGGTTTCGGCAAGGGAAAGGGGGAATTATATGTAAGTTGGATGTTGATAAGGCTTATGATAATGTCAATTGGAACTTTCTGTTATACATGTTGGAGAGGTTGGATTTTGGGGCCCAGTGGAGGCAGTGGATACATTTTTGTATTTCCACTGTTCGGATGTCAATCTTGTTAATGGTACATCAGCGAGTTTTTTCCTGCTTGGAGAGGTTTAAGCAGGGAACCCACTGTTCCTGTTGTTGTTTATTTTGGTTATAGAGGCATTGAGTCGTTTGATTTCTAAGGCGGTCCAAGGGGATTCATTATCGGGTTTTGTGGTGGGGGAGAGATCACTCTTTGGTGGTCTCTCATCTATTCTATGCTGATGATGCGTTGATTTTTTGTGATGCGGAGGCTACTCAGATTGGTCACTTGCGATGTATTTTGTTATGTTTTGAGGCAGTGTTCGAGCCGCGGGTTAATTTGTCCAAATTAGAATTGATCCCTGTGGGTCAAGTGGCTAGTTTACCGATGTTGGCAACCGTTTTGGACTATAAAGTGGCCAAGGTTGTCAATTTCTTATTTGGGACTTCCCTTGGGGGTTTCTTTTAAGGAGACTCAAGTATGGGATGGGGTAGTGGACAAAGTGCAGCGGCGGTTAGCAGGGTGGAAGCACCAATACTTGTCCAAAGAGGGGGCGGATTACTTTGATCAAGAGTGTTCTTTCCAGCATTCCGACATACTTTATGTCTGTGCATGTGGTCCCTATAGGGGTGGCAAAGAGGTTGGAGAAGTTGCAGCAGGAATTTTTGTGGAGTGGGGGTGGGGAGGGTTTTCATTACCATTTGGTAGCTTGGGAGAGGATTTGTACTTCGAAGGAGGGGGGTTTGGGTGTGCAAAAATTGGTGGTGTTTAATCGGGCTTTATTAGGTAAATGGTTGTAGCATTTTGTAGGGGAACGGGACAGGTTACGGAGGAGGCTGGTGGTAGCCAAGTATGGCGAGGAGGGGGGGAGGGGTTGGTGTTCGCAAAGAGTGGCTCAACTTTATGGTCGTAGTTTGTGGAAGGGGATTTGGTTGGGGAGGGCGGGGCTTTGGGAGGGTTCGGTTTAAAGTGGGGGATGGTGATCGGGTTCATTTCTAGCGAAATCGGTGGTGTGCTGGTTTGACTTTGGCGCCTTGTTTCCTTTGATTTATGCTATTGCTACTGATCGGGAAGAGTTGGTTGCTTCGGTTAGGGCGACGCACGAGGACTCAATTGTCTGGAATGTTCGTCTTCGTCATGATATACAATTAGGAGGTAAGACCAATTGGTGCATCTTCTAGGCTTTCTGTATGGCTTGCGGAATGGGGGGGATGGGTTGGATTCTTTACTTTGGGATGTCCGGAGCTCTAAAGGTGTTTTCTCCGTGTCTTTATTTTATGGGGTGCTTATAGGGAGTGTTGGTGGTGTGTTTCCTTGGAAATGTATTTGGGCCACGGGTTCTCCTTCTAAGGTCGCTTTCTTTGTTTGGACCGCAACTTTGGGACGTATCCTCACTATTGATAATCTCATCCAGCGGCGGCATGTGTTGGTGAATTGGTGTTGCATGTGTTGCAGGGATGTGGAAACGGTGGATCATTTGCTTCTTCATTGCCCGGTTGTGTCCAGACTTTGAAATTTCCTTGTTGCTTTGTTTGGCTTAGTGTGGGTGCAATCGGAGTCTTTACTGGGAGTGTTACAGAGTTGGGGTGGGGCTGGGGTGGGAAGAGGCGCCGAAAGGCTTGGGTGCTTGCTTCCCATTGTTTGCTTTGGTTGATTTGGTTAGAATGGAATAGGCGAGTGTTTGAGGATGAATGTCATTCCATTTTATGGTTAGAAAATAGGTTGTTGTTGGTGCTGCATAGTTGGGTTATGGGTACAGTCGATCGCACTGTCTTGGTCTTTGTTGACTTTGTGGAGGATTTGATTAGTTAGTTTTAGTCCGTTTTGCTTAGTCCGTTTGTGGGTGGCTTGCTTGTATTCTTTGCATTGTCTTGATGCTTTCTAATAAAGTTTTATTATTTATCCACAAAAAAAAAGCTCAATGCTTATCTTTCCACATCATTCTATCAAATGTTCCAGAAACATAATTTCATGCTCTACCCAACTACCTTATGAGAGAGAGAGAGAGTAATAAATTGGATGACTAAAAATTCAAATCCTGAAACAAAAGTTTGCAACATTTCAATTAGACTGAAGAGCAATGATTCCCTGTCCAAAAGCACAGATCAATAAACCTCATCCACTCTCTAAATCAGAAGTCTCCTAATAATGGAGCTGTGCCAATGGTAGAAAAGGCAAGAGAACGAATATAGCACAAAATGTCAGGCTGAAGACTCAAGACACATCATTTAAAATAATAAATCTCAAGTAAAACTTTGAATGAAGACAATTAGTCAAGCTCCTAGAAATTGAACTTACAACAAATTTCCACGGATCATGGGAAGCTAATGCAGCATCCAGGAACAAAAGGCAAATATGAAGAGCTGTTGCCTGCAAATACATAATTACAAAGACATTACACACAGGAATTTGAATAACATTGTCTCATCATTGTTTCTTTTTTCTTGGGTGGAGGGTTATAAGGCACCATAGCATAACCCTTGCAGGTTATTCCATCATACCTCATCTATTGGTTCAATCTTTTGATATAAAGAATCAAGAATGGAATAGGCCTTCGCATATTCATGAAGATGAAACCAGATAACTGCCTGTGTAGAGCCATTTTGAAACAAACATCAATCCAAATTAAGCGTCAGAAAAAAAAGAAAAAGGGGGGAAAAAAAAGGAATCAAAAATCAAAACCATTACAACAAGCCACAAATAAATTAACTAAACACAGTATCAATTGAACATACTATATTTAACATTGTCACAGAAGTGTCAAATTCATCGCCATAAACATGTGAACTATTTGCACTGGAAAATTGATGTGCCACACTATTGGTTCCTTTAGATCCCAATGCAGTTTTGTTGCCCAAATTGCCAACAGCATCTGCATTTTCGCTGGATGCATCAGCAAGCTCATCACTTCGTTTCTATATCAAATTAAAGAATATAAAACAAAATGTGAGAACAAAGGAAACCAAATTAAAAATAAACCTTATATTCCAGCACCAAAGAATTTAACACAGAGCCAAAAGGTAAATGGCATGCATATTATAGCACATAAATAAATACCAAATATCAAGAATCTTATCATGATTGTCAGTGCAAAAAGCTACAAAATTTCGTAGGGAGTAATTAGCTCCTTGTGTCGCGTGTCCATGTCCGTGTTGATCATATCTTTTTTTTATATAAGCATCAATATATCTAGTTAATATCCTTTCCTCTGCAATTACATACTACATACAAAGGAAGTTCCCCCTTTATGGTTCTTTTTATTATTAAAAAATATTGAGTTCCTAAATACCATATGGATTCTTCTTCCTTCTTCATTTTTTATTTTTTTATAAAGAAATTTGCATCAATCACCTTATAGCTTCCCCAGTTAAAATATCAAGCAAAAATACATTTGGATTCTCTAATACATTGTTTTAAAAGGCGTGCGCGCGAGGCGCAACGAAGCGCAACTTTGGGCTTCAAACAGGTCGAGGCGAGGCGCAGCGCAATACACAAGGCGCAGCTTAGGCGCTAAGGCGAGAGCTTTTTTTCAAGCCGCGAGGCGCGGTCTTCATGAGCTTTACGTATTTTTCTACTCCAACTGTTGATTAAGTGCTTTTTTTGTGGGCCTACCCATTGGGAATCAAAACTCTTCAATATAAAATGACCAAACATGATCAAAAGAGAGTAGAAAGTGATTAAAAAAAAAAAAACTCAGGTGAAGAAGATTAAAAAAACGATCAGAAAGTGAGAAGACGACACAGCTTTGGCTTCTTCTTTAGGTTTTTATCTTCTTCTCTTCTTCTTTGATAAGTTCTCTTGGTGGGTTATTTCTCTGCCTCTGTTTTTTCTTCTTCTTTTCTTATTTTCTTCTCTTCTTCTTTTCTTATTTTTTTCTTCTCTTCTTCGATAGGTTCTTTTCACGGGCCTGCCTTTTTTTTTCCTTTCTTTATTTTTCTTCTCTTCTTCTTTTCTTATTTTATACTTCTCTTCTTCTTTTCTTCTCATGCCTCTTCGCCGGGTTATCTTTCTGTTTTTTCTTTTATGTTATGCTTCTGAAACTTGCTTTATGATTTTTGGAATTCGATATAAATTTGTTACGTTGAAAAGTTTGCCTATTTATAATTTTTCTTTTCTTCTACTACTTGCGCCTTGCTTTGGAGAGGCGCAACCCTTGCCTTGCCCTGCGCTTAAGCTATAGAAGACCTTATCGTCTTGGTGCGCCTAGAGCCTTTTAAAACACTATTGTAATAGCATTGATTCAATTTAAGCTTTGCTCAAATTACTTGAACCAATGACTGCATAAGTTTAATTTAATTCCATAATAGTTGGTTCAACTTTGAATTATCATCATTTTCTATTACAAATTTTTTGGTCATCTTGTTACATGAGTCTATTAATGATAAAATACGAACTTTTTTTCCCAACAGAACAAATTAAGGCAGTGTTTGGGAAGCTGTGGGGTAGGCTGTTTTAGCCCGTTTGTCAAAAAAAGCAAAGTAGCCTTACTAAGCTACAGTGAGGCTATCCAGCTGGATGCCACTAACGGGTAAAAAGACTATTTTACCCTTGGGTTACACATCCGCTTCATCCCAACCTCAGACCAACCTGCACTTTTTTTGAACCTAACATGTACTTTTTTTCATTTATTAGAAACAAACTGGGCGGTGGCAGTGTACTAACTGCCACAGCATTGACTATATCCTTTTTTTTAATTTTTTTTGTAGGGACACTTTGGTCATTTTGCATTACACAATCATTTCAAACACATTTTTTAATACAACAATAACAAAAAAAAAATTCATCCCATCTTCTCAAACACAAAAACTAAAACAGCCAATAAAAATAGCCAAATAGCCAAAAAGCCTAAAAAATAGCCACTTTCCAAACACCAACTAAGTAGGGGAAATCACTGTTCAGTGAAGGTTGGGGGGAAATACATGAGTTGCACTCCCCACAACTTTTGACTTACACCCCACCACATAATGTAAATTTTTTTTTTCTGCTCCACCTGTGTTGTGATGCATAGGAATATCTTTTTGCTAGGGTTTCCTTGTCTAAAACTTTATAAAACTCCCAATAGTCTAGTTGAATGCTAGATGCTTTAGCAGATGGGCTTATAACTAGCACCAGAAAAGTAACGATAGACTGATGGCTCAAATATAATCGTGTGTCAGCATCACATATACACTTTCTGTATTAATTGTGCTTCTCCCATATCTAATTGCATTAATATCATTTTATCTCCCTTTTTTTAACTTACACATCTTCCTTACTATTCTACCTATGACTATCCCCATTCCCTACCCCAATTTTGTAATTGTTTTGGCCGTACATCAATTTTATATCCTATTTTAATGATTTCCCCTGATTCTTCTCCAACTTATCTCCTTCCAAAACTTTCAAGGATATAAATGATAGACTACTGGAGGACATGATAGAGAAATCAAGGCTCTGTTTGGAAGAGTTTTGGAATTGTAATTCTACCTGTCGGTTTGCACGTGGTGTTTGATTGTAGTTTTCAAAAATTAATTCCACACCCACTTTTGAAAACTCCTTTCCAGGCGGGAAAATTTGGCTAATCCGGTCATCTCCCCGGTTGACCGGAGTAGTGTAATTTTTATTTTATTTTTTACAACTGTTATTTTTATATTTTAAATAAAAAATATTTCAGAATTTTTTAAAATTTTTTATGAGCTTTGAATAGCATTTTGAGTTGTGTGTTTGGTTATGAGTTGTAAGTTTTTTAATTAAATATCATATATCACATCATTCATTTCAAACTCAATTCAAAACTCTTTCCAAAACTCATAACCAAACAAATTTTCCACACTCAAACCATAATTCCAAAACTCACAAACTCAAAATACAACTCCTATTCTCAAATCATATTTAGAAAACTCTACCAAACGCTACCCAATATATTCCACTACCATGAAGCATTAGCCAGCATTTTAACACATACCTTGACATTATTAAGAACTTCAAGTAACTTCTTGGGATCTGAACAACCATGTTGAAAGTACCTTGCAATAGCAATATTGTGAAGAATCTGAAAATACATCACACAATTCGGAACATCAAATAATATACAAGACTAAAAGGAACAAACTTTTTTGCCATTTGAGTAAAATAAAAGTTGCATAACTTTTCAAATTTGTAATGCAGTAAAGGGACTTCTAATGTGCTTCAGATCAAAAGACATTATACTTTCAAAAAGGATTTTAAATCAAGATCTCTACAATAAAATCAATATTTTTTATTATATCAGAAAATCAATGGGCTTGTTTGGTTTGTTTTTGGGAGAGTAGTTTTTAAAAATTGTTTTGGGGAGAGAGTTTAGAAATTTATTTGGTTTGTTTGGTTGTGTATTTTAAAAGTAGTTTTGGAGTTTGGGAGTTTGGAATGATTTGATATTTTGTTATAATTGAATAGATGTGTGTGAGAAAAAAAGTGGTTGAGAAGGAGAGAGGAGAGAAAAAAGTGATTGATTGATAGGTAAGAGAGAGAAAGTGATTTTGAAAATTATTTTGAAAAATTTACAAACCAAACAAATTTTCTAAAATTTTTTTCCCAAAATCACTCTAGAAATTCAAACCAAACATACCCAATATTTTTTATTATATCAGAAAATAATCTTAAAATATTAAGAGTGCTAGGCACGCACAGACCCTATTCATTCAAAAAATAAAATGAATGAGAATAAAATATTAAAGTGTGCTAGGCACACACAGACCCTATTCTCTAACTGAAAATTTGACAATACAGATCCTATTCTCTAACTTCCAAAAACAGCCCCCAATCTCTAACTGAAAAAAATGGCAATACCATAATTGTACTGGACTGATCTTGCCTAACCAACTTGCAGTTGTTATAAGTTTATGCTATAAAAAAATTGGCAAAACTAGATTTGTAATGAGTTCAAAGAACGTAGTGCTGTGAATTCTGTCATGCAGATATCTTCCTGCTAACTCACTCCAGAGAAGTCAATATCCCCAATTTCAGAGTCACACAGACTCAAACTTAGCAAATATATCACCCACCAATGCCATGACTTACCCTTGGTCTGCAAGTCTAAACAGTTTCAATAAGCTTTCCCAATCTCATCACCTGTCAAAGTTCTGCCTAGTCTAAGCAGTCTTAAAATTACAAATATTATCTAAGCATTGTGTTGTGAACCCTAACAACAACAGAATTTACAATATCAACACAATATCCTACAATCATGCTCATCTCCAACCTTTTAAAAATTCCAAGTAAATAAAGAAACAATTTTGCAAAGGAATTGCAAGCTATTCTAACTCATCCAAACCTCAAAGTTTTATATTGAGTATCTAAGAATTACTAAAATACGAATCAACCGAACAGCATTATACAATCATTTCTTCATTTCATTGGACAATTAAAAAATACAATCAACACATCAAACAGTTCAGATACTTAAAACGAAAAAGGTTATAAAAAGAAAAAAAAGAAAAAAAGAAGAAGAAGTTACCTTTGGATCGTCATCTTTTATCTGCAAGAGCTGATTCAACAAATCGACGCATTCCAAGAACTTGCCCGAATGAAAGGCTACACTGGCGTCCTTCGCGAGCCCCGCGGTGGCTGACAAAACTCCATCGTCTTCTGCCGCCGCCGACGACGCCGCAACGATTGAATTCGACGAAGAATCCTTCGAATCCATTCACAGATCGACCAATCGAACAACACGAGTATCACCAAACTCAAACGCACTATCAAAATCCAAAAACCCTAACTTTGCTCCAACACTATTATGCCCCAAGTCTCTATCTCTCATTACACACTCGAATTCAGATAGATTGAAGAACAACAACACTTGCATATATATATATATGTATATGGATATATGTATGTATAGATTGCGATGCGTTGATTTTAGAGAGAGAAATTTGGGATATCTCTCTCTCTTTTTGGACACTTCTTTGAGTATGAGTCTTGAGTGTTGTTGTGTTGCGTGGAGTATGAGTGAGCTATGTGTTTTATGAGATCAGCCGTTGGCTGTGTGGACTATGTTGAGTTTGATTAATTGAACGGTGATCTATTGGTTGGGGTGGTACGCGAGAGGAGTAGAGTAACAGTGAGAGTCATCGAATTTTGAGTAATTTGGGTTGGACCCATTTTCATGATGGTTCGAACACTTTCGCCTGACTGGTGTTGCATAGTGGTCTTTTACCTTTTTTTGATCCCCATTCAAAATTTGAAACTTCATAATGTTTTTTTTTTATTATTATTATTAATGAAATTGTGAATAAACAAAAGTTGATTAAATAGAAATAAAAGGAAAAAATTGTAAATAATTTATAATAAAATTTTATGGAGTAAGGGTCAATATTGAAATTGAATTTTCAAAGTTAATATAAAGGGAAATTTTTTTTAAGGTCCCTAATAATAATAATTTAGAGGATAAAGGATACCCAAAAAAAATAGTGATGCATTAAGTCCCTGAACAACTTGGTGCACGTTTTTAATTATTTTGTGGACCAAAATATCCTTGCCAAAATCAATACAGAAATGAAACTCATTCCGACGTCTAAGTTCCATTCCAAGCATCCAGCATCTTCACGAACAGGAGAACAGTAGAATTAGGGTTTCAACATCATCTTCACCATCGACATTAGAGTTTCGTTATCTTCTGCAAAAATCATTCATATTCCTTCCTCACAAATTTCTCTGACCTTCGTTAGAGCTTCGTTTTCACTGCTCATCGTCATCTCAGTCTATCTTCGTCACGTCGCATCTTCATCTCAGGCCATATCAGCTCGTCATTCAAGTTTCATCCTAACTCTGGTAAGTTTTTCTACAATACAACTAGATTTTCTCTGGAAACACAGTTAATAGCATTTTATATTAACCTTCCATAAATTAGTGTTTCAATTTTGTAATAAAAAGCTACCTGAATTTGGAAAAAGTTATTTCTGTGTGTTTTGAACTCATTCTTGAACATGTTTGTGTGATTTTTATCTGTAAATTTCTCTGGCATTTGAATTTCTCTGATTTTTGTTTGATGTATGTTTCTTCTTTTAATTTTCTCTGGCATGTTTATTTTGAAAAAAGTAATTTTCTATATTTTTATCTTATTCTTGAACTTGTTTCTCTAATTTTTTTTATAAATTTCTCTGCTCTGTAAATTTCTCTGTAATATATTTTTTAATTGGAATGTCTATCTTTCTCTAGAATGTCTATTACTCTCTTACCTCTATCTAAGTTTCTCTGGTATTTATAATTTTCTCTGATCACATCACATCACTTTCCTCCCTTGTATATCTCTATCGTGTTTAATTTTCTCTGGTATTTTACTATTATGGACTGGAATGAATGTTTCTTCTTTGAATTTTCTCTGACATGTGTATTTTGAGAAAAAGTTATTTCTCTGTATTTTGATTTTATTCTTAAACATGTTTCTGTGATTTTGTCTATGAATTTCTCTGCTTTGTAAATTTCTCTGGAATATGTATTTTTCTCTGGAATGTCTATTGCTCTCTTGCCTGTCTAAGTTTCTCTAGTATTTATAATTTTCTCTGACCACATCACACCACTTTCCTCCCTTGTGTGTCTCTATCATTGTTAATTTTCTATGGTTGTGTATGTAAATTTATCTGGCATTTTAATATTATGAATTGAAATTTTCTCTGGAATGGAAATTTCCTTAAGAATGTGTAATTTTCTCTGGAATGTGTATTTTTCTCTAGTATGTTTATTTTGTTCAATTATTGGTTTCAATGTAGTGTAATTTTCAGTGGCATGTTTACATTACTTTGTTTATTTTATCTTGCTTATTGTAGAATGAAAATTTTATTTGGCTTGCCATGTTTACTTTTCTCTGTCATTCATTTTCTTTGGTATGTTTACTTCTATATGTAATTTTAACAATTATTGAAAATTTCTCTCCCATGTTTATGATGCTTTGTTGATTTTCTCTGACATTTAATTTTTAATGTCCAATTTTCTCTGGCATGTCCAATTTTCTATAATTTTCCCTTATCTGTAATTTTCTCTAACATCTCCAATTTTCTCTTATCTGTAATTTTCTCACTTATCTGTAATTTTCTCTTACATGTCCAATTTTCTCTAGCATGTTCAATTTTCTTTGGGATTTAATGTTGACATCTTTATGTTTTAATCATTGTCTATAAATGGCAAAACGTAAAAGCAGCGAAACACCGGAAACACCAAGCAAAAAACAGAAATTCTCTCAGTCTTCTTATGGGCTAAGATCAAAAACCAGCAGCAAAACACTGGAAACACCAAGCAAGAAAGAACAACTCTCTCAGTCTTCTTATGATCTAAGATCAAAACACCACAAACTCCTCACCAAAACACACAAGTCCAAGGTGATGAAGCAACTGGCATCCAGATGAGTACCCTAACTTCAAAAGACTCAAGCTCAAGGGGGAAAAAACCTGTTAAACTCCACAGAAAGAGAGCTCGCTACAGCATTCAATTCCGATCCAACCTCTCATCTGTTGTCTCCTTTTTTCAAACACTTAAATTCAATTCAAAACAACTTGTAGAGCTTCAAAAGACCCCATTCTGGTATTTGATCCAAGCTCTAACCACTAGAAAGATGGATCCAAAGAAATCTAGGAAATCTGATGATGATGTAGTTGCCATAATCCAATGTTACAATGAAAAAACAAAAGCATTCACAGTTAGTAAAAAGAACCTGACCTTTACAACAAATGACATGACCTTGATTTTTGGTTTGGAAGAAGGTAAAGGAGCCATGTCATTAAGATACTCTAAAAAGCCAAAATCTGCATTCCTAAGGAGAAGATTCCAAAAGGACACAAGGCTCACTGGTCCTGTTCTTAAAAATGCCTTGGTCAAAGCAATGAAAGGCAAGCAACCAACTGACTTCAAAGATGTAGCAATCATTGTTACATTGTACTTGTGTCTCACCCTATTTTTTTGCAACAAGTGGGAATTCAATAGGGTGGTTTTTATAAAGTATGTGGAACCTCTTGAATCAATGAAACAGTATGATTGGCCAGAAGCAATCACATCAACATTGATTGATTCTATCATGGCATTGCACAAAACTCCAGAAAAAGTTACAGGGTGTGTCATTGCATTGCTGGTAAGTATAATATCCATTCAAATTTGCAGTTATCATACTTACAAATTTGTGCGTTTAGAAAATTTTATTTACTTTAATTTTCATCACAGTATTGGCTATGTGAACATGCAACTATCATTGACTCGGAAGACAGTAACACAACTGACTTCCCAAGATGTGCCAAGTGGAACCTGCAAACCTTGATGAAACAGCTGCAAAAGACACCAGTCCACTCTCTTGCACCTCGACAGGTTAGATTCCTATCGCTACTGAAATCTCAGTGAAATTCCAAAATTTCTCTGACCACTGCTTTGTTTCCCTCCTTGTGCATTGATTGATTAAGATCAATTTTCTCTGAACTATCAATTTATGTTTTCTTCTTTGGTACCAACTGGTTTATTTCTGCCATTGTAATCAATTTTCTCTGCAATCCAAATTTCTCTGACCACAATTGTAACACATTAACTTATATGCCCTGATTGATTTTCTCTAATATCTAAATTATGTTGGTTGTTTCATAATTTTATCAGGCACATAAAATTGTTTCTCTTTATGTGTAATTTTCTCTGGCCCATAACTTATGTGCCTTGCATCTTTGATAAACAATGTTTATTTCTGCCCTTCTAATAAATTTTCTCTGGAATCCAAATTTCTCTGACATAATTATAGTCAAACATTAACTTATATGCCTTGATTGATTTTCTCTGATATCTAAATTATGTTGCTTGTTTCATAATTTTCTCTGCCTCATAAAATTAACTCCTTGTCTCTAATTTTCTCTGGCCCATATAATTTTCTCTGATGTTTGTTTCCCATTAGTATCATTTAGATGAATTTTATTTTCCTTATTTGAATTTTTTCTCTCAGTGAATTTTGTAACATTTCTCTAATAAAACAGTCTCCTGTTACAGATAGATAACAAGCAGCTAGTCAAAAACCCATCAGAGGAGTTCTGTCTTGGTAAAAAGACGAAGAAAGAATCAAAAAAGGCAATTGTCAAATTCAAGGAGACATTACAAGATCCATCTGAAGAATGAGGGAATGAAGAAGCAGAAGGCAACATAAAAGAATACGAAACCAGCAATAGACAAGAAGATCAAGCAAGCAGTGGAGAAGAAGAAGCCAGAGAAGAAAGTGAAGAAATAGAAGCAGAAGACAAAGAACAAAATGAACAGAAAGAAGAAGACAGTGAAGAAGAAGATGAACAGCAAGAAGAAAATAAGGAGGAAAGTGATGAAGAAGAATGTAATGAGCCAATGGACCAACAACATGATAGCATTTGTGGCTCAACAGTGCATCAGCCTCAAGAATCTGAGAAATCAAAAGATGCCCAAATTGCTGATCTACGTCAAAGACTGAAGGCACTTTCTCAATCTAAAAAAGAAGAAGAGAGAAATTAGATTGAATTACTTGCTGAAAAGGATATTGCAATAAGAACCTTGACATCACTTAACTCAGAACTTCAAGAAAAAGACAGCACAATCCAAAGGAAACTAAGGATGTTGGAGGTTCAAAAAGAAGACGATACAAAAACAATTCAACAGTTGAGGTATTCAAATTCGGAGTTTGAAACTGAAAATGCTAAATTGCATAAACAAGTTCAATAACTATCTGTCCAACTAGCAACACAACCATACCAAACACTAACACAACTTTAACCACAAGGTCAGTGAAAATCTTGAGCCACAAAAAGTTATGTCCTTGTGTCAACACAACTCAGAGAAATTTCTATTTATGATAATTTTCTGTCATTGATAATTTTCTCTGGAAGTTATATTTCTCTGAACACATTAGTTTCTCCCGCTTATTTCTATTGATTTCTACTGCTCATTTCATTTTCTCTGTCTATTTTTTTATTCGATTTTTGGGGCTTGTTTGATTTTCACTTTATATAGTTGGAATGCAAGTGGAACAACAACCAACAACCCAACAAGAACAAATGGCACACAAAGAACAACCGAAACAAAAGACAAAAGTCTATGGTAATTGGAAAATATTTAATCAAATAAATTTACATATTGAAATATCATCTGTTACTTCAGAGAAGTTTCACTTTTACTAATATTTTCACTGTCTACAGTCAAAAAAGATCCGACGTCAATGATAAAAAATTTAAAGGCAAAAGAAAGGAAGGAAAAGCAGCACGATCCAGAATTTCAATATCCCAAAGTTGCGAAAGTGACTATAGCTTCAAAACAAGCAACAAAGCAAGCTGAGCAAAGCACGAAGGACAAAGAAGTGCTTGATGCTGATGCGTACATATTGCCTCAACCTATAAACATCAGAAAATATTGGGTCTTTCCACAAACTCTTCCGATTTCAAGATTGATAAAAGATCATATAAAAGACATCTTGCAGCACATATCAAATGTGTCTGGACTTGAATAAGTACAACAAACAAAATAGAAGATAACAAACAACAAATTACAAACTTATATTGCATTAACAACAATTAAATCCCTTCTTTGTCATCTTGTAGGACTTTAATTTAGACAAGTGAGTTGAATCTCATTACCTTCAAAGACATTGGAAATCTAATAAAGTAAAAAGAAATTGCCAACAATGTAAGTCTTTTATCAAAATTTCTCTGCAATGTTTCATCAACCTTTATAAACCAATATTACAATTATAAATCATATTTTCAGGTCATTAATGGCTATGGAGAGATCCTTTTGGCTGACCAAATGAAAGAAAGACAACAACCAACTTCATTTTTTTTCACATCCACGAGCTTAGTATGTTACTACTATTTTATTTGATTTTCTCTGGAATTTACTTACTACTTTCTCTTCTTAAGATACTTCTTGAAGCCAGTTGTGTCACTAGTCTAATTTTCTCTAGCTAGTTGTGTGCATTTATAATTTCTCTGTGTATATTTCTTAAATTCCTGTCATTTCAACTTTCTCATAACATAACCATTTTTTGATTTTCTCTGACCATAGAATTTCATCAAGATGACAGAAAATCAAGCTTTTCGAGTGTCTTATTTGACAAGCATATTGAAACAGCATGGAGGAACTACAGGTTTGTAATGACCCCGACCTCTAATTAATGTTAATTCGCACTTAATTATGCCTTGTAGAAGATTAGGATGGATTTGGGATTTATTTGCATGTGTATTGCATCATTTACGTGTTTTTATCTATTTGCCATAAAATGATCTGTTCATGTCTTTGACTTTAAACTGCAAATTGAAAGCCTTATCGGCGTTCGAATCATAAATTGACTTGTGTTATATGCTAATTAGGATTCATAGAATTTTATGGTAGGTTTAATTAAAATTTGATTTGGTATGATTAAATTAGATTAAATAACGTTAAATTACATTAGTTCAATTATTTACGACATTGCCATTAGTGGCCACTTAGGTACATTGTTTGGAACTCAATTGCATACACTTCATAACATTTCCTCAGCCATTTTTTAGACCAAAACGTAGGAAAGAGTGAGAGAAGAGAAAACTTACCTTCCATTGGGAATTGGCTTGGAGACTTGAGGAATTGGTAGAAGATTTGCAAAATTGAGCTTCCTCACCTATAATTTGGAGAATTTTTTGAAAGCTTGCCTTGAAAGAGAGGCTCAATCACAACCCTCTTTCAAATTGATAAACTCACAAAACACAAGTTACGACTTTGAGTATGTCAACAATGCTCCACAACAAGAAAGTGATTCGTAAGTTTCATACATCTATAAATAAGATAATCTGATTTATATGTTTCTTAAAACTAACCATACCTATAATTTGTATGCAGTCTGGATTGTGGCATCTTTGTCTGCTATATAATGAAACAATATAGCAAGCATGAACCTATCAGCTCCAAATTGTCCACACAAAAGATAAGGTTGATGAGGGTAGAACTCATAGAGAGATTTGCGACCGAAGTTGGCCGGTCATGGACTGAACCAATTGAAATACCTCCAGAATAAGAACAAAAAATGTAATAGTGAAACTAGTGAAAGGAAGACAATGTACATATCCATACAGAGAAAATTGTCTCACATATATGTATATATCCATACAGTATTAACCATTCAGTTTTTTGTTGATACATTGAAGGAATGATGATGCTTGACATATATGTATATATCTTTTCTTGACTAATGTAAATTTCATTTTTTTTATTTCGACTAATGTAAATTTCATACCTATCAATGGTTAAATATATATATATATATATATATATATATATATTTTATTGTGATTGTCAACACAATCCACACAGAGAAAATTATCTGCAGAAATTTCTCTGGTATGATATTATCAGAAATTCACAGAGAAATTTAACTTGTATCGTCCCAAGGGGATGCCTATATGATCATGTAATCTGTAATGCTTTGTGTTGGTACAAAACAATCATCAAACTCAACAAAACACAAAGCGCACAGTAATTTTATCTGCTACTGGAAAATTTCACTGGATGAATTTCAAATTTCAAAACACAATGCCCAGATAGTTTTCTCTGATAGTGGAAAATTTATCCGGATGAAATTGACGGATTCGAATGGTGACAGAAAATGGAATTTCTGAGTTGTGAATTTCTCTGGGTTGAGTGATTTGGAGAGGAGGAGTTTCTCTGGGTTGGTGAGGAAAATTTCTCTGGCTTTCACAAAAATTTCTGAGTTGAAGTGAGTCTAGAGAAATTCTTCCCTGGTCCAGAGAAATTCTCAACTCAGAGAAATTTCAAAAGAGCTTAATTTTGTTTCTTGGTTGTACTCAGTGCAATAATTTTGTGTATGCTCTGTCTGGTGTGCACATTTCTTGAAATGACTGATATGAAGTTACCAGAAATTCACAGAGAAATTTAACTTATATCGTGCCAAAGAAGGTGCCTATATGATCATGCAATCTCTAATGCACTGTATTAGTACAAAACAATTATCAAATTCAAAAAACACAATCCACACAGTACTTTTCTCTGCCATTGTCAAATTTATGTGGATGAATTTGAAGCTTCAAAACACAATACACAGAGAATTTTCTCTGCCATAGGAAAATTTCTCTGGATGAATTTGACAGGTATTACAAACCCATTGCCTATAATATATATCAACAAACACAATGCATACTTTAACTGATATTGGAAAATTTCTCTGGATGAATTTGATTGATATTATTATATACACTGTCTAAAAAATATATTTCACAAAACAAAATACACAAAGTAATCATCAAATGTATTATTCAATCAATAAAATGTATAATCCTCAACTATTTAACAAAGGTTCGTTGCATGTCGTCTTATTATGGTGACCAATACTCTCACAACGACTACACTTAATCACCCTTTTAAACTCTCCAGTAGAAGCAATTCTGTTTTTCTTCGGCCTCCCAGCTGGTCTCTTGCTCAATGGAGGTAAAATCATAGCATCTTCAATGCTACACAAAGGTTTTTCAACAGTTGGAACTGGGCCAATCGAAAACGAGTATGCTTGACGATACATATCAGCATGAAAAAATGGTTCAACAAATGAATTCAAATTCTTTCCACTCCTAAAAATTGCAGCAACAGCATGTTGACATGGATACCCATTTATTTCCCATTTTCGACATGAACAAGTTCTCAATCCAAGATCAACCATAACCAAAGGAAAACAATGCACTTCAAAGACATTATCAGATGATAAACTCACATTCCATGTCTTCCCATCCAAAAAAGACTTCTCCAATACACTATTCATACGAGGACACAGAACTTTATTCCATTTACTAGAGAGCAGCCTCCTATCAGACCTCATATTCATGATTTGCAACTGTATCATGTCCACCAAATTTGTTATTGGCAAGTGCCGAGTTTCTCGTATCCATGAATTGAATGACTCAGCAACATCTGAATACATCTCACCATAACGTTTCCCCGCAAAATATGTATCACTCTAATTTTCATATGGTAAACTTCTCAAGAAAACACTCACAATGTCTCCTCCCTCACTTTTTAATTCATTTAACTTGAAATGAAATGATGCCTTTGTTGAAGCATATGCACATTCTGAAAACTTGGACACAATCGTCTCCCTAACCAAATTTGTGTTTCCACATGACAACTTATCCCTCAAATTTCTCTTTAGATGTTCAAGACAAAATCCATGAAAACAGTTAGGGAAAAACCTAGCAATTCCCTCCACAATACCACAATGTCGATCTGATATGAAACTTATCACCCTTTCTGATCCCAATACTCCACATAAATGTTCAAGAAACCAACACCAATTGTCTTTATTCTCAACATCAACAATAGCAAAAGCTACAGGAAAAAAACCTACAGGAAAAAAACCTACAAAATAAATAGGAACAAGCATATTAGATATACACATGCAGAGAAAATTAGAACAACAAACAACCAGAGAAATTTGACACTGCCAACATTCAGAGAAAATTCACTTAGTACCCAACTCTAGAGAAAATTCACACATTGGCAACATCTAGAGAAAATTGACTTAGTGACCAACTACAGAGAAAATTCACACAATCATAATATCCAGAGAAAATTCACTTAGTGACCACCTATAGATACAATTCACACAATGACAACATCCAGAGAAAATTCACACACTGACCAAAATCCAGTGAAAATTCTCACAGTGGCCACAACCATAGAAAATCCACACAATGGCTAAAACCAGAGAAAATTCAAAGTGTCAGAGAAAAATCACATTCACTTAATTCCTACATGTATAGAAAATTCACATATTTAGATAAAATTATATATATTTACAATTACCTTCATTCCCATCTTTCCCCGTTGCAGCAAGCATAACTCCTTTGTATCGTCCTTTCAAAAATGTTCGATCAAGAAAAAGCAATGACCGACAATATTTGAAACCAGCAATGCATGCATGAAAAGCCACAAACACTCTTTTGAAACGTTTGTTATCTTCAAAATCTAACTCAAAACGATTACCTGGATTGTTCTTCAATGCCTCATCAAAATACCACCGTAATTGAACAAATGACAAACAAGAATCTCCATATGTACTACGTTTTGCTTTTTCAACACCCAACCAACCACAGTTATAACTGATTGAGACCCCGTACTTGTCTTTCATTTCTTTGACAGCATCCACTAGACAAGTCAAAAGTTTTGCACTTACCTCTTCAAGTATCAGCCCAGAAACTAAGCTGGAAGTCATCCTAGCATGTTTACTCGTACGAACCGCCACACCACACGTATGTTCATTGTTCAAAGTCCTTATGTAGAAGAACCCATTTGTTTTTTCAACTGAAGCATGTACACGCCATATACATCCCCTTGATTCCTTATATGCACATTCTGCTGTAACCCTCAGCTTGTCATTTTTAACATACATAAACTGAAAACCAACCTCAATAGCATACTTGCATAAAAAAGTACGGAACTCAACCACACCACTCTCAAACTTTTGTCCAACACTCGTAATATTATTTCGCCAACCAGCTGACAATAACATCTTTTCTTGGTGAGAACAAAACTTAAAGAGTGAATTCCTTTCAATATCCACCAGCCTATCACACTCACCATCCACAACATCTACCCAATTAGACCCCACTTCATCCTTTTCATTAGAAGTACTACATCTAGTAACTGAAACATCAACTATATCAACACCGCGTGCACAAACAACCCTCAACATATTTAGAAAATCAATATTATTTCGAACCATACAATTTGGATGGCCCACAATAGAATATGAAATACACATAGTCTTAGGTTTCAAATTCTCTCACGTTTTACACAAAATGCCAACCAATTCCTCAAAATTCAATTCGCATGAAGCATTAATGACAATAGCATCATTCCCATATTTGCACAGCAACAACACTGCACTGTCCATTGAAACTGAAAGAAAAAACAAGAAAAATAATTTGTTTAACATAAAAACACTTCACAAGAACAACATAAAAGTCCAGAGAAATTTCTAAAAACTATAATTTTCTCTGGACTCAAATAAAAGTCCAAAGACACCTATAAACTTATATTCACCTTCAAAATAACAAAAAATAAAATCACAGAAACTTAATGAATCCAGAGAGAATCACAGAGAAATTTACTGCTAACTATTAAACACAATCATACAAAAAAATCGCACAGAATATCTGTTATGAAATTATAGGCTTCTCTGTGATTTTCACCTTACTACAAGCTAACAATTTTCTATGCGTCATTCTGCAATATTGCACTCATAGAAAAATCCAGAGAAATTTACAAACTTATATACACCTTCAAGATAACAAAAAACACTGCATGGTCCATCTAAACTGAAAGAAAAAACACAAAAAATAATTATTGCTTAGAGAAACAAAAACTTATATTCATCTTTACAAACATATAATTTTCTCTGAACTACAAACTGAAAGTGAGTAACAAACTTATAATTTTCTCTGAACTACAAATAAAAGTCAAGAGAAAATTATGAACTTACATTCACTTTCTCAGATTCTATCTGCATTAGAAACTTCTAATAATATGTCCATATGCATTTATAATTTTCTCTGTGATTTTCATTCGATTATAATAACAAACTTATAATTTTCTCTGGACTATACCAACAAAAGTGCAGAAAATGAAATTTCTCTGGTTTAAAAAAATTTCTCTGGTTTGAAAAAACATAGAACAAAACTTATCATTGATCAGCATGTTGATGAAAAACAAAGCACAAAAAATGAACTCTAAACATCAAAATCAACTACATTGTCAACACTCTTTGAAATTGATCAAAAAACAGAGAATGAAAAATTAATTCCAAAAATAAAAATCAACTCTATCAAGCTGGCCTCTCTCTAAACAAAAATTCAAAACAAAAATCAAAATCCATGTGGAATCTAAATCGAAAACAAACCTGATTCAACTCCACTGAAAAACCTATGCGTTCAACACACTGTCAACACTCTTTCAAATTGATCAAAAAACAGAGAATCAAAAATTAATTCCAAAAATAAAAATCAACTCTATCAAGCTGGTCTCTCTCTAAGCAAAAATTCAAAACAAAAATCAAAATGCATGTGGAATCTCTATCGAAAACAAACCTGATTCAACTCCACTGAAAATCTACGCGATCAACACACTGTAACACCTACACGATCGTAGCAAACTTTCTCGTCAACTCCACTGAAATCTCCGATGAAATCTCCACCGCGAAGTCAGTTTCCAAAATCTCCACCGTAAAGTCAAACAAATTTCTCGTCAACTCCACTGCAATCTCTGACAAAATCTCCACTGCGAATTCAGTTTCCAAAATCTCACCGTGAAGTCAACAATATAATATTCAAACAAATTTATGTTATAAAAGAAGGGTAAGTTAGGTACTTTGTAACCTAAAATAAACTCGAGGGATCTTAGCCATGCAAAACATATTATTTTGGACCTCTCCTCCTATCAAAAGTAAAGGAGGGACCTTAGGCCAATTTTCCCTAATATAAATTAGCAATGGAGATTATGTCAATCATCAACACAAACCAAAAGAGATAAAATTGAGATAAATAGCAATGAGTTCAACAGAGAAATGAGAATGAGATCATTTTAGAGTTAGATTTTAAGATTTTTTTATTTTAGATTAAAAAGGCTAAGAAAACAAAAATAAATTTAATGTATGAAAAAAGTTAAAGGTGTTTGGAATTTTTTTTTTTTTTTTGACTTTTTTAGTTGTATATAAAAATGTGAAAAATTGATGTAATCTTATGACTTTTTGTTTGAAATGTTCATTTTATCCTTGGTTTAGTTGTATAGAAAAAATTAATGTAAGAATATGTTAGTCTTTTTATATTGGTAGAAGTCAATTTTTTTAGATACATACCAAACATTCTAATTTTTTTTTTGACTCTTCAATTCTTGTAATCCGAACATAATCTAGAATTGAATGCCAATGTTCATTATGAGCAAATTTAATCACAAATGCTCAAAGGAAAAATTGAATTTCAAAATAAAGAGAGTGTTCATAATTGAGTTTATTTAGCTAATCATAATTAGGCTATGTTTGGATGTAAATCTTGAAGCGATTTTGGGAATCTCGTAATAAGATTCATATGTCAATTCTATTCAAGCGTTTAGTTTATTCAAGAATTTTGTATGACAAAATAATAAAATTTTAAATGTTATGAAATTATTATTTTTTACTCTTAAATGACTAAAATTTCTCTAAGAATGTGAGATTGTCGTGAGGAGTAGGGAAATTAGATTCCTACTTAGGTGGAGTTTAACAATTGCTATTTTTTGCTTTTTCCAAAAAATCGATACTCTCAATAATTGTTTAAAAAAAAAAAAGACTTTTTGTTAGTAGAAAAGTTGATTTTTAAAATAAATAAATAAAATTTACCTCAAGCCAAACATTTTTTTGCTTTTCGACTTATTTCCCAAAGCCAAATTTATTAGCCAATGGCAAACAGTTGTTAAAAATGTGATTCCTTTAAAAAATGACACTCACTTTTCTATTCTGTTTTGTTTCTAATGCTAGAATCATATTCTCATTCCCCCTCAAATTCCTGTCATCCAAACTAAGCCTTATCGTAACTGTCATCATAAACAAATTCACTTGAAAATTTGAACTAGCAAAACTTCAAAACTAATTTCCTTCATTGTCATAACCCTTTAATAAATACAAAATGGGTTCAAGATGTATATACATAGAAATCTAATACTTGCTTCTTCAAATAAGCAACAATTTCAGATTTACATGCCTAAGCTCCAACCATCATAAACTAGTATCAGATTACACATTCAAGAACCAAATGAAATAACAAACGCAGTCTGATAAAAATTCACTCAGCAACTGTCCTCAGTCCTTTCAGATGAACACCTTCCTCAACCGTGTCAAAAAAAATTCTCTGTTCCGCAAACCATGAGATTATATTCCTGCTTAACGTCCATGGTCCATAGTTTGATTGACCCTTGAACACGGACTCGTTACAGCTCTTCACAAAACAGTACCTATTGTTCAAGTTCTTCACCAGACAATTTATCTCTTGTTACAGTTCCTCAACAGACAGCATCCATTGTTCCAGCTCCTCAGCAAACTTTTCATCATCTTTCGGTTCAAAGTTTTCATCATCATCCTGCTGTTCAAAATGTTCATCGCCTTCCTGTTCAAAGTTCACATCATCTTGCCGCTGTCCAAAGTTTTCGTTGTCTTGTGGTTGTTGAGGTCCTTGGTCATCACGGTGGTCCAGCCCCGTTTGCTGACAAAACAATTCTTTCTGGACATTCCAGTCTTGCGCAGTCTTCTCCACCACATCTCCGATCAGTCTCTTAGTTTCTGTTATGTGCTTTATGTTTTGGACATCCATGACCTCACTAGCATCTTCAACAGGAAAAACAAGTTGAAAGAGACTATTAATGAACACAATTGATGAAGAGACATTCAACTAAACAAAATAAAAAGTCCAAGTAGGCCAGATGGAAATAACATGCTTGAAACTATCTTGGAAATAGTTTTAAGTTTTAGTTTCAAAACTAATTTACTTGAACTTTTAAAAATATTTATGGTAGATAGAGGTTAACAATGTAACAGATTTTGGGTAATCAAACAAAAAAGCATAATGAAATTGAGCCAAAAATATAATAATGAATAATTTGGATGTTATTAACTCATTCATGAAATATATATATATGCAAACAAAGTATTTTATTTAGTTGAAAACATTTGGATTCAATTTTGAGCTTCCCTTCCTTATCTTTGGTATTGGAGTAAAAGGATTTTTGTCACAATGCCTAGACTAGTTATTTTTATTTTATTTCTTTTGGTACATATCGTAGTCTGGGGGAAGAGGCCTCAAATCGAAACCTTGACCTCCTAAGCCCCTGAGAAGATAGTCTAGTTGGTCATCGGGTTGCTCCCCACATGCCCAACCCAAGTTCTACTATTGCCGGCCCCCCTGATAGTTGGTCAATGCCTAGGACTTGATTCCCGATCATCAGAAAAAAAAAAACACTGAGCTAGTCCCAGTTGCCCATATTGAGTTAATTACTCATGTCACAAGTCAACAAACTGAAATCAACTAACAAGATCACAAAAGCAAATGGCATTCAGGATGTGAAGAGGAGATTACGTTTGCTTGAAGTCTGCTTGGGCCCACCTATCAGACTGATGTGCATGAGCACCTCATGGCGCATGAAGGGTGAACCATTCAGAAATCCACAAGAAACATTATTCTATTTAACCATTCGATAAATTAGAAGAGAGTAGTTGTATCAAGGTACCTCTGATGGCTATTTCCTTGGCCGGTGAATACTCTGTTGACATTTTCTTCAGCGCATTGACTTCGAGTTCCATACCCTAGAATATGTGGGACTTGGATTTAGCGCCTTAGGATTGAAGATGAAGATAAATATCAAATCAGATGAAGATTAAAGATTAAAGATAAAGTAAAAGCAAAATAAGAAGAGACATTTTGGAGGAAATCCATGGCTAGAGCAAAAGGTTAAAACATGATCTGCTAAGATTACCACAAAATCACTACTTTATCAAATCAAATCATTAATTAAAACTTAGTTTAGGTCAGTTGATTACCACCAAATCACCACTTTACTAGCTAAAATCAACCTCAACAATTTATTGCCAATTTTATTGAAAATTGATCATAAACTGTAGCCACTTTATGCATAATAATACTCTACACAGCTAGTACTAGAAAAACCATTACAAGTATCACAAAAGCTCCTTATATTTTCATCAAACAATTTGACAAAAGCTCTGCACTAAATTCTTTGAAATAGTAGCAAATATACTATTAAAAACAAGTTTACTGCAATAATTCTTCAAAGATTTTGTTTTTACCACTTCTATTGAATTCTTGCCTTGAAATTCTGATAAATCAAAGATATTAATACTAAACTCAACATTCCAACTATTTTCCACTCCATGCCATGTTTGAATCCAAAATTAGTCATTGATTTCTGTTTTTAACATATCATAGATTGCCATAGAACTTACCAGGTCCATGTTGATGAACTGCTCAATCTGTGTATTTGAAAATAACCTGTTGAATGGAAAGAAAGGCAGTGAGGAACTACAAAGCTGGAGGTTTAAAAAATACTAATAATAAAAAGAATCGAGAGCTGAAATATACTTTTTATGGGAAACTTGAATGCGGGCATTCTGTATATCTGTGAGTTCATTTATTCTCTCTGTTACAGAGCCTTCATTTATGTCCAAAAACCCAAAAAGGAACACGTTCCTTTCCAACATCCTTTTGACCAATGCAGATACTACTTTTATGTTATTTCCTTTCGCATCAACAAGAAGGTTTTTGAGCCTCTTCAGCTCCCCTGTCAAATGGAAATCAAAAGCATGGTTGAAAGAAAAATTTATGAAAAAAAAAAAAAAAAGAAAAAAAAAGAAAGAAGAGGAAACAGGAAGACAGAAACTGTGAGAATATATTGTGAGTCTTACAAATTAACTTAGAGTCCTATTAGAGGCATGATAGTATTAGAGTCCTATTAGAGTCATGATCGTATTGTATTTGTATTTCCTTTTTGGTTTAGGAGTTAGGGCTATATATATTCTAAGGTCTGATTGTAATTGATACACATTGAATATATGAGATACAGAAAGCTATTCAGAAATCTTACATGGTATCAGAGCCTTGTTCGAGACCCTAAGTCTGGCCGGCGTCCACGCTTGTTATTCGAAGTTGTCGCCTATTGTTCGAAGTCGTCTCTGTTCTTTGGTCTTCTTCACAGTCGCGACTTAGGGTTCGTGGGTCGCGTCTTCAGTCATCATCAGCAACTCGCGATCAGCTTCAGCCCCGTGCTTCGTCGCGACTCAGTTCTGGTCCTTCTGGTTCGCGAACTTAGTCCCTCTGGTTCGCAAACGTTATCGCCGCGCTTCTGATTCAGGTCACGATCGTCTTCCGCCGACGTCCACAGCCATCGCGACTCACCTTGCGATCGTCTTTAGCCATCGCGACTCCGTCCTGTCTTTTGAATCTTCTCCAGTTCGCAATCAGTCCCCTGTGATACATATAACTGATTTGTTGGTATTTACACTTTGACCCCAAAATTTCATTGACTATTACACTTGGACTGGCTCACTCCCTGTGTGTTCTAAGTACTGAGATAGTGGTAATAATTTGACCCCAAAATTCTATAACTTTGGTTCACTTTGATGTCAGATACCTATAAGCTTCAATCTTTAACAAATCCCAAAAAAAGACCACTCGCTCTAGATGAGTGCGTCTTCTGCCATCAGAGGGGTCATTGGAAGTATCATTGTCCCAAGAAGGGATGTTTGTCTGCTTTGTCTGTGTTTGCCTCGTCTTCTCAGCAATTGCCGATTAAGTTCTGCGCTCCTCCTCTGAGTACCGTTCGGTCTCCCACCGATTCTACTGTATCTGCTTCGGCTCTTGATCCTGACTTAGCTTCCTTGACTGTTCAGATTAGTCAGTTTCAACATACATTGTGTACCTCCCAGCCATCTCTGTCTGCCTCCATTGTTTCCCCTCTTCATTCAGGTTTGCTTGGGTCTTCTTCAGGTATTTCTTCGTCTGTCTGGCTTTTTGACTCTGGTGCCTCTCATCATATGACTCCCTATCTCTCCTTACTTCAAAATTGCACTCCTCCTTCTTTTCCTATTACTGTCAATGCTGCTAATAGGTCTGGTATGTCTGTTATATCTGTTTGATCTGTCTTACCGTCTGCTATGTATGTTCTCTTTATTCCATCTGTTCTTTATGTTCCTCAATTATCTGTTAGTTTATTATCTATCAGTCAGCTTGACGCCTCTAGTTTTGATGTTATCTTTTCCTTTTCTATATGTTCTGTGCAGGATCGGATGTCTAAACAGCAGATTGAGACTGGTCGTAGAGTTGGGGACCTCTATGTGGTAGAGAGCTTGCATCTGCCTTTGACAACCTCTCCGACTGCCTTTTCCTCTTTTCAGTTAGATTCTCTGTTCAGTCCTTTCTACTTGTGGCATTCTAGATTAGGGCATTTGTCTGCTGACCGCTTACGGTCTTTGCTCAATCAGGTATCTTGGGAAAAGTTTCTCCTAGTGAACTTACTGAATGTCAAGGGTGTAAACTCGCCAAGATGATAGCCTTACCTTTTCGTAAAAGCACTTCTATATCTGATACACCATTTTCTTTAGTTCATACTGATGCTTGGGGTCCTTCTCCTGTTCTCACCAAAAGAGGTTCTGCATACTATGTGTCATTTGTTGATGACTGCACCCGTTACACGTTACACTTAGGTTTATCTTATGACTCATAAGTCCGATTTCTATCAGATATATCGTACCTTTCAGTCTATGATTACTACACAGTTTGGGTCTACCATTAAAGTGTTACGGTCTGACTTGGGTGGGGAATATTTTAAAACTGAGTTTTGTGAGTATTTGGTCAATTTGGGTACCATTCACCAAAGTTCCTGTACAGATACACCTGCCCAAAATGGTCGCGTTGAGCGTAAACACCGTCATCTCCTTGAGACAGCTAGGTCTCTTCTTTTGTCTGCCTCAGTTTCGGCTCCATTCTGGGGGGAGGCAGTTCTTACTGCTGCTTTTCTTTTCAATCGCATGCCTACTCCCATTCTTTCTGGTCGGTCTCCTTATGAGGTTTTGTTCTCCCAACTTCCTAACTACTCCCTCCTTCGTATGTATGGGTCTGCCTGTTTTGTCCTTCTTCCCCGCAAAGATAGGACCAAACTTAGTGCCCAGTTTGTGCTCTGTGTCTTTTTAGGTTATAGTCCTACTCAGAAAGGCTATCGGTGTTACGACCCTGTTTCCCATCGTCTTTATGTCTCCCGTCATGTTTCTTTTCTCGAACGTCTGCCTTACTTTCAGCTTCTCTTGTCACTGCTCTAGTTTCCAAAGAGGATTTGATTCACATTGACCCGTTTCCTTTTGAGGTACCGTCTGATGAGTACATCTCCACAGTTCCTCCTGAACTTGTTTCATCTTCTCCTCCTGCTTCACCTTTGGCTGCTTCTCCTCCTTCAGTTTGTTCTCCTTCTCCGTTCTTAGTTTATTCTCGTCGCAAGGCTCCTCCTCCACCGGTTGTCTCTACCTCTACTGCTGATCCTCCTGCTGCTGCCGACTCTGATCCTGCTACACACCGATATCGTACTCGAGCGCGTCATCCTTCAAACAGGTTAGGTTGGTCTAATACATATTTTTCTGCTTTCTATCATACTTTTTTGTCTGCTATTCACTCTTTTTTAGAACCTTAGTCTTACAAAGAAGCATGTCAGGACCCTCATTGGGTTCACGCTATGGAAGATGAGTTGTCTGCTCTACAGAAAACTAGTACTTGAGAGCTGGTTCCTTTGCCTGCTGGTAAGAACTTGGTTGGTTGCAAATGGGTCTATAAAGTCAAGAATCATTCAGATGGGTCTCTTGAGCGCTACAAAGCTCGTCTGGTTGCCAAAGGTTTCTCTCAGGAGTATGGTATTGATTATGAGGAAACATTTGCTCCTGTTGCCAAGATGACTACTGTCCGTACTTTGATCTCTGTCGCTGCTATTCGTTCTTGGTCTTTTATTAGATGGATGTTAAGAATGCTTTTCTTAATGGCCATCTCACTGAGGAGGTTTACATACGTCATCTTCCTGGTCTTCCCCATTCCTCTGGCCAAGTTTGTCGTCTTCAGCGTGCTCTGTATGGTCTGAAGCAGTCTCCTCGTGCTTGGTATGATCGCTTTCAGACTGCTGTTACCGAGCTTGGGTTTCATTCTTCTGCTTCCGACTCTGCTTTATTTCTGAGACATACATCGACTGGTTTTGTTGCTTTCTTACTCTATGTGGATGATATGATCATCACTGGCTCTGACTCTTCCGCTATCTCTGAGGTCAAGCAGCATCTCTTCGACACCTTCGAAATGAAAGATCTGGGTCCATTATGGTATTTTCTTGGTATTGAGGTTGCTTTTTCTCCAAAGGGCTATTTTCTGTCTCAGGCTAAGTATGCTAATGAAATCATTCACCGTGCTGGTCTTACCGATACTAAGGTTTCTGATACACCTATTGAGCTTAATGTGAAGCTTAATTCTACTGATGGTGTCCCTCTGGATGATCCTACTTTATATCGCGAGCTTGTGGGTTGTTTAGTTTATCTGACTGTTACTCGCCCTAATCTTGCTTATGCTGTTCATGTGGTTAGTCAGTTCGTTTCTACTCCTCGCTTTATCCATTGGGCTGCTTTAGTTCGCATTCTTCGCTATCTCAGGGGTAACATATTTCAAGGCTTACTGTTGTCCTCTACTTCCTTTTTGGACTTAGTGGCCAATGTGACTCTGATTGGGCAGGTGATGTTACTGATCGCAAGTCTACGTTTGGTTTCTGTATATTTCTTGGTGATTCCTTGATCTCTTGGAAAAGTAAGAAACAATCAGTCGTTGCTCACTCTACTGCCGAAGCTGAGTATCGTGCTATGGCTCATGCCACTGCTGAGATTGTTTGGCTTTGTTGTCTTTTGTCTGATTTGGGTGTCTCTTAGTCTTCTCCGACCTCTCTCTATTGTGACAATCGTATTGCTGTTCAGATTGCCCACAATACTGTCTTCTATGAGCGGACAAAACACATTGAGATTGATTGTCACTTTGTTCGCCAACAACTGCAATCTGCCTCTATCTCGCTTCCTTTCATCCCTTCAGCTTTGCAACTTGCGGACTTCTTCACCAAGACTCACACTACTACTCGGTTTCAGTTTCTTCTTAGCAAACTCTCCGTGTTTTCTGCTAAAACACCTTGAGTTTGAGCGGGGGTGTGAGAATATATTGTGAAATATATTGTGAGTCTTACAAATTAACTTAGAGTCCTATTAGAGGCATGATTGTATTAGAGTCCTATTAGAGTCATGATCGTATTGTATTTGTATTTCTTTTTTGGTTTAGGAGTTAGGGCTATATATATTCTAAGGTCTGATTGTAATTGATACACATTGAATATATGAGATACAAAAAGCTATTCAGAAATCTTACACAGCAGATGCACTAGTTATCATATCATGTTCAAGCTTTGTGCTGATTTTGTCATGTGTTGTAAGATCCATATCTCTTAACAATCGGAAGAAATAGGTCTCAAATATAAGTTACTAATATGAAACACGAAAGGCAGAAAGGTCACAATTGAGGCAATGAGGGAAACATTGATACATATGATTTGGGATGTAGTTGATTTCTGTTGAATAAATGATAAGAAATCTCTATATCTGTACCAGTAGAAAATAAAGATGTCAATTTGAAGCACATGAATATATAATTTAGTACCAGCATAGTAGGCAAAAACATCCTAAAGTATATTTGAAAGCCATACAATGAATAACTTGTTTGCAGATCAGAAGAAATT
This sequence comes from Camellia japonica, assembly GCA_030407325.1. Taxonomy (NCBI): domain Eukaryota; kingdom Viridiplantae; phylum Streptophyta; class Magnoliopsida; order Ericales; family Theaceae; genus Camellia; species Camellia japonica. The sequence continues at coordinate 68,203,874 of JAPPVO010000019.1, read as the reverse complement.
GCTTCATAATCTTGTGAAGAATGATGAGGCAAATAATAATTGAATAATATTTTGAGGAAAAGAATTGCAAATATACCAATAGAGAGATAAATTTTGAATGGGGGTTTGAATGGTTGAACATCATAGAGGCAGTGAAGGCAATAGAGACCACCCAGTCTATGTGATAAAGTAGCAGTCGAGACCATGTAACCTGGAAATGAGTATATTAACTATGATCAAGAAACTTTCAATCTTCAATACAGAAGAAAAACCCATTAATAATTCTTATAGTTATAATATATAGGATTTAGGTAGAGTGGATAAGAAGGATTTAGGTAGCCAACCCCATTTGATGGAACTTAAGTCTTGTTTGGTTTGGTTTGGTTTGGTTTATAATATATAGTTTTAGTACATTCAAATCAGGTAATGGAAAGGTTACCTCTATTCGACCCTAATCCTTTAAGACTTGTAGCTCACTCAGCAAGATAACAAGTTTTTCAGAGATTAAAGGCTATATATATGTGCAACTGAAAGAAACTTAATTAAGAAATGCAAAAAGTAAATTGCATAAAATGCAGCCAATAGTCAATGGGGAGATGGCAAGAAATTCCAGGTCGTATTTATGGCATAAAGCAATATCTAACTGAATTGTATAAACCTAACAAACACGAACCAAAAACAACAATATTAGGATAACCATAGCTGTCAATTTGTGTACCGATGATTCTATATTTTTCATATTGTGCCTCGTATTTCTTGTGAATTATAAGAAACATCACAATGCATGAAATCAATTTAAAAATAAACAATAATTCCAACCAAAAAAAAAAAAGAAAAAAGAAAAACTGATAAGTGAGAAAAGAAATATATAAGTCAAAAGATTTTATCTTACATACCAAAAAAAAAAAAAAGACAAAAATGTTAGGATCAAACACACCCAGAAAATAATCTCACACACACAGAGAACACAATATTTACGTGGTTCGGCCCAATGCCTACGTCCACGGAGTAGAAATGAGAGTTTCACTAAACCAGAGCAAAACAAAACAGAGGAGGAGAACAACTCTTCTCACTTAACTCATAGCTCTCTCTCTCTCAAATTTCTGATACAATTCATTCTCTCCCTCCCGTCTCTATTTATACACAAAGAGAGAGAGAGAGAGAGAGATACCAACCCACCAAAAATTTCTACCTTCTTCAATGGTTAATGGTGAGAATCAACAAAGGCAACAACGTGAAGAGAAGGAAGAGTCTTGCAAATGCCCAGCTCAGACTTTCACTTGAGGTGGAGGTCCTTATACGCCATCTTTGCATGACTCTTTGCATGCATACATGGGGTTGGAGCAACAATTCTCCCCCTCCATACCCACATGCATGACTGACTTCTCACTTGAAGCCCATCCCTGCACTGTCTCTGCAGATTTCGAGCTCGTCTCTCGAGACCACCTTTGTAAACATGTCAGCTGGATTCTTATCTGTGTGGATTTTGATCAGTTCCAATAACTGCTTTTCTATCACTTCGCGTATCCAATGATACCAAACATCAATGTGCTTTGTGCGAGAATGGTACATAGAATTCTTGCTCAGGTCTATGGCACTCTGGCTATCACAATGTACCGTGAACTTTTCTTGCTTTAGTCCCAACTCTTGGAGAAACTGCTTTAACCACAACATTTCTTTCCTAGCTTCTACTGAGGCAATATATTCTACCTCGGTTGTGGATAAAGCAACACACTTCTGCAGCTTGGACTGCCAAGACACAGCTCCCCCTGTGAAAGTGAACAGAAATCCTAACGTAGATTTTCTACCATCAAGATCTCCCGCCATATCTGAATCCGTATAGCCTTCCAAGATTGGTTTAGCATCTCTAAAGCACAAACACATTTTTGCCGTACCCTTGAGGTAACTCAGAATCCACTTGACTGCTTCCCAATGCTCTTTCCCTAGATTGGACAGAAATCTACTTACTACTCTAACAACATGAGCAATATCTGGTCGGGTGGACACCATTGCATACATCAAGCTCCCTACGGCGGATGAGTAAGGAATAGCTTCCATCTCTTCTCTTTCTTTTGTAGAAGAGGGACAAGAACTCTTGCTCAACTTGAAATGATTAGCCAACGGAGTACTGACTGGCTTGGCATCTTTCATGTTGAACTTCTCAATTACCCGTTCAACGTACTTCTCCTATGACAACCACAACTTCTGGGTTTTCCTGTCACGCACAATTTTCATGCCTAAAATTTGCTGTGCAGGGCCTAGCTCCTTCATGTCAAAGGACTGTAATAACTCCTTCTTCAGTGATCTGATTACTGTGGCATCCTGTCCAACGATCAACATGCCATCAACATAGAGCAGAAGTATGATAAACTTTCCACCAGGAAATTTCCTAACATAAACACACTGGTCTACAACAGCTCTCTTGCACTCATAACCCGCCATGAATGAGTCAAACTTCTTGTACCACTGTCTCGGCGCTTGTTTAAGGCCGTAGAGACTCTTCTTCAATCTGCAGACCAAGTTTTCTTTCCCTTTGACTTCAAAACCTTCTGGCTGCTCCACGTAAATTTCTTCCTTCAGATCACCATGGAAAAATGCAGTCTTCACATCCATCTGTTCAAGTTCCAAATTCAAACTATAGTCCCAAAACTACTCGAATGGATGTCATTTTCACAACTGGCGAGAAAATTTCATCAAAATCAATACCTTTCTTCTGCCCAAAACCTTTGACAACCAATCGAGCCTTATACTTGACTAGCTTCCCTCTGCCATCTTTCTTCAACTTGAACACCCATTTGTTCTGCAATGCTTTTCGACCCTGAGGAAGTTTTACCAAATCATAAGTCTGGTTTTTCCGCAAAGACTGCATCTCTTCTTGGATAGCTTGCTGATAGCTACTCTTCTCTTTATGATTCTGAGCTTCTTGGAAACTTTCTGGCTCCCCCTCATCAGTAAGCAACATGTACTCAGAAGTAGGGTATTTTGACGACGGCTTAGGCTCTCTTGTTGATCTTCGTAATTGTGGACCAACAGTCTCTGGCGGAGGGGGTTGTGGCTCCCCTTACTCAACACTCTCTTCTTCTGGAAATCCATCCTGCAACTCTACATCATTGACTGCATGTTGCGGTAGCTCTTCTTCATCAGTGGCATGCTGTGATGGTGTAGGATTGGGAATAATTTCTGAAACGTCATCAACTTTGGGTTTAGCTGGTTGCCCAAAGTCTTCTAAGGTCTGGCCTTCTTGAAACACCACATCTTGGCTTCGAATAACCTTCTTGTTTTTCAGATCCCACAATCTGTATCCAAATTCTTCATCTCTATAGCCAATAATGATGCATGGAGTAGCTTTACCATCCAGCTTCTGTCTGTGCTCCTTAGATACATGTGCAAATGCTTTGCACCCAAACACTCTCAAGTGAGAGTAAGAAATCTCCCTTCCAGACCATACTTCTTGTGGAATCTGAAAATTCAGTGGAACGGATGGCGATTTGTTGATCAAATAGCAAGCAACATGAACAACTTCTCCCCAAAATGGCTTTGGCAGCTTTGCCATTTTGAGCATACATCTGACTTTCTCTACAATGGTCCAGTTCATTCTCTCGGCTACACCATTGTGTTGTGGAGTTCCAGGAATAGTCTTCTCATGCCGGATGCCACGAGTAGCATAATAGGCTTCAAACTTCTTTGACGTGTACTTGCTTCCATTGTCTGTTCGAAGACACTTCAGCTTCTTTCCGGTCTCCCTTTCTACCATAGCATAGAATGTCTGAAAATGCTGGAACACCTCAGCTTTGGTCTTTAGGACATAAACCCATACCTTCCGTGATGCGTCATCAATAAACGTCAAGAAGTATTTTCTACCACCCAAAGATTCCACTTCTATGGAACCGCATACATCAGAATATACTCTACTTAACAACTCTGATTGTCTTCTGGATGATGAGTGGAAAGCGACTCTATGATGTTTCCTAAATAAGCAGCTGTCACAAGAATCCAATTTCGCATCTTTGGCAAAGGGAATAAGAGACTTCTTTGCCAGAATCTGCAACCCTTTTTCACTCATGTGACCTAACCTTTTGTGCCACAAATTTGGTGACGCCTCATCTTCTGCTGCGTCGAGGCTATCTGAATTCACCTCCACATGAGTCTTGTATAGCGTGCCAATTGCCTATCCTCTGGCTACCACTAGAGATCCCTTTTTCAACTTTCATATGCCTTTGCCGAAGTAGTTCTCATAGCCTCGTCGATCTAAGGCTATCCCTGATATAAGATTCAAGCGTAAATCGGGAACATGCCTGACATCTTTCAACACCATTGTGCACCCAACTTTGGTTTGGATGCGAACATCACCAATCTCAACAATCTTTGAAAAACTGGAGTTACCCATCTTTACTGTACCAAAATATCCAGCTTGGTACGTACTGAAAAATTCCTTCCGGGATGTAGCGTGGTAGGAAGTTGCCATATCTACCATCCACTCGGTGTCGTTGTCTGACATATGGAGGCATTCTTCTTCTTCAACAGAGAATAATGCAATATCCTCTGAGACAGTAACTGTAGTGTTCCCATCTTCGGTCTTTGGCTGTCTATTGCCTTGTGTTTGTTCTCCCTTCAAGGCATAGCAATATTTCTTTATGTGACCCTCCTGGCCACAATGGTAACACTTGAACCTTGGCCGACTCATACCTTCTCTGGATTTCTCTTTGTCTTGAGATCTTCCTCTGCTGCGTCCCCTACTTTTGCTTCTTCCTCTACCTCTGCCTCTGCCTTTATTTTCTGTGACGAGGGCATGGGACTGATCTCTACCCATGTCTTTATTTCTTGCCTCTTCATTGAATAAAGCATCAGTGACCATGTTCGTGGTCAGTCTTCTTTCTGGTGCAGAGTTGTTGAGGGACACCACCAATGTCTCCTAACTGGCTGGTAAAGAACTAAGCAGCAAAAGGGCTTGCATCTCATCATCTAACTCCATTTTGACAGTTGCCAATTGGTTCACCAGATTTTGAAACTCACTGGCAAGGTTCTGAAAAGCGGTTGCGGTCACCGTAACAGTGGCAGTGGTGCGGTTGCGGTTACGGGGCGTAAAGGTTGTAGCGTAACGGTTGCGGTAACCAGAACCGTGAATTTTTTTATTTTTCGCATAATTTGAAAAAAACCTACCGATACGCATATTTTTTTTCCATGATCATATTTATTGATTTTAAAATAAATATGAATAAATTTTTGTAAATTTTTAAGTATGATCCAATATATTTCATATTTTTAAATCACTATAAACTGAGTTTTTTACATTTTATTTTAATAATTAATGACTTTATATTATACAAAAAAATCAATCACTAACTATTATATATAAGATAAACAATGACAAAAGTAAGAGAATAAATAAGAGCCTAAATATATATATATATACATATTTTAATCAAGCTAAATACATAATGACCACACTTATTATTATTATCATCATCAAACAATATATAGACACACACAAACAAACAAAATAGTTAAGTAATAGCAGCTGAATAGAATAGCATAGGTCTTACAATTTCAACAAATCAATAACATGTTCTACATCTTCCCTCTTTTCTCTCTCTATCTCTTGCTGCTCCATCTTCCCTCTTCTCTCTCTATCCCTCTTTCCCCATTTTCAGTTTTTTTTTTTTTTTTTTTGTGTTTTTTTGAAAGAAGAGTTCGGAACCGCTACGTAACAGTGCATAACAGGCCGTTACGGTTGTTACGGCACCGTTACGACCGCTACGGCTATCATACCTGTGAATCTCAACCATACGGCAAAAGCGGTCGTAACGGGTGGCGGTAACTACCACAACCGTTACATAACGGCGTTACGTAACGGTTGCGGCCGCTTTTTAAAACCTTTCACACTGGTGTGTTCAGCAACAGAGATACCGCCTTTCAGCTTCAAATTCACAAGTCTTCTCATCAGGAGGGCTTTGTTCCAAGCAGTCTTCGACTGGTACATGCCTTCTAACTTCGTCCAGAGAGCATAGGCATCAGTTTCTTAGGCGACATAGTGGAAGACACTGTGATCGATCCATTGTCTAATCTGGCCAATGGTTTTTCGATTCTTCTGCTTCCAGTCTTCATCGCTTTTTGTTACTGGTTTAACTCCATTAAGCTCAATAGAGTCAAACAAATCTCAGCAATACAAGACATCCTCTATTCTAGGCTTCTAGATTGCATAGTTGGAAGCAGTCAACTTTATCATGGATCCCGAAGTCGACGTTGATTCCTCCATCAATACTTGTCTTTACAGAAAATGATCTCTGTCTGAAAATCAGGCTTCGTTGTTGAGTTCGGATTGGTCAAATTAGCCGAAAAAACACTTCGGATTTCCAAAATAAAGATTACAAATTTTTGAATTCTGATTTGAAAAATCTAACCGTACGGATGTGTCTGGAATATTCCAAATAGTTGGAAAGCACTATTGGATCATAAAAAACGGACTCAGAATGGCTCAGATCAAGCCACAACAGGTTGAACGGTTCAGATCGACAGAATCTGATGCGGCTAAGAAGCACTGGATAATTCTTCCGGATTGGCTGACGTCAACGTGGCATCAGCGGCTCAGCTTGGTGGCGGCTCGGATTGGTCAGCAGCTCGGTCAGGGGCTCAGATGACGTCAGTGGATGACATCAGATCGTCTGGTGTGCGTGCGTATGGCGCGTGCTTGCGCATGAGATCACGCGTCTTCTTCCTCTGGAGGCGCGTGGGCGCGTTGGCGCACGTGAGAACGGCGTCAGGTGGCACGTGAGGCTTCGTTCGGGCTTCTTTTTCAACGCTGTTTTCACCTCTGTGCTCGTCTCGTCGAGTACTTCAACCTGGTGTGATGACAAGTGGATTTCGACCACTTTGATTTCTGGGCAATTTTTGAGAATCACACTATGTTTTTCCGAAAAGGCACAAACCGGCTCTGATACCACTTTGTTAGGATCAAACACACCCAGAAAATAATCTCACACACACAGAGACTACAATATTTACGTGGTTCGACCCAATGCCTACGTCCACGGAGTAGAAATGAGAGTTTCACTAAACCAAAGCAAAACAAAACAGAGGAGGAGAACAACTCTTCTCACTTAACTCATAGCTCTCTCTCTCTCAAATTTCTGATACAATTCATTCTCTCCCTCCCGTCTTTATTTATACACAAAGAGAGAGAGAGATACCAACCCACCAAAAATTTCTACCTTCTTTAATGGTTAATGGTGAGAATCAACAAAGGCAACAACGTGAAGAGAAGAGAGAGTCTTGCAGATGCCCAACTCAGACTTTCACTTGAGGTGGAGGTCCTTATACGCCATCTTTGCATAACTCTCTACATGCATGCATGGGGTTGGAGCAACAATAAAATCAAAAGATGTTATCTTCAATTACATCTCTTGAGGTCCAACATTGTTATGAACATTTATATTAATCTATGTATTGGATATGAAATTCCTTTTCACTACATTGATTTTTCAAATGCAGACAAACATATATGATACAGTAAAGAGTGTTTCCAACAAAAAACAATATATATGTCGCAATAATCTTTGCAACATATTTTCCAAATTGTGCTACATGTCACTTTTGAGGTTTTCACAACTTTGCTTAGATGCATGTATGTTACATGGATTCAAGTTCAAGTTTCAGGTGCATGTATGTGTCTAGTGTCAAATTAATCTAATTCTCATCCCGGCGGACAACAAAACATGGCTAAATATCATATTTTTCTTCCATTTATTTAGATATGGTAGTATTATTCATAGTTTCATAATACACTCTACCATTAAAACATAATTGTCTGTTATATGTCTAACTTGACATGTAGGACACATCCCATAACCTAACCCAAGTGTCAAATTCTTGACATGGGTACTTCACAAATTCATAAGAGTCCATGTAACAAGGCATAGGTTTTAAGTTTTGTCTTACAATTTTTTTTTTTACAATGTTTTGTCTATAATGGAAAATTCCAATAAGACTTTTAAAATTTTGAGAGACAAAAGGTAAAAATGATAAAGCTCCCTATGAAGGGAATTAATCAACAACAACAACAACCAAAAAACAAAAAAACAAAAAAGAAGAAGAAGAAGAAGAAGAAGAAGAAGAAGAATAAGAAGTCATAGGAAATTATAATGATGACAAATTCTAAATGATGGGTGGCAGGTTTTACTATAAAAAAGGAAAAACAAAGCAAAAGTACGTGTTTTCTTTGAATTCCAAAGTACATTTGGATGACGGGATGATAAATGCCAATAACATATGCTTACAATAAATTTTCCTCAAGAAAATGCTACAAATGAAGCTGGATGCAACATGTGTACTGTATTGTGTACCATAAATGTATCATAAAACTTGTTCAACTTGGGATACATTTTAGTTGTATGTATCATATTGATGGCAACAATTGGCATAAGTATTTCACAAACATAGAAGACATTATAATGCAAAAAAGTGAAAAAATGTAATAAAAAAAGAAAAGTGCACTAGGGACTAAAATCCATACATTTTTGTGCAGAACATTGGTGACAAAAATCCACACTGATATAAAACAATATCACAAAGATATTCTCAGCTCCTCTTATAATGCATCTGTTCAGAGATATTGATTTACATTACCCATCTAACTATACTATTTAAACATACTTAGCCAGATCAAATTTTAAAAAGCTTGATTATATGCAAATATCCAATCAATTGAACTATGCAAGGACATACTGATTGAATGTGCATATAGTGCCTGCATAAAGACAGCCAATTTTGTAGGGCTCGCCTCAAATATGAATGACAACTTCCTTGAAAGCCATACTCCCTTCATATCAACCAAAGTTGTCAATTTATTCTGCAAGATACCAAAAACTCCACAAGAATTAAACTATGAATGGGGAAAAAGGAATTAAACAAAAATGAAGAGAGAGAACAATGAAGAATAATATGCAAATGGAACTATCAACTACGTGAAATGATACCTCAGCAAACTCATATATGAGTTCATCAATGTCCAATTTGAATGGTTTGAGATCCATTGCATTGGAGAGATTGTGCTACCTAATTACAAACTGAAAAAATATAAGATAAGGAAAAAATAATTATGGGTTAGCCAAACAATATGTAATAGATGACACCAAGGATGTATTAGAAAATAGGCAATATCAAGAAAACACCCAATTTATTTATTTATTTTTCAAATGGAAATTTGTAGGCATCGAGTGATTGTGTTTTGATCCTATGTGTCTCACATCGGTTAAGCATACTTGACCACGTGACTATAAGCTTTCGTAGCCTTCCTTGCAAGCCAGTTTTGAAGAGTGAGTTCTACCCAAAGTCTGTAGCATTGTGGTGGTGAAACGAGAATTCTATGCCCCAATTCAAACTCCGATTTCGATTCTACTATTAAGAATAGCGATTAGAATTGCTAAACTACGTAACTGCTCCACTATAAGGCTCCGTTTGGATTGCAAGGTGAGAAATGAAAAGAAATGATCGTGATCTGTCATCTCACCATCTTGTTTTGATGAATAATAAATAAAAGAGGACACATGAATCAATTTATTTTATTTACCTTATATTTAGAAGGTAATTTAGGTATTATAATTTTTTTTTATTTATAAAATTTTTATAATCATCAATTTTGGTTACTCACCAAATTTCAACCAATATTCATGAGAAACAAAAACAGTTCAAAATATTTCTCATTCTTACAATTTCTTATCATTTTTCAACATGTCTCACAACTTCAATCACCCAAACAAACAATGAGAAATTTCTTTCTCTCCATTTCTTTCTTTTCTCATCAAACCCTCTAATATTTACGGGTCTTAAAATATTTCCATAACTATAAATTGCATATAAATCCCAATTCTTACACAACCAACAGCAAAGGATACAGAAAATGAATTTGTTCACACACTTTTACATTGGGTGAACAATGCATATTTATCCATATACAAAAAGTGTATTGATCACACCTAAATGTGTAAACCTAATCATTTTTCACCAATCAAAAAGTGTGGATTTGAGTGTGTGAACAAGATTAGAGTAAAAAATACAAGGGGAAATCAAGAAACAGCCAAACAGAGTGAAGGAATAATGAGAGAAATCAAATATACTGAATCAAAAATGAGAGTTTGTGCAAACCCTAGAGAGATTCAGAACAAAAAGATGATTAGGAGTCGATACATACATATATGTCATAAACGCTTACCCTTCTGCTCAGCTCCATAAACGGCTTAGCGGATTTTACTGTTTTGTACTGGTTTTACGTGTAAATAAGTTGATTATTGAAAATTAGGCTTTGTTCGAATAAGTTATTTTAGTATTTTTTTAATTTTTTTTTTTAACTTTTACGAAAAAAATGTAAAAAAAAAAAAAAAAAAAAAAAAGTAAAGAGGGTAATGTGATAACTTATAGTAATTTTTAATTTTTTAACTAAAATATATAGTTGACAAAGGAGGACATAAACACGTGTAAGTCCTTGTCTAATATGTCCTATGGAAAAAATTTGTTATAAAAAAAATCACTAATTATAAATTTTAGCGACAATTAATAAAAATTATGACAAAAAAAGTCACTAATTATTAATTTTTAGCGACATATAAAAAACTGTCACAAAAAATTATTTTTAACGACAATTTTACTAAGACTTATTTTCAATATAACTTGATGAGAATTAAGTCTAACTATTAGGACCTATCGGTAGTTTATCCTAAATCTTTGGGACAATTATTACAACAACAACAACAAAAATAAAAAAATCAAGATTTGAGTATTTTTAACAAAATAATATTTGGATTTTTAATTTTATCAATTTAAATTTTTATTTTTGATTTGTTTTTAATTTAAATTATTCGACAATTTTAATTGAGTAAAAAAGACACACAAAAAAAGAAGAAGAGTATTTTAGTCATTAAACTAATATATTTATGTGTAAAATGTGTAAAATATATTTTTTATTGAGTTTAATAACTAAAATATTCATTTTTTTCGTCGATTTTTACTTGATGGAAATAGATAACTAATTTGGATTGAAATTTTTTTCAAAATTTAGAGTTTAAATTATCAAATTAAAAATTCATAATTTATTTCGTTTTAAGACTCAAACTCTAATTGTCCCTAAAGTTCATTTCGCAATGGGTATTTTGGTTAAATTAGTCATAAAAAGACAAAATAAATTAAAAAATTAATAAGACAAAATATCTCATCTAAACCATAATCATTTTACTTTTTCTTTTACAAAAGTAAAAAAAAGTTAATCCAAATGAACTTTTTAGTGGAAACTACAATAGCTAAAATATCAAAAAAATCAACTAAAAAAAGCCAATTGCCAAAAGGCAACTAATAATCTTTTTAATTTTTGCTTTTTAATTATTAATTTTTAATTTACAATAAATTGTACCAAATAGATTATAGCTATCCAACACATGAGTTCCTAAGATACAAACTCATCATAAAAATTCTTGGTTTTTTTAATTTTTTGACTAAAATATGAGATAAAAAATTTAAAATATTTGAGAATGATTTTTTAACTTTTTATTAAAAAAAAAGAGTCTTAAAAAAAAAGAATAAAAATAAATCTTGGACTTTATATTATATGAATTTTTTATTTTTTTAATGATATTAACCTATTACCCAACACGGCCTAACCTAAGTAGGGCCGAAAAGGAGGAATTTGACTGATGACAATAGAGCATTAGGCCTCGTTTGGGAATAGATTAATTTAGTAATTTTTTGGTTATTTAGTTAAAACATAAGCTAAAAAAAATTAGTATGTTTGGGATGACTTTTTGACTTTTTACGAAAAGATGTGCAAAAAGTAGAGAGAAAAGAGAATCTTTGACTTTTTTGTATGGGTTGTTGGCTTTTTGGCTAATTTAATAATTTTTTGCCTTTTTAACTAAAAGAGAAAGTTCCCAAACGAGCCCTTAGTCTTTTCACGGGGGGATTTTTTCTTTAGATTTTTTTTTTTTTTTTTCATTTTCCGTTTTCGTAATTTTTAAAAAAAAAGGTGAATTGTATTTTCTATTGTAAACTTTAAACCCAATTTCATTTTGTCTAATTTTAATAATCTAAACCATTCATTTTATAAAATTCTCCGTTCTTTATACATAAAAACAAATTCGATCCTATAATATAAAATTTTCATTTTATCACCTTTGTCTTTACAAAAATAAATAGTCTATTTTATAAAATATATTTGAATTATCAAAACGAAACTCGTAATAAACTCTACAAACTCCTCAAGCTCAAATTTAGTTTTGTTTTAGAAACTAACTATTTTGGTTGACTTTATGATTTTTTATGAGAATGTGTGTAAAAAAATATGAAGAAGAGTTGACTTTTTGACTATTTTAAAATTTGCATACTTGCCTTAAATTTAAGGCTAAGTTTGGGATATCCCAAATAATCCAAAAAGCCAAAAAGTTACTCAAAAAGTTAAAAAGTTAACACTATTCACCAAAAGTCAACAATTACGGCTGCACAACTCCCAATTCAAATTTTCCTCTAAAAATCAATTTTTACAGTTTTTTATTACACATTTTTCCATAAAAAGTCAAAAAGTTAACCCAAACATCCATATTTTCAACCTCACTTTTTTTGTCAAAAAAGACAAAAAGTGCACTTATTTAGTCTTCCCAAACAAGGCCTAAGTGAAAGTAATCCTTAATGAGTTGGATTTCGCTCAATTGAACCTGTTTCAGACAAGTTAATGAGTTCACTACATTTCATATCATTTCAGATGCTTTTTTGTTCAGATTTGAAATGATCAATGGGCAACAACCACACATGTTAAATGACAACTTGTTTCGAACTTATTTTGAAGTAAAAGTGTTTAAGATACACACCTTTTAATCTAAACTTTGTTCAAAACACACGTGTAAAGATTTTACAACAAATTAATTAAAATTGAGTTTTCAAAAATCTGAAGTGGAGTCCATGATGCTACATTGTCATATGATTTGGAGAGTTTGGTATGATATTGTCAAATGGTGGAATTTGAATTGGGTCATCCCTGGCTCTGTGGAGGCAATTTTGCATTGGTGGTCAGGTACAAAATGTAAGTTTCAGGTGAAGAAAATGTGGAAGGTAGTCCCATTAGCTTTGATGTGGTTTGTGTGAAATCTTAGGAATGAGTGTTTGTTTAAAGAGGCAAAGCCAAATTTAACAGAGTTGATTGAGTTGGTAAAGGTCAGAGTTGCTATTGTTGGAGGTCACCCCATGTGAAAGGAGTGATTCTCATGTTGCAGGCCATTTATTGTTCCAACTCCATACAAGCAAAGGAGAGAGTCAAGGAAGGATGGCGTGCAAAGACTTCCACCACAGGTGAAGTGAAGGTCTAAGCTGGGCACTTCTCCCTTATTTTCCCGTTGTAGCCATTGTTAACTCTTACCATTAAAGAAGGTAGAACATGGTGGTGAGTTTGTCTCCTCTCCCTCAATCTCTTTGTGTATAAATAGAGACGGGAGGCAGAGGGTGATTTGTGTCAGAAAAGAGAGAGTTGTGAGAAGTGTATGAGAGCTTTGAGTTGAGTAGAGAGAGTGAGATACTCCTCCTCCTCTGTTTTATATTTTGCTCCATTTTAGTGAAAATTCTTTTTTCTGTCCGTGGATGTAGGCATTGGGCCGAACCACGTAAATATTGTGTGCTCTGTGTGTGTGAGATTATTTTTTGGGTATGTTTGATCCTAACAGCTATGTGGGCTAAATCAAATTTGAAAGAGTTGAAATACTCATTTCATGATTTAGTCTCTAATTTGGAGCAGGTATGCTATTGTGTGTAGCAGGGTGTTAACCTCGCTGCTGCTCCAGGAATGAAGTGAATCTAGTTGCTGCTGCTGCTGGTAGGTACTGTTACATTTTATTTTCCCTCAGTAGTGCTCAATTAATTCTGCTTGCTGCTGCTGCTAGTTGCTGCTAATTGTTGTTGTTGCTGCTAGTGTGGCTAATTGGCATTATGTGTTGTTAGAGATGGGAAATAGAAGTATGAACTGGTAGTAGCTTGAGAATGCAAGGAATGGTGGATTTTGTGCTTGGCTTGTATTTCTGGTTGTTTGCTGTTCGGCTGTTTGTATTGTTTTTTAGCTGCTTGTATTTCTCTCTGTCTTGCTCTTCTTTTGGTTGGTTTCTCACCAGGTGTGCAAATTGATGTCAATCTAGTTGGGATGAATTTGCATACTCTTTAACTCTTTGTGCACTCACCTCTTCCTTGATGTTTTGGTTGAACTTTTTCTTTGTTCGAATCTTCTCACCAATAAAGTTTGTTTTGGTGATAAAAAAAAAAAAAAAAAAAACACAACTAAACAAAACAACAGAATTTGAGAACTGTCCAACCTTTTCAATCCACATATAATGAATTTAAACCAGGAACAACCTATAACCCATGAATAATTTCCATAGAATGGTACAATATGTAAGTTTTCCCTAAACCCACAAAACATCTAAATATAAAGCAGAATGAAGAAACAGAGGATAAATTACAAGTCTGGGAATGACTAAAACGTCACAACCTACCATCATAGCAATGTCACAACCTGATGAGAACTATTAAAAAAAAACCCTAAATTGGAAATTCCATTTTCACAAGCGCATTCGAAGTTTCCACTGGTTCACACCTGAGCCAATCCTTAGCACATATAAGGGCCTCTAATGTCTCCGGTCGTAAAGAACACCGGTAGCTGTCCATCTCTTTCCTCACCGTATCGAATATCGAGTCCGGAGAAAGAGTGCAAACCGGAATCGTCAAAATATCTCGAGCCATCTTCGAGAGTGCTGGGTACTTCGTTTTGTTTATCTTCCACCATCCCAAAACATCAAACTCATGGACACGTGGCAACAAAGACTCCTCCAGATACTGATCCAACTCGGACCTCGACTGTTGGCTCGTCGTCTCCATGATGTACATATCAAAATCCGTGAGTCCAAGCGCATCATTTGAAAAATGTGGGCCTCCATGGGCCTCCTCGTGCCTGATGTTTCCTCCATTTGCTTCTTCCATATAAGTCGGGGTTAGAGGTAGAGGAAGTGCCACATATTCAAGAAAGAGCTCGTGGATTCCCTCATCAACAATTTTGACATACATGGCAGCATCGTCACCGTAGATTTTTGTGAAACTAAATTCAACAAGCTTCATCTTGAACCTTGGATCCATAACCACTGCAATAGCCAAAACTAGGCAGCAATCTTTCCAATATTTATCAAACTTCTCTTGCATCGGTTTTGTCAGGATTTCGATTACGGGATCCTCGCTGACGACTGCACGTGCTAGCTCCAGTTGAAGTTTCCATGCCTCATGGAAAAACGTGTTTGTTGTTTGGATGACCGGAGTGGTTAAAATGGTGGTTGTGTCAAAGATGAGTTTCAAGTAAGTGCAGAGAGTCTCTACCTGTTTCCAGACTTCCATAGATGGGGCTTCCTTGTAATCGGGATCAGAGGTATCCAGGCAAGAAAACACTTCCTTCAACTCCGAAGCAGCCACCAACATTTCATACGTTGTGTTCCATCGAGTTGGGTCATCAAGAGAAAGGCTCTTCGTGCTCGGAACTTGAAGTTGTTTCTTCAACTCAACAAATTTTTCTTCATGGGATTCTAATGTCTTCACATACTTCACGCTATCCCGGATTTTTTTGACAGTTTCTTGCCCCGCCATTAACACTTCTTGGGCTATGGTACTTATAGTACGAGCAAGGCAATTCCCAACTAACAACTGGCCATTGAGCATTAATGGGTTCTTGATGGCGAGTAAAGCTCGTAGATTATCAATTCCGGCTTCACTTAACGGTTGATTGATAGTAACAGAAAATAATCGACCCTCCATATTCCAATCAGAAAGGCAAGCAGTGACAGCTTGGCTCAAAGCAGAATCTGAATCTGGATATGGTTCCATCACGACATTGAGAGTTTTCCGGTGCAACTTCCAATCATGATCAATGAAGTGTCCAGTTAGAAACACGTAGCCCACGTATTGATTTGAATTCCACATGTCAAGTGTAAGGCAGATCCGTCCAGGGATTCCCTCAATTACCCTCTGAAGGCTTTGCTTTTCCCTCAGGAAAGTTGCCACACAATCCCCTTGGACGGTGTTGAAACTCACCATGTCAAACCGGGGCTGAAGGTTTTGGACAAAAGTGACAAAGCCTGGATGTTCAACCATGTGAAGCGGGTAATCGTGCATGATCATCATCCTAGCAATCTCGTGGCGGCAACGGTCTGAATCAAATCCAAAGTAAGTGGAGCCCGCAGTTCGGTAGCGTCGTTTTGGAGTATCAACACCATTCCTGTTTCCGCCCATCTTTGACGGTGCACTGTACGGAGTTAATTGATTCTTCTCTTGGTTTCGGAGGACTACTGGGCACGAGCCCTTGGCAATGTGGCGTTTGAGGTGGCTTGTACCCGCTACTTTTGAACCGTTACTGTATGCAAATGATTGCTTACATTGCTTACAACATGCCCTTCGACATCCAGCACCAACAGTTTCAATATAGAAGTGTTCCCAAACAACGGACTTCTTTTTCCTCCGCTTGTTAGGATGTGTTTCCATGTTGGTCGGTGTTTCTATGTTGGCCAGTGCGTTATTTTCAGTAGGGGTGGTTTCCATCTGATGATGAGAAGTGAAGTCTTGCTACAGGCAGCAAAGCCAATTCCAGAAGGAAATTTAGATTTAATTCCTGTAAAAAAAAATGATATATTTTGATACTGTAATAACCGGATTGATCTGACGAAAGAGAAGAAAGGGCACACAAAGGCTAAAAAGAGATTCATTAACCATGACAAGCATGTACTGAAGATGAAGCCACAAAAAAAAGTAGCAGTGTATCTAGAGAAGCCAAGAAAACCAAAACACGAATAAGCATTACATCTCTGACTAATAATGATGGCATCATTTATATATATATATATAACTATACAATAAAGACTGAGAAAAGTGAGTAGGAACTTCAAACCAAGTGGTTCACACAAAAAACCATCCAGAGATACTGACAAGTGCAGCTTACAAGGGAAAAAACTGAAATGCAAACTACTAAAATGGAATTTCAAACGGAATTTTTATTTTTTATTTTTTTTACGGCTTTTCTTGTGATAATCTAAAATTATCAAACAAGCTTTAATGCAGTAAAAATAGTTGTACGACAATTGATAGCATGCTATGGTAATAGAGAAATAGGGATGTGTAACCATCCCACTTTCCAAAAAATCCAGAATATAAAAAAGAGAAGGGCAAACTTCACTTTACCCCTTGATTTGGGCCATGTGCAGTTTACTCCCTAACGATTGAAAATGACCACATTTACCCCCACGTGGTTTGTGGACTGAAATGCACCGTTAACATTCCGTCCAATTTAACAGTAAGTCTGAAACACGTGGCAAATATAAAAGGGTTAATGCTCATTTTCAAATTTCAAGGAGGGTAAATTGCACATGGAAAAAAGCACAGGGGGTTAAAGTGCACTTTGTCTTCCAAACAAATGACAAAAATATAAGGGTATTTTAGTCTTTTTTATTAAATCGTTAACGGGCCTAACAGTGCACTTTAGTCGACAAACCACAAGGGGGTTATGCGGTCATTTTCAAATGTTAAGGGGGTAAACTGCACATGACCCAAACCGGGGAGGGAGGGCAAAGTGAAGTTCGCCCAAAAGAGAAAAAGAGTACAAGAAGAACACAAGGAGTCCCCCAAAAGAAATCAAAGTCTCAAACTACGAATTGCACGCAACCCTCCAATCTCTAGAAATCCAAAATAAAAATAAAAATGGAATCCCTTAAAACGGAGAAGAAATGAAAGCCCAAAGAGATGCCAAATGGCACACTCTATCCCATAACTTATCCTCGAAAACCCTAGCATTCCGTTCCAACCACATAACCCAAAAAATTTCAAGCTATGCAATAAAAAGTTCTTTGGTGCTTCGGTTGATGAGTAAAAGTCAAATGGGAAACAACTATTGTTGACTTGGTATTAATTACAATGCCTAGATAGATCCTGGACCAGGTTGAAGAGTGCTCAAAATAGTACCTTACGGTTTTCCAAACTAAAATCATTCAACTTCAACTTTACATTTTAAACTCCAATCAAATTTAAGCTACCATATTGTCTTGGAAGTTCATAGTTTACTTCAGAAGATCAGATTCTACGACATAACAATTCATGGCATGCCAATGAGCACTGAAGTGAAAGTTGCAGCAAATAGAAATAAGAAGAGAGGAATCTGCCATCTGCAAGGCATGCTATTCTATTATAACTAGCATAAAATAAATAAACAAATAAAATAAAATCTAAATAGTAAACAATGAATTATTCATCGAAGCTACCAACAAGTGGCATGCAAAACCATGAACTAGCAAGTGTGGCCACCTAAGTAGTTCCCAGATGTTAGGCATTCTCTATCATTGAGTGACACTTGTCGTAGGTTATATTTTCTTTTGCAAAGACACTTAACGCTGTGTTTGGATCTTGAATTTGTCGAGGGAAAAATGAATGAATTAGAAGCTATTATTATTATTATATTATTATTATTATTATTTTATTATTATTATTATTTCACATTTCCTTTCTCTTTTCTTCTCACTCCACAAATCCAAGACTCAAACACATTTTCAATTCACAATGAAATTGAAACAATTGATTTACCCTCTCCCTCAACACCTCTCAATAAATCTAGTCTACACATCAATGTTCGCATCTAATAAGCTACTATTTTTTATTAGTACTTTGCACTAAGTAATGCATTGTTCACCATGATCTCTTTCGATTTTATTTTTCTTCACAGAGACACGAAACCCTTAGTCTTAATAAAACACTTTCGATCAATCATTTAAAGACCAAATGGCAAGACTCTTCAATTATACACACATTGATGAAATTCAATAAAACAACATAAGCTCTGTGTGCCAGATAACCAAATTCAAATTAAAAAAACTTTCCCTCACCGGTAGATGAGCTTGATTTGAGAAAAACCCATATCACAATAAAAAACAGTCTCTCTAATCAGGATAATTAAAGTTCTAAACCTAACAAGCTCTACATTAAATCATCAATTTCATGACAATTTTAATTCAAAATAAAATTCTCGCTCAGGATTAAGAACACTGTTATCTAAATCAAAGCTTAAAAATTCAACAACAAAATTGCAACAGGAATATGGTCATGCAATCACATGGTCATGGGACTAATTAATCAAAGCTTAAAAATCAACATTAAGAAGTTCAAGGCAATCATGGGACTAATTAATCATATGATCAAGTATATAACACGAATATATATTATAAAAATTCCAATCAAATGAGTCCAAAGAAAAATCATACAAACTGTCACTTGGATAGAGATTTTGATTTGAGGAAGGAAACAGGAGGCAATCGAAGCACAGCTTCCTCGGTCTCTATTGGGTCTGATCTCAGTATCTACCAAAACAAGAACAATTATTAGAAATTTGAATGAAGGCAATCAAAACCACTATATCTTACTAGTTAATCACATCAACATTGCTAATGTAGCAAAAATTGAAGCAAAATATGATTGAATGTGATCTATCCAAGTCACACCAATTTAGAGAACTGACAATTAACAGCAATAACTATGAGTCTAGAGTTAATAAACACATACATGCAACCATAAATTTATGTGTGTACAACTAGATAGATATTATGAAGAGAGAGAAGGGAGGAGAGGGAGAGAGAGAGATTACTGGGTCTTGGAGAAGTGGTTTGGTGTCATCTTTAGCTGGTCGGAAGTGGGGTTTATGCTCTCTATTCGCATCATTTGCGCCATTGTTGGTTTTATTCATCGAAACCTCTGAAGCTTTCATCTTTCACTCTCACATCAAACTAGGGTTCTCTCTCTCATCCTTTTGGTACAGGAAGGGCATTTTCGTTAATTTGAAGAAAGAAAAAGTACTTTATCATAACAACAATTAAAATAAAATAGACGAAATTAGAGGTATGGGGAGCTTCTATTTGCACACCACTTCTTTCAATTCACACAAAATTCTGATTTTTCATTTTACTAGTTCACACCACTTTATTCCCGTAATTCCCTCACTATTGATTTTCAAAGCCTAATCCCATCTTCCTAGCCGCCTCCTCCCCGCCACCCTTTTTCCAGCCTAGCCCCTCCCCCTCCCCTTCCTGTTGCCCTCGCCTCTCCGCCACCCCTTCCCCTCCCCCTCCCCCTCCCCTCCAGTCACCCCCTTTCCTCCACCACCCCCTCCCTCTTGTTCCCTCTTCAACACACCTCACCCCACCTCCTTCAGATCTAACCACCCTTCTCTTCCTCCTAGATCAGGGGGTTCCACGGTGGTGGGGGGCTGGGGAGGGTGGGTCACAGTGGTGTGGTTGGGAGGAGGTGGCAGTAGATGATGGTGGGTGGGGAAGAAGGATGCATACTTTTGTCCTTAATGGTAGTATGCTTGAGGGACAAAATGGTAAATAAAAAAATTTAGAAAATGGTGTGAACTCAGAATTTTTGCGGTCTGCAAATACAAGCTACCATAAAGATGTTATACAAACTAATTATTTTACTATAAACTAATTATTCTTATGTACTAAAAAAAATTCCTTTTGTCGCTAACATTCCCACTCACATTCTTAAACAACACTTGACACAAATATGGCAAATCTTACCGTATAAACCAATCAAATTCAAGTAAGATACTAGAGGGCCATAGTTGGGTCTAAAGAGAGTGTAACAATAAATTAAATTGAATCATTCAAAGGGTGTATGGGCAAAGAAAGCAAGAGTTAAATTATGATAATACCCTATGGTACTAAAAAATTGCTCATCTAATTAAGTGGTGGCTCCAAGAATTTTTAGGGTTGACATTAATTTGATGATACCTGATTCCAAATTATACACTAGTACCCGTTCTGTAAGAAGATGTGAATTATTGAAGTAGTGCAAACATTTGTATAGATTTAATTTTTGTTTTCACAAAAATAAATAGTACTTTTTTTTTAAAATATGTTTCTGAAATATTTAAGAAATATTTCCATTTCCAAGCCTCAACTGCATATAGAAATAAACCAGTTTGTGTATGGCCCAGCAACAAAAGCCCATTAAAGCAAGGACATGGGTTAGGGGTAAAACAGGTATTTCAACCATCAATGGGCTAAAAACATTTGCAAACAGAAGCACAGATCTAGGGTTTCATCTACTTTGGGCTCCAAACAAATCTACAGAGACAAACCCAGAACAAACCAAAACCCTAAATCACAACGATCAACTGCAAATTCAAACCCTAAATCACAAAACAATCACATATTACGCTTCAACTCTGTAATAATTTATGACTATTTAAAATAAAAAATAAAAACCAGGGACTCGAAATTTACTCGAAATTTACCCAAAATTTGGGTTCTTACTTGCACAATCGGCGATTCTGAGAGAAACCCAGACGCAGATTCGATCTTTTTGTGCACCAACGACGTTCAGCTCCTCTGCAACTGCGTGAGATCTAGGGTTTCACAGGAGAGAGAAAGAGAGGGGGGAGAGAGAGAGAGAGAGAATTGGGCTTGAACCCGAGAAGCGTAATTGGACCATTTGGGTATTGGGGTTTGGTTTGATGTTATTGGGGACTTTTGATGAGACAAGATTTTTGGGTGAGAGAGAGAAAAAAAATTAAATAGAATTGGATTGGACCTTGAGGTCCAATTTTTTTTTTAATTTTTTTTTTTGTGTGTTGTTGTCGTTGTTGTTGTGTGATCACATACTTGCATGTGTATACAAGTTATTTATATATATAGAATGTCATGACCACAAGCCCACATCTAGGGTTTTTTAGACTTTTTGGAGTTTGTGGGCCCACTAGGTGATTCATTTGATGACACTATGCACAATCATAGCCCAATGGTGTGTGTAATTTCAATCTTTGGATTGAATAATGAGAAGAAGAAAAAAAACGCATATAGCTTTTGGGGATTCAATTAATATTGACTATCATATGGATGTGAATGATTTTTCAAGGGTATTTTTAAGTATTTTTATTTATATTTTTAGTTATTTGTATTAAGGAAAACATATTATGTGTCAAATTAATAGAAATAAAAAAGGGTTGTGCTACATCTCCCTAAAAAAACCCCCCTAATCTCCCTAAATTTCAAACCAAGGTAAAAAAAAAAAAAAAAAAATGTCCAAAACGACGTCGTTTTGGGCATTAGAGGGATTAGGGAGGGTTTTTTTAGGGGGACAAATCATTTTCCAATAAAAAAATACCAAACAAGCAAAGAATATACCCACATATAGAAAGTGATTTAGCAAAATAACTTTGGAAAGACTTGTGAACATTTTGCAACAATTCATATAGATGAGTAGCTGCACCATTTGGGCTCCTAAGGCCCATGGTGTGGAATATATACTCTCCCATGAATTCAAGATTATGACCTCTTGAGTATTTTTTCTAAAGTGATTTTAGATTGTATTCAGATAATAAATTTTGAAAAGAAAGAAAAATAAATGAAATATAGTTATATTTCAATTACTTTTTTTTTCTTTCTGAATTTCTATTTAAATTTATGATTCAAATATAACCTTAGGCTTAGAGTAATTTTTTTGTATGATTGGGAGTTGAAAAGTGAATGACTAGTGTACCCATAATTTTGATAAAATTAAATTTCAATTACATAAATTTTTTTTTAAAAATAACTCAAAAAATCTAGACTTAGAACTATTAGGCGGTGTCACATGTGCAACACTCAATGATATTTATTTGACAAAGAAAACACTATAACTCCTTTGTGACCTACCATATGATAACTCTTGCAAAGATTTAAAGCAGTACAGTCTTATGACCCATTAAGAGCTTGCTTGGGGCTGGTCTAATGACAAACATTATATTTTGGGTGGCTAAATCATAATAATAACTCAAGAGAAAGAGAAAGTGATATTTTTAGGCGGTATTTGGATCATAAATTTAAGTAGGAAGTTAAAGAAAAAAAGATAATTTGTGAGAAAGATGTTAATAAAATATAAATTAATTTTTTTTCTTTCCCATTTCTATTTCTTTTTTTAAATCCCAATCTAAATTCATGTTTCAAATATAATGTTAATGAATTAGGAAGTCTTGCCACTATAAATACGAGCTCTTTTGTTATTATCCTCCTCTCGATAAAAAGCTGTAAACATTCAAGTTCGATTTGTATGCAATTCGTTAAAATTTGTTTAAGATCAATTTATTATGTAAGCAAATAAAATTTAAACACATTTTTGAAACTCATTTAAAATTTTAAATGAACCAAGTTTGGTCCATATAGTCTAGAAAGCCCTTCCACCCAATGCAAATTAACTTTGGGTTGGAAAAGCTTTCAAAAAATCTAGAATAACTAATCCAAGGGTAGAGAATTTTCATGAAGAATTTTCATGAAGACTTTTCATGATAATTCTTTCATGATATCTAGCATTATTGTTAGGTTTATTATCTCATTTGTCATAATTGCATTGACTAAATAAATTTCGCCACTCATATTTATTGCTAATATAGTGATAATATGATACAGTAAACTAAATGCAGAATACATACAAATAGTGGCAGAGCCAAAAAATTAAGATAGAGGGGGCACTTTATAATTTTAATTTTTTTTGGTGATCAACAATCAAATAATAAATAATTTTATGAGCTAAATTTAAGCATAAAAATTTAATTATTTATTATTAAAAGCAACTAATCAAAATTCTATAATAATGTGGAATAACTTGGACACAATAGTAATGTAAGTATGCAATTTTAGCACAAGAAATTACAAATTAAAATTCTTAATTTTAGAAAATAGAAGCAAATCATTTATAGCACAAATCATTATAAAATTTCTATAATTTTTATTTGATAGAAAAATATTAGAGAGATAGTATTGATTATAAAAATGTGTTTTGAATATAAATTATTAGATAATCCCATAATATTATGTGGTATTGATGACGTGGTACTTTAGATATAAGAAATCATAACTCACACTAAGTGATTTACTTATTATCTTCCAATTACCTAAGAATAATGAGTTACTATATGTTACATTCATAAAATTTGACACTATATTATTGATTTAGACTACCACATAAATAACACCACATGACACTCTAAGAGTACTAAATAAACTACATATTGTGTGTGAACAATGCAACAAAAAAAAAATAATTCAAAACTGAGGGGGGGCACGTGACCCCCCTAGCCCTGCAGTGGCGATGATTATTGCAAAATTACTTAAAATTCTAACATGATATTAAAGTTGAGTCTTGAATGGTCTCTCGTGAGCTAAACCTCCATCTAGATATATTTTTGTCGTCTCTCTTATCTCTCTACCAACTTTATATGCTACCAAATCACATATGTAAATGGTGTTAAAGACTTATACCACATCATTTCTAAGCCACTCAAATTTATTAGCTCATATACTTTAACAATCATCTCCAAGTGAAGGATTTTAGGTTGGATGTATATCTCTAAATTTCTAAGAAAAGCAACCCTAATAGAGGCATAATGCAAAACTATATGACTTATATATTTAAGAATTAAATCAAAATGAAATCAGATTCTAGAAGTTCAGAAATGATAATATGTTTGATCAGCAGAGCATGAATTGAAACAAATGCATATATATCCCTCCAAAATCTAGGACATGGGATATACTTTTTCTAAAGTTTCAGATTCAAAATCTCTAAAAATACAAATAATTTTTTAAAGTTAGTACGTAAAAGACTTTACTCGGATTTTAATTAGAGCTTCCGTTAATAAACAATGAGATTGGTGGTACCAGTTCATACTGGATTATGAGATTGGTGGTACGAATTCATACTGGATTATAAAAAATATATATTAATGTAAATTGAAGAAGTGAGGAGAGGAGAGAAGGAGTAATTGGGAAAGGAGCAGGACAAAGTTGTGGGTTAAATCAAATTTGGACAAACCCCACTCCAAAAGTGTCGGGGGCATGTGTGTGTTGGTTGGGTTAGTAATTCCAGTGATATACTGACAAATGAGTGCATGAATTCCGATGTACTTGTTTCCTCTTCTTTAAGTTTTCTCTACACCTCCAAAACTCCTTCCTATTCTCTTCTTGGCCTCATATGAGTCCTTTCTCAACCCTCCTGATTCTTCATACTCTTTACCACTGATAAATTATTCAATATTCTTTGAGTAAAAATATAGCTAATACTTGTAATTAATAGTTATTGATATAAGTTATAAAACGTGTCATGTTTGTATTGCAATTTTAGAAGGTAATGGGCTAGTTTGGTACCTCTTTTCACAAAATAAAAATTGATAATTAAAAAGTATAAACTAAACCCAATTTTTGGAGAATTAACTGTTTTTTAGATCATTTAAATCATTTCTATTTCATAAATTATAAGCAGAAACTATATTAAACAGGCTGACACAAATTATCAAATCAAAAAGAAAAAGTTATAAACAACTCTATAAACTATACCAAACAATACCAATATATAAAGTATTGGTCAATAAATGAAATGAAATATTGCTCCAAAAATTCAATAATCCTTCTATTCTCTTTTTTTTTTCTTTCAAATTTTTTGGAGTCCTAATCTTAATTAAAGGCCTTGAACATGCCTAAATTTTGATGATATCAAACATTTAAAAAAAAAAAATTATTCTTAGAGCATCCCCAACAAATGCCTTAAAATATCTTTTTGCTATTAGAAGGGGTTGATTCTTTAAAAATCCAACCTCATCGGATCCCTTATATAATCTCTTAAATTTAGGGTTGCTACAAGGGGCCAAATGTCTAGGGGGTTGACCAGCCGAACGTTCGACCGGATAACCGGTCGAAGGTCTGGGCAGATGACCTCACCTCTGTTTAAGAGAAAGCCTTTGTTCCAGTGAAATCTATAGCCCATAGTAAGGACTGGACATGAACAATAAGGGCAGAAGACTCAAGAATTGAATTGAAGGAATAAGGGATCAAATTGAAGGAAGGCTAGGGAGGGTTGAGAAGGTTCTGAATTGAACACAGTGGTGTTGTGGTGGTGGTGGTGAGAGAAGAGGGTTGGGGAGTGTAGCATTATGGGTCTTTTGTGGGGTGTTGCGGAGAAAGGGGTTTTGCTTGTTGATGGGTTGTTGTTGGAATTGGGTTCATTCACAAATTGGGTTTGCTTGAAATTTTGATGGGTTGGTTTGGATTGGATTGTTGAATGGTTTTGGGTTTGAATTTGGAGGTGTTTTTGGTGGATTGAGTTGAAATTAGAAGAGAGGAGACTGGTTTGTTTTCTGATCTCAAGTTCAAACAACTTCTGATGCATTTACATACAAAGAAAAGTAATTTCAATTCTTCTTCCTTTGCTCAATTTTTTGTCTATGTATATTGTATACATAAATGTTGTGTATATACAGGTTTGTGTGTGATTATGGATTTTTTTTCTTCTTCCTCTACTCAATTTTATGGTATATTGTATACATAAATGTTGTGTGTAAACCAACACTTTCTCCTTCATTATTTTATTATTAAAAAAATATTCAAATTTAAAAACAATTGAAAAAATTATTTTAATAGAATAGAGAAAGAGTAGGGAATTTGATGGGAAAAATAAATGAAAAAATAATTCCTAAAAGAGGAAATAATTTTTTTAATAATATTTTAAGATAAAATTTAAGTAAACTACTGAAATGCTCTTAGTTGACTTTTCAGAATAAAAGTACATTATGCCTGCCCTTCCATGTGCATTTTACCAAGTTATTTATTTAGGCTTATTTTAGGAAGTTAAAAATTCATTTTTTGATTTTTTTTTTAAATATGTAAAAAAATAGACCGGATATGTAATCTAAAAAAACCAAAAAATTACCAGTACATTATTTATTTTGAAAATCTATATTGAAGTATTTAATGTAACTTTTATTTATAGTTTATACAACATAATAAGGACCATTCTCAAATAATAATAATAATAATAATAATAATAGTAAGGATATTTTATCATTTTGGTCTTTTAAATTTATTTATTTTTTCACTTTGACCTTTTACGTTTCAAATTTTTTTCTAATTTCCTCGTAGAGTTAATTTTTGTTCAAAATTAGACAAAAACTTTGACGTTAACTGTCACATAATATAAAAAATATATTATTATATTAGTGTTTGGGTTTGTGTTAGATGTGTGAATTATATATAATAAAATATTTTTATGTCACGCAACTGTTAATATGTCATTTTCTGTCTTATTTTGGATATAAGTTAGCTCTTGGAATAAATTCAGAAAAACTTACAACATAAAATGCCAAAGTGAGAAAAAATAAATTTTAAAAATCAAAGTGAAAAAATAATCGAACTTAAAAGGAATAAAGTGTAATTTACTCTCATAATAGCTTAAATAAGTTTAAAAGAAAATCTTAAAATTAAAAGAGTGGTGCTTTCAACTTTTACTTTTAATTATCAATTTTTTTACTAAAAAGAAGTTACACTAAACTTAATATATATATATATATATATATAACTTAAGTGCCCTAAAAAATTATCCATAAATTTACCTACAACATATATGGTCACATGATCCCTCATTTTATTAGTCACAATTACACTCGGTGTAATTGTTCAAAAATATTTTTAAATTAATGATAAAATTTATAAATCAATAATTAAATTTATAATTTTTTTATTAATTTGTAATATTTTTGTTAAATCTTACTGATGTGTAATTTCCCCTTCATATATTCACTTCTGTAAATTACTTAATCAATTTAATATTGAAATACATCAATAGATTTTTAACAATTTCATATCTTATATATTATCAAAATATTCAATTTATAATTTTTTTTTAAAACTTTTTAAGGTTTTTTATCATGTCTTTTTTTTTTTTTTTTCTCAACAAAAGTTAAAACTAATATATATATATATATATATATATGTGCTAATAAAAAAAATTTGATTAAAAAAATTGGAAAAGCTAAGACATGAAATCAAGTATTTTTGAGGTAAATTGGTTGTGTTTTCATTTTTCATTTGTTTTTATTTTTTTAAAATCGAAACGCTTGTTTTGGAAAATTATTTTTGGAATTAAAAAAAAAAAAAAATCACTTTCCACAAACTACCAAATGCTTGTTTTAAATATTTGAAAACTAATTTTATACAAAAATAAAAACGATGTGTTTTGTCTGTTCGGTTTGATTTTTCAAAAACTATTTTTAGATGAGTTGTCGTTTTATTTTTAGTGATTTTTTTTTGTGGATATTTTAATCAACATAATATTTTTTTAGATACACCTAACCAAGATGCATCTAAAAAGTAAAAAAAAAAAATTACTAAAATAAATGAAAATTTGAAAAAAAAAATTTTGCGTGTATTTTTGTTCGGATTTTTGCTTGTTTTTAGTGATTTTTTTCATTTTTTAGTTAAATATATATTTTTTTACTTCTTAGATGTATCTAATCTTGATATATCAAAAAATAAAAAAGACTAAAATATAAATAAAAAAATTCAGTAAAAACAAACGAAACTCATCTAAAAATAATTTTTTAAAAATTAAACCAAACAAAAATTTTCATTGTTTTTGTTTATAAAAAAAACAAGGGGAATTTTATTTTCAAGTCTCTGGTATTATAAGAATAAAGATTGGGACCCCCTTTCCCCCCACCCCCTTTGACCCCATTTCTTTTTTGATTGGTCACTTTTTCTTTTTCTTTTTCTTTTTTTTCTTCTCCTCCAATCACCATCCGCCACGTGTGTGTGGGGGTGGTGGGGGTTGAAATTTGAGGGGGTCTAAATCACTGCTGTAAAATTTTATAGGACAAATGACATGCAATATTTTCATAGTGGCTAGGATCCCTTAACCTTTTTCTAGAGAAATTTCGATTCGGAGAGAAATTTTAAACTAGAGAAATATTTTCATAGTGGCTGGGATCTTTCAACATTTTTCCAAAGAAATTTCAATTCAGGGAGAAAATTCAAACTTGGTTTGCTCAATTTCTTTGATTTTTTTTTTTATGTTTTGAAATTTCTCTAGGTTAAAATTTCTCTGATTTGCTCATAAATTTTTCTGTATTTTGACCAATTTTCTCTAGTTTACTTACAATTTTCTCTGTGTTTTGACCAATCCAGAAAAAATTAAAACCTAGAGAAAATTGAACTAGTCAAATGATATATGTAACTAGTGAAAATTAAAACCCAGAGAAAATTGAACTAGCCTATTGATATATGTAACCAGAGAAAATTGAACTAGTCTACTGATATATGTAGACTAGTGTTATTACCTAAGCATCGTCGCCACAGTAATGGCCATATGCTCTCATCAATCCAAACCTTAATCTTGAGATGCAAGAGCCTCTCTTCTATCTATTCTTCTTCTTTTTTTACAACCATTCTTACTGAACCCAAGCCTATAATCACCTCCGCAAGTCATTCACACCCACAATTGTTGCTAACCTCGGCCCTAGTTTTGACTTCCTGAGCTGCAATGTTGATGGAATCGACGTTGTCCACCCGGGCCACATCTCTACATCCCACAACGATGGCGTCGGCAATTCTTCCAACAAACTCACCAGAGAAGTCACCGCCTTTGGCCTCCTGAAACCACTGCTTCACGCAGTCTAACACATTGACAGCGGCGCCCTTTCACCGTTGTTGCTTCTACTACTATTCTTCTTCTTCTTTTTCTTCTTCTTCTTCTTCCAACCTCAATTTGCTGTCAAATCTGTTGAGTTTAGTGCTTTTGAGACCCAACTACTATTGTAGATTTAGTTGTTGCTACTTTGTTTGTGTATATATATATTTTGTTCTTGGTGGGTTTGTAAGATAATTCGATGAATATTTAATTCATGATCCAAATTTTGAGGATTTATACAGAGTTTTCAATGAAGGGAGATGAATTTTCCGATCGAGTTTTAGGAGAGCGAGAGATTTGGTGCGAAAAGATAGAGGAGAGAGAATGAGAGAGTGAGTGTTATTTATGAGTGTAAGTGAGGGACTTTAGGTAACAAAAAAATTATTATGGATCTCTTCCATTACTAAAAGTTAGAGACGGATGTTAGACCAATTTTCCTAAAAACAAAAAGCAACCAAAAATTCACATTGTTGACCAATGCCCAATATTGGACCATAGATAACCAAAATTTAAAAATAAATATATAAATAAATAAAAGCAAAGCAAAGCAACCTTGTTGTAACTGGTCAGTGTCTCTCTCTACTAGAGTGTGTGTTGCGCCAAAACATAAAAATCAAAATCAAACTCAAAATTAAAATCACATCAGTAGTAAACTTAATAAATTTTAATAATTAAGTTATAAACTTTACTATAAATTTGTAAATATTTTGCCAACTCACCCTTGATTTGTAATTCTCTAATTTTTTATAAATATGATGGAGGGCCAAAATAATTTTGAAAAATTACAAATCAAATCATTTGATTTGGGAACTCAGCTAAAAACCAATTTTTTTTTACTCTTTTGTTTTTTTACTCACATTATCTCTTTACTTTTTTACACATTTTTCTAAAAAAACATTAAAAAAATTAAAAAACTAATTTTAAACCTACTTTCCAAAACAAGCCAAAAATACATACATGGGTTGAAGTCTTTTCTGCATTAAAAAAAATATATATGGTAAAAGTTATATGAGAAATAATCTGCCAGTGGATCTTAGAAAAACTAATTACAAAAAAGTAATAAATATTAGGGTGAATTACCAATAGGTCTTCCATTAAGTCTTATTGAAAATAGGTTCTAGAAAAATTATTGCTAAAAATAATTTTTTGTGATAATTTTTTGCATATATCACTAAAAGTTAACAATGAATGACTTTTTTTGTCATGATTTTTATAAGTTGTTGCTAAAATTTACAATTAGTGTCATTTTTTTGTGACGAATTTTTTAAACTGTCACTGAAAGTTAAAAATTAATGATTTTTATTGTGACGATTTTTTAAAACTATCACTAAAACTTATGATTAGTGACATTTTTTGTAACAAAATTTTTAAATTATCATTGAAATTTAACAATTAG
Organism: Camellia japonica; assembly: GCA_030407325.1. NCBI lineage: Eukaryota > Viridiplantae > Streptophyta > Magnoliopsida > Ericales > Theaceae > Camellia > Camellia japonica. Next base: position 68,172,976 of record JAPPVO010000019.1, on the reverse strand, counting down.
TGACGTTTTTTAATAGTGTTTGATGAAAAATGTCATTAATTCTCATAGGACCTATTAGACAATAAATTCACCTATTAGGACCTATATGTAAGTCCTTCTAAACATTATCTTTTAATTAACAATTAACATCATAATATTTTTTTATTAATGTGTAATAATTTTTGTAGATTACCACAAAATAGTTATTTCCCCAAAGTTATACCCCCACAAATTAGGAGTGGACATTAATCCGCTGGCCATCCAACTCAGCCCAGTCTAGTCATATTTTTTTTAAGTTTAGAGTTGGGTTAGGTTGATATTTTCAACACAATTGATTAATAGGTTGGGTTTGAGAATTATATTTTTGGCCCGGTCAATACATATTTAATTTAATTAATTGATTTATATAACATATTTAAAATGTATATACTCTTTTACTATCGATCATGTGATTTGTAAGACGTTTAAGTGGTCATTATTTTATTGAAAATATTCACACAAGAAATGTTTGAAGAAATTTGAAATTTAAATTATGGATATATTTTTTTTAGTTTGATGCATTACCAACAGTTTGGTTTAAAAAAATTTGAAATTTTGGAATTATGAGTGTGTTTAGTTTAAAAAAAAATTGTAATGTTTTAATTAATATAGTATTAAATCTTTAATGGTTAGTTGCTTTAGGCTTTTGTCTATTTATGAAAAAATAACAAATTCTATGATATTTATTTATTTATTTTATAACTTACGTATATGACTTGATGGACGAACTTAAGAATTATAATTTATTTAAAACTGGACTTAGATTGATTATACAAACCTGATATTTGAATCAAAAAAATTTAAATAAATTCAAAATCTCTTATCAAATAGTATCAATCCAACCCAAACTTGAACCCGGCCCGGTGAATGACCACCCTACCACAAAGCTTGCCACCTCTTCGAAAACAGTGTGTTGGTTTAAATTTTTTGGTTTAAATTTTTTGGATTAAGTTTTTTAAAAATTGATTTTTTTAGTTTTTGTGTTTTTTTGTTTTTAGTGAATATTTTTAAAATTTTAAACATTTTTTTTACTTTTTTAGATGCACCTTACTTAAAAAGTAAAAAATTTGTGAAAAATATTTTAAAAAATTAATAAATGCATAAAAATACAAAAAATATACTGAATTTTTGTATTTTTTTTATATTTTTGGTATTTAGTGAATTTTTAAAAGATTTTTTTTACAATTTTTTTACTTTTTAGGTGTATTTATGTTAGGTGTGTCTAAAAGGTAAAAAAATTACTTAAAATATTAACAAAATTCAATAAAAATAAAAAAATACAAAAAATAAGAAAGTAGAATTTTCTGAAAAGTGCTTTGAAAAACTGAAAACCAAGCAAGCTGATAATGCTTTTAGGATAATGAAAAAGACTGGTCCTCAATTAGTGATTGCCAGCTAACTTAAACCAAGAAACCCCGCTAACTTCCATGGCCATTCTTAACGTGCACAGTTTAATTTTTGTTTTTTTAGATAGGGGTGCACAATTTAAATTGAAATTTCAATGAACGCACATTTCAAATTAGTTTTATCTAAAGCAGTAAAATCAATTAAGAGCTCAATTCACACAAAAAAAATTGGTTGGAAAAAAAATCATAATGTGAATAAATAAATTTTAAATCTATTTTAAAATTTATTAATTTTCTGATCTGGTTTTAATGAATTCATATGTACTAAAAAATAAATTAAATTACTATGATACCGTTTGATTTAGTTTTTAAATTAACATTTAGATCAAAAAAAATTTAAAAAATGTTTGATTTATCAATTTTTAAAATTCTTTTCAAAATTATTTTTTTTCTCTCATCTCTCCTTCTCTTTTTTTTTTCTAATAATAGATCAATTATTCATTATCCCAACAGCATTGCTCCACACCATTCCTGCTTGGATAATTGTTCAGTTGTCTCTCCAAAGAAAATAAACAAGTACTGGGACCTACTATTTCAACTAATAATACTTAGGGTGGGGCACCCCTTAGATTTAGAACTATAAATGAATAGAGTCATTCGTGAACAGGCTTGAACTCGACGCGGTAAAAGCTTGTTCGAACTCAGTTTTTTTATTTTTGTTTGCGTTCGAGCTTGAGTTCGAGCTCGAGTTCGAGCTCATTAAATTTTTAATAAATGAGTCCAAACGCTCTAAAGCTCGGCTCGTAAGTTCAGCTTGTTAGTTAGCTCATATAATATTTATTAGTTATATATTGAATAATGTAAAAAATATGTATAAAAATAAGATAAATATGTTATTTATATATTTAAAAAACATAATTGTAAATAACAGTAAATCATAGATAGTACATTTATATAATAGTGATAGTAAATATTATTATTCTAGTAAAATATTGACTGTTTTTTTTAGAATGTCTATATATATTGTATATACAATTGTATAACTAAAGTTTTAATTGTAACTTTAGTCTAATGTACAAATATGAATTTATAAATTTTTTAGCTCGTTAAGGCTCGTGAACAAACTCGAGCTCAAGTCAAGCCGAAGTCAACTCGGCTCAAGCTCGGTTCGTTAAATTTTTATAGAGTAAGAGCTCGAGTTCGTTAAAATCTTAATAAACAAGTCTAAACATATGAAAACTCGGTTCGGCTCGACTAGTTTGCAGCCCTACTTAGATTTTCTCCTGGGGCAATGAATAATTTTTTCTCTTATTCTCTTACATTCTACACATCAATCAATCAAATTTTCTCTCACATCTATCTATTCAACTAAAAATTACAAATCATCTCCAAAATTATTTTCAAAACTCATAACCAAATAAATTTTTAATTTTTAACAACTTATTTTTCAAAATACAACTCAGAACTCAAAACTCTTTTCAAAAATTAAATAAAACAAACCCATATATTTTCACACATGATAATTAATGTATTTTGTTTTTAAATGGAAAGAGCAATGCTATGTGATGATTTTATTGTGGATTTTACTATAGTAGGTCTTGTTTGTCAACTATATATTTTAATTAAAAACTCAAAAAATTATTATAAGTTATCACATCACTCTCTCTATTATTCTACACATTTTTTGATAAAAATTATAAAAATTATTAAAATAACATATTCTCAAACGAGGCCACAGGACTTTTATTCTTTCTCTATTGATGCTTCTTTTGGGGTTTGCTTATTTATTGATTTTTTTTGCTTATTTTCGTTTTTAGTAATTTTTTTTTTTAAATTAGGTTTTTAAATTCAATTCGACAAGACAGACTGTAAAATTATAATTCAAAAAAAAATTCAAAAAAAAAAATCAGAAAAGACAAAAATAAGTAATCTTGTTTTTGCTTATTTTGGATTTTTCTATCTTTTTTTGAATTTTTTCTAAAAAAAATATACTTTTTAAATTCATCTCAATAAGACGGATCGAAAAACTAAAAAAATTTAACATAATTTTGAAAAAAAAAAATCACTAAAAACAAAAATTTCAAAAAAATAAAATTGTAACTTTTTTTGAATTGTTAAAAGAGACGTGAATCATGAATAAGTAACCGTCTATTTTTATTTTTGATGTGTGCCGATTTAATTGTCAACATTACATTAAAAATTTACAAACAAGTAATGAGACTTGGTTCGTTTGGGATGTAGGTTGATTTTTTAGTTATTTTAATTTGGAGTTAAAAAATCTTATTTGGGATAGATTTTTTTGACTTTTGTAAAAGGAAAAAATGAAATGATTATAGTTTTGATGTAATATTTTATCTTATTGGAGTAAAAAATCTATTTTATCTTTTGTGACTATTTTAGCTAAAAAGTCCTATTTTGTGATATGCCAAACAAAGGCTCATAATTAACACAACTCTTATGTTGACAAATAAAAATGATACTTTCTTCGTCTCAAAATATTAATCCGTTATTTTATTTTTTATTATTCTAAAATATTAGTCTCTTTTCAAAAATTAAATACAAAAATAAGTATAAATTTTTTTATTTTACCTTTCTTTTAAATTCATTAACAATATAAAAAGTACAATTATGACATTAATATTTCTAAAAAAATATACTATCAAAGAGTAATTTTGAAACACTAATTTTTTAAAACTGTAATAATTGTACTATTAAAAAAAATTAAATTTTTTAAAAGAGATCATTATTTTGAGACGGAATAAATAAATATTATGATATAAAAATGGGATAAATAAAAAAACCAAAAAAACAAAATAATTTCATATCAAATCAAATCAAAACAATAGTAATGATGCTTAGGCTGATGGAAAAGACTTGCCCTAAATTGGTGATTGCCAGCTAGCTTTAAACCCCACTAACTTTCACGAGCATTAACTTGCGCACTGGAACTAATACATCAATATACGTTCAAAAAAAAAAAAAAACTAAAGGAAAATATTTTGTTTTAAAGCATTAGCTTTAAACCCCACTAGATACATTTATATATCTAAATCAATATTTTTTTGATATTCCCCTTTATTTATATATCTAAATCTCATACACGTAATGATAAGGAAAATATATTAAAATAAAAAAATAAAAATAAAAACTTTGAATTTATTGATATATACATTCCTAATCTCTTTCACATTTCACATAAATAAAGGCCGCAAAACTAATCAATTAATTCAAGTTAAACATATTTTAAAATTTGTTAATATTTTGAACTCCACTTAATAAATTTAAATGTTCTATTATTTTAATACTACCTTTATTATAGGAAATAGCAATGATACATCCTCTTAATTTTAGAACTCTAATTGAGCTCTAATGATGTAACAGAGAATAAAAAAAATAAAATTAAAACCAAAACATCACATTACAGTGGAATCCGCTCCCATTAGAGTTTATTAGAGCTTCTGTATTAGAGCTCCCAATCATTTTTCTATAGGAAAAGGTATGACGGTAATCCATTTAGCCTCCGTTTGGGAAGTGAGTTGACTTTTTGACTTTTTGACTTTTTTGACTATTTTAGCCTGGGCTAAAAAGCTTGATTTGGGAATGACTTTTTGATTTTTTTGACTTTTTTTGTGAGAGAAGAGTGTAATTATTATGGGTTGGATGTAATATTTTGTTTGTTGTGACTAAAATAACATATTTTATTTTTTGTGGCTAAAATAGCCAAAAAAAGCCTGGAAACCTGCTTGCATTATTTATCAATAAAATATAATTACTTTACCTCTTATGTTATTTTAGTTTCTGTATTTTCAATTGACTCAATTTTAATCCTGAATTTAGATTGTTTTGGAAAGTTGGTTAAGAACTAATTTTTTGACCACGTTTATTTGGCGGATTAGGTTGGATGAGATGGTTAGTGAAAATATTTTTAATATGGAGATTGTTAATGAGGGGATTAAGTAAAAATGTGTTTATTTTGATGATAGCGTGAGAGATGGTTAGTGATAGAATTGTTAAATTATTTTTATATAAAATAAATAAATAAAAATTATTTCTATATTAAAAAAATTAAAACAAATATTAAAATAAACAAGTGTACTTGATAAAATAAAATAAAATTAAAAAAAGATTTTTTTAAATATAAAATAGACTCAATCCACTCACTATTTTCTAATCCTATAAATAATCCAGCTAAGCTAATCATTTTCCTGAGAGGGATTACTAAGTCCCTCACGCTATTAATCCTCCCTCCCAAATCATTACCAAACAAGATCTAGGTGAGACCCACACCCATACTAATCCAACCTGCCCCCTACTCCGTTAAACAAACATGGCCTTTGGCTTTTTTTCTTTCTTTTCTTTTGGAAAAAAAAATGTGTAAAAAGTAGAGAGATAATGTGATCCAAAATATGTTAATTTAGTCCAATTAATTACAATTCTTAACATTTTTGTATAGAAAATACACATAAATATCATGGGTCATATTTTTAAGAAAAACTTATAAACTATTCAACTCAGTTAATTAAACTCGATCAATTTAGTGATAATTTTTCTTAAAAAACACAACAATATTATTAATTAGATCAAATTGAAACAAAATTTAAAATTAAAGGTCAAAATTAAGCCAATTAAAAATATAAGAACCTTTCTCAGTTTTTCTATTAGGAGTTGTTGTCTTTTATATAAACAGGGGTTTATGAAATGAGATTAGTAACTATAGAGGTGTAAATATAATTTCTATAATGTTAGGGTATAAGATGTAATTGGACCAAAACTCAGTAGGTGTCAGTGTAATTTACCCTTAATAAAATAAAACTATTAGAATTTGGATCAAATGTCAAAAAAAGAAAAAAAAAAAAAAGAAAAAGTGTTGTTTAGTATAGTTTATTGTAACCTAAAAATTGATAATTTAAAAACAAAAATCAAAAGCACTCCTTATCTAATTTTTAGAATTTAGATTTTTAAGTTAGTTCTAGTTAAGAAGTCATAAACACAAACTGTATCAAATAATATGGTATGAACTTCCAAAATAAAAAAAATAATAATAATTATAAATATCTCAGGTAAACTACATCAAACAGCCATAAGTCAAGTTTGAACATTTTATTATTATTTTTATTTTGGTGAAAAAAATATGAGAATTAATATATTGCACATCAAACAATAAGTCATTAATATAAAGTATATCAAAGTATAGAATAAACCCTATAATGAATAAAGAGAACCTTCACTCATGGTTGTTAGTGAAAATACCAGAATAATTATATTTTATTGATAAATAATGCAAGAAAATGAGATATAACTAGATTAGGCTGAGACACAGATATCTTGTTTTCTTCAAGGAGATCAAGCCTACTGTGGTAGGAAGAACCCAAATATTGATGCAGCAGTCACTAAATTATGACTTGTTCCTTCCATGATACAACAGCCCGACTACTTGTCGTATGGTTCAGGCCAACTCTGTACAAGATAGTGAACCCAAAGCTCCACTAAGAAAAAAACACTCTTCTTTTATTAGTAATCTCTCAAGTATAAAAAATAGTTGATATAAAAAAGAGTAAAAGAGAGGAACAAATTATAAGCCACTAGGACCTTACAAATTACACAAAATAAATAAATAATAATAATGACCATTAACTCATCACCAACCCCATGACCTTCCAATTAATCTCCATTCATGAACAAACAAAAGGTCACAAAAATAAATGAATCTCCATTCACCAAACAAAATGAGATTTATGAGTAAGACAAAAGGTCATATTAAAAAATAAAAATAAATAAATAAAAGATATTAAAATGGTCCAACAATCCTTCACTCATTTTAATATCAACAAGGATAATAGAGATTACCAAACAAAGATAGATTACTATGCATCATGAAGGCATGTTCTGCATTGAACCTTCATTAGTAAAACAACAACCTCTACTCCAGAGTCAATAGTGGTCTCAGACTTGAACTATGACTACTTGGGGGAAACAAAGATTACTGCTAACACATAATAATCTAGGTGTTGACATGAGTTTTTAATAGCCAGCACATTACGGCCTTGTGTCTATCCAAGTTTTCATGAGCATATTTGAGAATAAGCCTTATTCTCATAGAAAGCGGCCCAATTTTCATGCTTACATAGGTGAAATCTGTTAAGGATGTTCCTATAATTTATACACCCCATTCAACAAGAGTTACAAAATTTCTTCAATAGTATAAAAACTCAACCCTCCAATATTACAGGATAAATGCACTTACATTATAGGGATGGATAACAAAATATTAAGGAGTGCATTTTTTACAACCACTGTATGATTCGTTTTTCCCATTGAACCTAGTTACAGGATCTCTGATCCCCAAGTTGGGTATCCTCATACATGATTTATGATTTTATAGGCTCCAAACCCATCCCCTTGATGTATTCCAGACTCTATCTTTCGCAAAGGCCTTGGTTAACAGATCCACAAGATTATTACAAGATTTTACATAATTCACAGTTATGATGCCATTACTTAAATAGGATCTCACATTACTGTGTTTCCTTCGAATAGGTCTAGATTTACCATTATAAAAATGGTTGTTTACTCTACCAATACCAGCAGTGCTATCACAACGAATTAACACAGGAGGAATTGGTTTATCCCAAAAAGAGATTTTATGTAACAAATCTCTCAACCAATTCGCTTCCTCACATATTAAAGTTAACGCTATAAGCTCAGTTTTCCATAGTAGAATTAGCAATAATAGTCTATTTTTTAGACTTCCAACATATAGCACCACCACCCTAGGTAAAAATAAAACCCGAAGTGGAGAGAGAATCACATGGCAAAGTGTTCCAATCAACGTCACTATATCGCTCAAGTACCGCAGGATACTTGTTATAAAACAAACCATAATTTTTGGCACAAGATAAATAACTTATAATTCTTCACATGGCTAGCCAATAATCTCGACTTGGCTTACTAAGTAAACCTGCTAAGTACTCCAACAGCATATGCATTGTCAGGTCTAGTACAGTCAGTAGCACATCTCAAACTACCAATCATGGTAGCATATTCCTTTTGATTAGTCACTTCTTTTTCATTTGTTATAACAGATAAATGTATGCTTGCACCAAAAGGAGTAGCAACATATTTACAGTTTAGAAAGTAATATTTCTTTAAAATTTTCTCAACATAATACAATTGATCAAGAAAAATGCCATCATTAGTTTTGGTAATTTTAATTCCCAAAATAAAAGACTTTAGCAAGATTTTTTATATCAAAGTGACTATTAAACATATTTTTAGTCTCATTTATAATATGCAAATTAGAGCTAAAGATAAGTAGATCATCCACATATAGACTAATAATCACATGTGCATTCTCATTTCATATCAAAGTGACTATTAAGCATATTTTTAGTCTCATTTATAATGTGCAAATTAGAGCCAAAGATAAGTAAATCATCCACATATAGACTAATAATCACATGTGCATTCTCACAAGTTTTGTAATATATGCACTTATCACATTCATTAGTCTTATAGCCATTGTCAAGCATGTAGGAATCAAATTTCTCATGCCACTATTTAGAAACTTGTTTTAAACCATAAAGGGATTTAGTTAGCTTACACACCTAGCTTTCTTGGCCAGGCTCCACAAAGCCCTCAGGTTGGTTGTAACAACCCTCATCACTGATCACTGATTACCTACCGATTACTGCTAAACTGAGACTGATTAAGATTGATAATTGAATTGATTGAAATACTGGACTGACTGATTGGAATCTGAAACTGAATTGATTAAGTATATCTGTCATATTGCATTTCTATCTGTTGCTTGTTTGATTATCTGTTCATGTTTTTATGTTTGAACTGCAAATTGAAGGCCTTTTCGGCGGCCGAACCAGAAATTGATTAATATTTTAGGACCGTCATAATTTATGTGATTTTATGGCATATTCAGTTAAAAAGTGATTTGGTATGATTAAATTAGATTAAAATAAGTTAAATTGTATTGTTGCACTTATTTACATTTTTGCCACATTAGTGGCCTACTCAATATAACATAATTGAGCCTTATTACACTTGCACAACACATTTCATCAGCCTTGTTGAGTGTCCTAGTCGACCAAGAGTGAGAGATAGGAGAGTTGTGCTTTCAACATAGAGAATTGGCTTGAATCTTGAGGAATTGAAGTGTAAATTGGCAAATTGAACCTCTAGACTTGTTTGAGGAACCTAGGTATGAATTTCATCCTCTAAATTGTATATTTAAGCTCTATCTAGCATGGATCATGATAATTTAATGAGCTAAGTCAAGAATTGGTCTTGTAGTGTTGGATTAAAGCTTGTATCATGCATGCATGTGTTTATCCTTGCATTTTGATGTTGATTTCATGGCAATTGGTGCATGCATGTTCATGTTTATATTATAGACCATGTTTTCATCTTGGTTTTGAAAGAATTGGCTCACTTGAGCAAGTATTTGAAGTTTTGAATTGGTTTAAACCCATGCATGTTCCATGTTCATCATGTTCATGAAATTTGGTTTGAAATTGGATTTAATTGAAACACCCTTGGGCTTTGATTTATCAAATTGATCTTTGAAGCATGTAATATTATGGGTTTTGAAGTGTTTTCCAGAAAATTAGCCAAGAGGATCGAATTTGATGCATTAAAACTTGGTTTTGAGCTTGAGGTTCGAATATGGAATTTCCAGATTTTGGACCCACGCTCGAGCGAGGAACTCCACGCTCGAGCGTACACTCTGTGATCATGCTTTCCGCTCGAGCAAGTAAAGTGACGCTCGAGCGTGAAATGCGTGCATCCAGTACTTTGCATGGGCTTATAGTCCGCTCGAGCGAGAGAATTCACGCTCGAGCGAGGACTTGTGTCTCACGCTCGAGCAAGGGTCGAGCGCCCGTCGAGCGTGGATTTTGAGCATCCAGTATTTTCACTGTAGCTTACAGTTCGCTCGAGCGATGGAAGTCACGCTCGAGCGGAGCTCCTTTGTCTGCATGTCCGCTCGAGCGTAGAAAGCCACGCTCGAGCGAGACCCCTGTTTTCTGAAAATTCTGAAAAATGCTTTTAAGTGCATCTTTGCATCCTCATTCCATCCTATGCATTCTTAGGCCTAGTTTAAGGCATCTTAATGAGGATATAGATATAGAACACACCGAGGCAATTAGGGATTAAGTTATTATCTTTCCCAACTGTGTAGCTTAGTATGTCTTCGTTCTGTAAACTGTGTAGGGTTGGCGACTGGAGACGCGCTCTAGCTTTATTGTAGCCCAGAACTCTGTGAGTAACAACTGTGTAAAGATATGTTCAAAAATGATTATCTTCTGACCAATTGAACTGTACTGTTTCTGAACTGATACTGTTAACTGAATGAATGTATGTCCTATATTCTGAACTATATTGTGACATCCTTAGCAACTACTGTTACTGACTGTTACTGTTACAGAGATCTCTGTCGGTTCCCTTGTTGAAATCACTACTGTTTACTGATTGATGGCCATCATTGACTGTTCAGTCTTTTAAGACCTACTGTTTACTGTACTGTTATGCTAATGGATGTACCACATATGACTGTACTGACTGAACGACTGAAATACTGGTTTAATGAACTATTTTCATTACTGTAAGGACATTCATTCTAAACCCCTTTACGCATTATGTTATTCACTGGGCTTTAGCTCACTGCTCATATATATATGTAGGTGTACAGGCACCAGACCGCGGCTAGAAGCGTCGAGGTAAACTCCAGTTTTGTCAAGCCAACCACTATGCCTCACTGCGAGGTTTCGAGCCTGTCTAGCAAAGGCTATGGGGTGTTTTAGTTTTCCCCCTTCTGTTCTGTTTTGTATTGACTGTATAGACTATTACTGTACTGTTTAAGAGGGATTAGGTCCCTGTTCTGAATGGTTGTAAATATTGTGCATACTGTTCTGTACTGTGTATATATATATGTATGAAAAGTCTTTTTGCATACAGACTGTCACACCTCATTGGACATTGTTTATTTACTGTATTGGCTTCCGCCATACCCCTGTACTCTGTATTACTATCTTACTGTTAAGCAGGCCTTTGGTAATCTCGGATTACTGGCCGGTTACGGTGCTAAACCCATAGGGGCGGGTTTGGGTCGTGACAGAGTGGTATCAGAGCGATACTTACCACGAGTTATACAACACACACGTGTCCAAATGAGCTATATGATGTCCTAGAAAAGTGATTAGGGCATTACATGAGCACGATAAGTGTGTGTGGCTATGACATGACTGAATATATGTTAATGTGATAAACTGTTTAAGTATGCAACTGCTTACGTTGATAACTGTTATAACTGCCTATAGTGAAATGGATAATGCAAGAACTGCAAATGAATCTGAATCCTCATCCTCTAAGGCAAGAATGGCAAGATTGGAAAGAATGATGGAATTAATAACTGAAAGACTAGAGCAACAACAGAACCAACAGCCCTCACCTCCTCCTCCAGTACAGCCGGAACAGAATGTCAATGTTAATGATGGGGACATAATTGCTCTCACCCATAAGTTCAGCAAGAAGAAACCGCCATCCTTTCAGGGAGGCCTTGAGCCGTTAAAGGCTGAAGCTTGGGTTCTTGAGACAGAGAAATTGTTTGAGGTTTTTCCGTGCTCTGAAGCACATAAAGTACTGTTGGCCACCTTTACTCTGCAAGAAGAAGGTAGAAGGTGGTGGATGCTTATCCGTGATGACAACACGGTAATGACTTGGGCTCAATTCAAAGGAGCCTTCTTCGAGAAATATTTCCCACAGTGTGTTAGGAACATAAAAGTAACTGAATTTGAACAGCTGAGACAGGGCACAATGTCCGTTGCTGAATGTGAAACAAAGTTCACTAAGCTTGCTAGATATGCACCACACATCGTGGACACTGATTACAAGAAGGCCAGAAAGTTTGAAGGCAGCCTGAATGTTGCAATACTGGACAGAATTAATGTTTTGAAGCTACCGAACTATGTAAATGTTCTTGACCGAGCTTTGATGGCTGAATCAAACATCGAGGCACTGAAAACTGAAACACCAGTGTCTGAATGGCGTGGTAAAAGACAGGGTTTTAAATTCAAGAAAGGCAAGCATAACCCATTGAACAAGAAACAGAATACGGGGTCAACAACTAGCCCCAGCCAATGGAGTGGGTTCATTCCACCCTGTTCTGAATGTGGCAGGAAGCACAAAGGGGTTTGTTACAAAATATCTAGAGCCTATTACAGGTGTGGCAAGGTGGGCCACATGGTTAAAGACTGCCCCTCTGCTCTGCAGGCCAATAGTAAAGCTGCACCTAGCGCAGTAGCATCAACTGTTGCACTAAAATCGAACTCTAAAGCTACCGGGAAAGAGCCTATGAGGCAGGGCCGAGTGTTCGCCCTAGTACCGGGAGACGTACAAAATACTGAGACCGTTGTGTCAGGTATCCTCTCTATTTGTACTCAAAATGCATATGTACTGATTGATTCGGGGTCTACACATTCATATGTATCGCATGCTTTTTCGCGAAAATTGAATAGACCCTTAGAACCCATGAATTATCTGTTAGCTGTATCTTCACCCGTTGGGGATCCATGGCTTGTGCATATATGTACCCTGCTTTTGAAATTATTGTTGGAGATGCACATTTGTTTATTGACTTACTGCCACTGAACATTGACCATTTTGATGTAATATTGGGGATGGACTGGTTAACGAAATATCATGCCACCATAGACTGTGTAACGAAACAAGTAGTTTTCCGTCCACCGGGTTTGCCTGAATTTGTGTTTAATGGAAGTGGAGTAGCACCTCCTCTGTATTTGATTTCATCTATGAAAGTTGATAAATTGATTAGAAAGGGGTGTAAAGGGTATCTGTGTTCTATATTGACTGTATCTACTGATGATAATGCTAATGTGAACAGTATTCCCATAGTCAGAGAATTCCCAGATGTTTTTCCAGATAATCTGCCAGGAGATTTGATTGATAGGGAGATTGAATTCACCGTTGATGTGATTCCGGGTACCCAGCCAGTATCTAAAGCTCCTTACCGAATGGCCCTGACTGAATTGAAAGAATTGAAAGTGCAATTGCAGGAACTGTTAGATAAGAAGTTCATCAGGCCTAGTACTTCACCGTGGGGTGCACATGTCTTGTTTGTGAAAAAGAAAGACGGCTTACTGAGACTGTGTATTGACTACCGTGAACTGAACAAGGTAACTGTGAAAAATAAATATCCATTGCCTCGTATTGATGACTTATTTGATCAGTTACAAGGTACTCAAGTGTTCTCTAAGATTGATCTCAGATCCAGAAATCATCAGCTGAACCAGAAGACATTGATAAAACTGCTTTTCGAACGAGGTGTGGACATTACGAATTTTTAGTTATGCCTTTCGGAGTTACCAATGCACCTGCTGCATTTATGGACCTCATGAACAGAATCTTTAAACCATACCTTGATGACTTTATTGTTGTATTCATTGATGACATTCTGATTTATTCAAAGAGTAGAGAAGAACACGAACATCATCTGAGACTTGCCCTACAGACCTTAAGAGAACAGAAACTTTATGCTAAACTGTCTAAATGTGAATTTTGGCTTGATCATGTTATGTTTTTGGGACATGTTATTAGCAAAGATGGAATTTCTGTTGACTCACAGAAAATTGAAGCTGTAGTAAACTGGCCTAGACCAACAAATGTGGCAGAAGTCCGAAACTTTTTGGGTTTGGCTGGATATTACAGAAGATTTGTCAAAGATTTCTCCAAAATTGCCTTACCGCTAACTCAATTAACTCATAAGGGGATATCATTTGACTGGACTGACCAAAGGGAATCAGCATTCCAAGAGTTGAAAACTCGACTCGTGACTGCACCAGTTCTTACCTTACCTTTAGGTACGGATGGTTATACTGTATTTAGTGATGCTTCTCATAAGGGTTTGGGGTGTGTTTTAATGCAGAATGGGAGAGTAATTGTCTATGCTTCCCGACAACTGAGACCGCACGAAAAGAACTACCCGACCCATGACTTGGAACTTGCCGCAGTGGTATTTGCATTGAAAATCTGGCGTCACTATCTTTATGGGGCGACATGTGAAGTATATACCGACCACAAGAGTTTGAAGTATTTCTTCACACAGAAGGAACTAAACATGAGACAGCGGACATGGCTAGAATTGATTAAAGATTATGACCTACAGATTCTGTACCATCCGGGGAAAGCCAACACCGTTGCCGATGCATTGAGTCGGAAATCGATTGGGAACTTAGCCTGTTTGCTCACCGGGCAGAATGAGTTGCTTTGTGACCTTGAAAAATCTGAAATTGAAATTGTTTTGCGAGAACAAGGTGGAACAATAACTGTTATTTCTGCTCAACCGGCACTGATTGAAGAAATTAAAGAGAAACAACAATTGGATGACTTCTTGAAGAAGATCATCGAAGAAAGGGAATCTAAACCAAGACCGGGTTTCAAATTTGAAAATAATGTACTAAAATTTCAAGAAAGACTGTGTATACCGAATGATACTGAACTGAAAAGAAGAGTTCTGCAAGAGGGCCACAACTCAAAATTTTCTATTCATCCGGGGAATACGAAAATGTACCAAGACCTGAAACTGAATTTTTGGTGGCCGGGAATGAAGAAAGAAATTGCTGATTTTGTATCAAAATGTCTTCATTGCCAACAAGTTAAAGCTGAACATCAACGACCCGCAGGCTTATTGCAGTCCTTACCGATACCGGAGTGGAAATAGGAACATATTACTATGGATTTTATTGTGGGATTGCCTCGCTCCAGTAAAGGTATGGACTCAATTTGGGTTATTGTTGATAAACTGACTAAATATGCTCACTTCTTACCTGTTAAGACAATTTATAATGCGGACAAATTGGCTATACTCTATATTGATGAAATTGTTAGACTGCATGGGGTGCCTGTGTCCATTGTTTCTGACAGGGATTCGAAGTTTACATCGAGATTTTGGCAAAGCTTACAGACTGCATTGGGTACTGAACTGAGACTGAGTAGTGCCTATCATCCTCAGACAGATGGTCAGTCAGAAAGGACCATCCAGACTCTGGAGGATTTATTGAGAATGTGTGTCCTTGATTTTCAGGGAAACTGGGAAAGCCATTTGCCCTTAGCTGAATTCGCCTACAACAACAGCTATCATTCAAGTATTGGTATGGCGCCTTTCGAGGCATTGTACGGCAGAAAATGTAGATCTTCGATTTGCTCGGCAGAAGTTGGAGATGGGCCTTTGCTTGGGCCCGAGATTGTATATGAAACGACTGAGAAAATAAAACTAATACAACAGAGACTGAAAACTGCACAGAGCCGACAGAAAAGTTATGCAGATGTCAGAAGGCGAGACAGAGAATATGAAGTGGGTGATCACGTTTTTGTGAAAGTGACACCGATGAAAGGCCAGACTCGTTTTGGAGTGTAATAACCCTCACCACTGATTACTGATTAAACACTGATTACTGCTAAACTGAGACTGATTGTTTGACTATAACTGTTTAAATGCATTTTCTATCTGTCGATTGTTAATCGACCTGTCCATGTTCTGTAATTTAAACTGCAAATTGAAGGCCTTATCGGCGGCCGAATCGGAAATGGATCAATGTTTTATGATCATTGGAATTTATGTGAATTAATGGTATATTTAATTGAAAATCGATTTGGTGTGATTAAATTATATTAAAATAAACTAAATCAAAGAGTTACCTTATTTACATTAATGCCATTGTTAGTGAACCCTTTTTGTTATAACACATTTGAGCCTTCAATTCATTCCAACACAAACATTTCTTCAGCTCTTTACCTTGTTATTGCCAAACTAGAGAGAGGGAAAGGAATTAGCTTGAGTTCTTCACACTTTGGCTTGGGGACTTGTAGAAATTGAAGGATAATTGTCTAATTGAGCTTCTAGTCTTGTGATTGAAGACCTAAGGTAGATCATTGACCTTCTTTATTGTGCAATTGAGTTTATTCTTGCATGATTCATGGGTCTTTAGTGATCTAAGGCATGAATTGGTTCAATAGTGTTGAGTTGAAGCTCATTCCATGTATGCATGCTTATATTGATAAGTTTGAAGTTGTTTTCATGAAAAATGTTACATGCATGCTCATATTTATGTTTAAGCCCATGATTTCACCATGTTTTAAGAAGAATTGACTCATCAAAGGCATGAAATAGCTTCATATGTTGAGTTGAGTTAGAATTCATGCATGCATGTGTTTATCCTTGCATTGTGAGGTTTGAATTCATGGATATTGCATGTTCATCATGTTTATGAAAATTGTTTTGAAAATGAGTTTAATTGAACTACCCTTGGGCTTTGATTTTATAAATTGAGCTTGGAATCATGTAATATTATGAGTTTACAAGAGTTTTCGAGAAATTCAGCCCAAGAGGATCGATTTTGATGCTTTGAAACTTGGTTTTGATCTTGGAGTTCAAATCTAGAATTTCCAGATTTTGGTCGTACGCTCGAGCGGGGGAAGTGTCGCTCGAGCGTGGAAATCGAGCTCCCAGCATCTCTCACTGTTTTACAGTCCGCTCGAGCGGGGTATTGTACGCTCGAGCGGAGGCTTGTGTCACACGCTCGAGCGGGGGAGTTGACGCTCGAGCGGGGACCTTTGTTGCATGTCCGCTCGAGCGGGGAACTGTTTTTCTGAAAATTCTAAAACTATTTTCTGAGTGCATCTTTGCATCCGCATTCCATTCTAGGTATTCTTAGGCCTAGTTTAAGACATCTTAATGAGGATATAGATGTAGAACCACACCGAGGCAAATTAGGGATTAAATTATTGATTTTTTCCCAACTGTGTAGCTTAGTGTGTGTGTGTTCAATCTGTACTGTGTAGGGTTGGCCTTCCGAGGAGATGCTCTAGCTTACTGTAGCCCAGATCTCTGTGAGTAACAATGTTGTAAAGATGTTTTCAATTATGATTATTTTATGAACGACCAACTGAACTGTTTCTGAAGGAAGTACTGTCTACTGAATGTCTTAATTATGGACTATATTTGTGGCATCCATAGCAACTTACTGTTACTGTACTGTACTGCTACTGTCATAGATATCTCTGTCAGTTCTTATCTTGGAACTTCTATTTACTGTTATGATGGCCATCATTCACTGTTTGATCTGTTAGGCCAGAGGCCATTCTGTATTTCTGATATGGAACAAAGTGCTGTACGGAACTAAGTGCTACAGTGTGAGCCACTTCTAGAATCTGTGCGAGACACCTCTTGAGTCCATACATATGTAAAATCTGGGCTTAAAGCCAATCTGTGAAACATGGAACAAAGTGCTGTAGGGAACTAAGTGCTACAGTGTGAGCCACCTCTAGAATCTGTGCGAGACACCTCTTGAGTCCATAAGAACTGTACTGTTTTCTGAAATGTTACTGTTACTGTTACTGTTACTGTTACTGTTACTGTTACTGCTTCTGTACTGCTACCGTACTGTTACTGTATTGTACCGTTACTGCTAATATACTGTCACTGTACTGACACTACTACTACTGTACTGTTCTGCTAACGGATGTGCCACGTACGATTACTATGATTTCTAAATGACTGATATGGCATGAAATGTAAGCCACCGATCGTTAACTGATTTACCAAGGCAAACGACTGGTTAAAATACTGAAGGGACGTTCTTTGCTAACCTCTTTATGCATTATGTTATTCACTGGGCTTTAGCTCACTGCTCATATATATATATGTAGGTATTCAGGCACCGGACCGCTGCTAGGAGCGTCAGGCAAGCTTTTGTTTTGTCAGCCAACTACTGTGCCTCACTGTGAGGTTCCAAGCCCGTTCAAGCTTTGGCTTAGGGGTGTTTTAATATTCCCCGTCTGTCTCTGTAACTGTTTTGTTTACTGTATAGACTATCTTGTTATGATGTGCATACTGTTTGGTTACCGACTGTATATATGTACGAAAAGTCTTTTTGCATACAGACTATCACAGCTCATTGGACATTGTTTATTTACTGTATTGGCTTCCGTCATACCCCTGTACTCTGTTTTACTGTTCTACTGTTAAGCAGGCCTTCGGTAATCACGGATTATTGGCCGGTTACGGTGCTAAACCCATAGGGGCGGGTTTGGGTCGTGACATGGAGTCAAAGGCAAGTTAGCGCCAAGATATGTCGGACCGTATGAGATTATTGAGAAAATCAATCCGGTGGCTTATCAAGTTGCGCTTCCTCCTGAAATGGAGCATATGCATAACGTCTTCCACATTTCTATGTTGAGGGACTACCTCCGGGATCCTTTCTATGTGATAGAGCCTACTCGTGTAGTGCTGAGTGATGACTACACTTACGAGGAACGACCTATACAGATTGTAAACAGACGGATCAAGAAGTTGAGAAACAAAGAGATCCCGTTAGTGAAAGTTGACTGGCAAAACCATGGTGGCGTGTACGCCACTTGGGAAAGAGAAGATGACATGGCTAAAAGATATCCTGAACTGTTTCTACTGAATCCTGTTTTCTTCCAGAATGAAGGTAACTCAAGTTTAGAGGACTAAACTCTTTATAAGGAGGGGAGACTGTAAAAACCCTCATCACTGATCACTGATTACCTACTGATTACTGCTAAACTGAGACTGATTAAGATTGATAATTGAATTGATTGAAATACTGGACTGACTGACTGGAATCTGAAACTGAATTGATTAAGTATATCTGTCATATTGCATTTCTATCTGTTGCCTGTTTGATTATCTGTTCATATTTTTATGTTTGAACTGCAAATTGAAGGCCTTATCGGCGGCCGAACCAGAAATTGATTGATGTTTTAGGACCATCATAATTTATGTGATTTTATGGCATATTCAGTTAAAAAGTGATTTGGTATGATTAAATTAGATTAAAATAAGTTAAATTGCATTGTTGCACTTATTTACATTTTTGCCACATTAGTGGCCCACTCAATATAACATAATTGAGCCTTATTACACTTGCACAACACATTTCATCAGCCTTGTTGAGTGTCCTAGCCAACCAAGAGTGAGAGATAGGAGAGTTGTGCTTTCAACATAGAGAATTGGCTTGAATCTTGAGGAATTGAAGTGTAAATTGGCAAATTGAACCTCTAGACTTGTTTGAGGAACCTAGGTATGAATTTCATCCTCTAAATTGTATATTTAAGCTCTATCTAGCATGGATCATGATAGTTTAATGAGCTAAGTCAAGAATTGGTCTTGTAGTGTTGGATTAAAGCTTGTATCATGCATGCATGTGTTTATCCTTGCATTTTGATGTTGATTTCATGGCAATTGGTGCATGCATGTTCATGTTTATATTATAGACCATGTTTTCATCTTGGTTTTGAAAGAATTGGCTCACTTGAGCAAGTATTTGAAGTTTTGAATTGGTTTAAACCCATGCATGTTCCATGTTCATCATGTTCATGAAATTTGGTTTGAAATTGGATTTAATTGAAACACCCTTGGGCTTTGATTTATCAAATTGATCTTTGAAGTATGTAATATTATGGGTTTTGAAGTGTTTTCCAGAAAATTAGCCTAAGAAGATCGAATTTGATGCATTAAAACTTGGTTTTGAGCTTGAGGTTCGAATATGGAATTTTCAGATTTTGGACCCACGCTCGAGCGAGGAACTCCACGCTCGAGCGTACACTCTGTGATCATGCTTTCCGCTCGAGCGAGTAAAGTGACGCTCGAGCGTGAAATGCGTGCATCCAGTACTTTGCATGGGCTTACAGTCCGCTCGAGCGAGAGAATTCACGCTCGAGCGAGGACTTGTGTCTCACGCTCGAGCAAGGGTCGAGCGCCCGTCGAGCGTGAATTTTGAGCATCCAGTATTTTTACTGTAGCTTACAGTCCACTCGAGCGACGGAAGTCACGCTCAAGCGGAACTCCTTTGTTTGCATGTCCGCTCGAGCGTAGAAAGCCACGCTCGAGCGAGACCCCTGTTTTCTGAAAATTCTGAAAAATGCTTTTAAGTGCATCTTTGCATCCTTATTCTATCCTAAGCATTCTTAGGCCTAGTTTAAGGCATCTTAATGAGGATATAGATGTAGAACACACCGAGGCAATTAGGGATTAAGTTATTATCTTTCCCAACTGTGTAGCTTAGTGTGTATTCGTTCTGTAAACTGTGTAGGGTTGGCGACTGGAGACCTGCTCTAGCTTTACTGTAGCCCAGAACTCTGTGAGTAACAACTGTGTAAAGATATGTTCAAAAATGATTATCTTCTGACCAATTGAACTATACTGTTTCTGAACTGATACTGTTAACTGAATGAATGTATGTCCTATATTGTGAACTGTATTGTGGCATCCTTAGCAACTACTGTTACTGACTGTTACTGTTACAGAGATCTCTGTCGGTTCCCTTGTTGGAACCACTACTGTTTACTGATTGATGGCCATTATTGAATGTTCGGTATTTTAAGACCTACTGTTTACTGTACTGTTATGCTAATGGATGTACCACATATGACTGTACTGACTGAACGACTGAAATACTGGTTTAATGAACTGTTTTCATTACTGTAAGGACATTCATTCTAAACCCCTTTACGCATTATGTTATTCACTGGGCTTTAGCTCACTGCTCATATATATATGTAGGTGTACAGGCACCAGACTGCGGCTAGAAGTGTCGGGGTAAACTCCAGTTTTGTCAAGCCAACCACTATGCCTCACTGCAAGGTTCTGAGCCTGTCTAGCAAAGGCTATGGGGTGTTTTAGTTTTCCCCCTTCTGTTCTGTTTTGTATTGACTGTATAGACTGTTACTGTACTGTTTAATAGGGATTAGGTCCCTGTTCTGAATGGTTGTAAATATTGTGTATACTGTTCTGCACTGTGTATATATATATATATGAAAAGTCTTTTTGCATACAGACTGTCACACCTCATTGGACATTGTTTATTTACTGTATTGGCTTCCGCCATGCCCATGTACTCTGTATTACTGTCTTACTGTTAAGCAGGCCTTTGGTAATCTCGGATTACTGGCCGGTTACGGTGCTAAACCCATAGGGGCGGGTTTGGGTCGTGACATTGGTCCATGTAAATCTCCTCATCTAGATCTCCATTTAAAAAGCTGTTTTCCCATGCATTTGATGAATTTTTAAATCATGAATTGCAGTCATTGCTATTAACAGTCTAATGGATGTAACTCTAGTAACCGGATAAAAAGTATCAAAGAAATCAAGATCTCCTTAAAATTGTTGGTGAAAATACCAGAATAATTATCTTTTATTGATAAATAATGCAAGAAAATGAGATACAACTAGATCAAGCTGATGCACGAATATTTTGTTTTCTTTAAGGAGATCAAACCCACTACGGTAGGAAGAACCCATATACCGATGCAACAGTCACTAAACTATGACTTGTCCCCTCTAGGACATAACAGCCCGACTACTTGTCGTATGGTTCAGGCCAACTCTGCACAAGATTGTGAACCCAAAGCTCCACCAAGAAAAAATCCATTTTTTGGTTAGTAATCTTTCAAGTATAAAAAAATAGTTAGTGTAGAAGAGCGGAACAAATTATAAACCACTAGGACCTTACAAATTACACAAAAAAAAAAAAAACTAATGACTGTTAACTCACCACCAACTCCTTGACCTTCCAATTAATCTCTATTCATGAGCAAACAAAAGGTCACAAAAACAAATGAATCTCCATTCACCAAACAAAATGAGTTTCATGAACAAGACAAGATAAGATTCATGAACAAGATAAAAAGTCATATTAAAAAATAAAAATAAAAATAAATAAATAAAAGATATTAAAATGGTCCAACAATGGAAAATATAAGACATATAGGGAGAAAAAATAAGGGTAGGACTTCTCTCATGTTAAGATCTTAACGTGAGAGAACTTGAGGGGCCCATAGGACTTTCTATGAGTATTATTTTGATAATCTCAACTGTTCATTTTGTAGAGCTCTTAATATATATCATTCATGAAAAAATTTAGATCAATCCGACAATTGTAACATTTTCATTTTATCGTACTTGTCTCTAAAAAGATGAATGGTCTATTTTAAAAATATATTTGTCGTCCATTTTTTCGGAGATAAATGTAATAAAATTAAAAAGTCACGATTGTTAGATCAAACTAATTTTTTTTTCATGAATAATATATATTGAAGATCCTACAAAATAAACGGTTCGGATATTGAAACGAGACTCGTAGTGGGCCCAATAAGGCCCTCAAATTCTCTCATATTAATATTTCATGAGAAAAATCCAAACCAAAAAATAAACCTCCAAGAAGAAGAAAAAACAACTTGTTGGGCATGTTGGGTGCAACTTATAACCTAAAAACTTATAATAAGGAAGCACAAGTCAAATGCACTCCGCTAATTTTTTTGATAATTAATTATTTTCAATTTATTTAATAACTGTAAGTTGAAATTATATTTAATGTGTTTGGTTTTAATTTTTTGAATTTAATTTTTTAAAAATTGAGTTTTTTTAGTTTTTCATATTTTTTTTTTGTTTTTAGTGAATATTTTTAAAATTTTAAGCATTTATTTTTTACTTTTTTAGATGCACCTTACTTAGATATATTTAAATACTAAAATATTTGTGAAAAAATATTTTAAAAATTTAATAAATACACAAAAATACAAAAAATATACTGAATTTTCGTATTTTTATATATTTTTTGGTATTTAATGTATTTTTATAGACTTTTTCACAAATATTATACTTTTTAAGTGTATTTATGTTAGGTGTGTCTAAAAATAATTGAAAAAATTGCTTCAACTATTAAAAAAATTCATTGAAAATATTCAAATACGAAAAATAAAAAGTAAAATTTCCTAAAAATTATTTTCTAAAAACTAAAACCAAACAAAGTGATTAAAATTCCATTTCAATTGTTTTTATACATTTTTTACAAAAACCGAAATCAATGACAACCTTTCATAAAAGTCACTTTACAGCTTTTAACCCACTTTTTCTATTACAAAAAAAAAAAAAAAGTCAAAAAGTCAACTTTTAATTATCTTTCCAAAACACTCCAGGGAAGATGGTTAAAAACTGATGTTTTTGTTTTTTTGACTTTTGACCTTTTTTATGTGAAAGGGAAAGTGGGTTAGGTATTTTGAGAAGATAATTAAAAATTAATTTTTTTAATTTTTTTTTTGCTTTTTAATTTTTTTTTTTTATAAAAAAAAAATTAAAAATTAAAAAATAATTTTTAACTCACTTCTCAAAATAAGTCGATTGGACTTTAATTCTTTGCCATTCTTTATCTTCAATGATTATAACTTTTATCATGTCAGATATATTTCAAAAATCTCAAAATTTAAGTTAAAGTAAAATAATCTAATAAAAAAAAGTTACAGTCAAATGATATTAAAATACTCTTTTTATTTTTTATTATTATTTTTTATTATTATTCTATGCTTAAAATAAAATTTTATTTTAACTTTAACTTTAACTTTAAATTTAAATTGTTGAATTATTACAGCTAAATTATTATTATAAAAAAAGAAAGGCAAACATATCCGACAAGGAGACCTGAGTCCCGGAAAGACGGGGTGCATGTCATTTTTACACACGTTACGACGGTGGGGTCCACTTTCCCCCTTTCACATGCCTCCATGTGACACCACACCCAAATTCCCCTCATTTCCCTTTCATTTTCTACCTTAATTTCACTTTAATTTCATTTTAGGCCTCATAACCAAGTTTTTTCATCACCCCACTCTCATCTGTGATGTGTGTACAACACCTCTCTATTATATATATGGTTATTTTAAAAAGATGGTTAAAAGTTAAATTTTTAATTTTTTTTGAAATTTGTAAAAAATGTGAGAGATGATGTGACTTAAAATTGATTAAAAATTGAAAGATGACTTTTAACTATCTTTCCATAATAGCCCATAGAGTTTATTTGAGACGATCTACTGACCTTTTACAGGAAAATGTACAAAAAAAAATAGAAAAATAATATAATCCAAAACAATCGTGCTAACGTAGCTCGAATTGGAAGCCCCCGAATGGCTCAATGGGATTTTTTTTTTTTTTCTTTTTTCCTTCTCATTTGTCTGAAAAAGAA
Source organism: Camellia japonica (assembly GCA_030407325.1). Classification (NCBI taxonomy): domain Eukaryota; kingdom Viridiplantae; phylum Streptophyta; class Magnoliopsida; order Ericales; family Theaceae; genus Camellia; species Camellia japonica. The sequence continues at coordinate 68,148,546 of JAPPVO010000019.1, read as the reverse complement.
GAAGATGAGGAAGAAGAAGAAGAAGAAGATCGCTGGTGAACATCATCATCATCAACAACATCTTCTTCATCACATCATCATCCAACATTTTTCCCCCCTTCAGATCTGGATCTAATAGAAAAAAAAAATCAACAACAAAATCAACAACAACAACATCTTTATCAGCATCAGCATCACCATCACCATCATTAACACATCATATTCATCTTCAGAGCCAGAAAAAAAAAAAAAAAAAGAGAGAGAGAGAAAACAGAAATCGCAAGGGTGCAAGGTCACCGTCGCACCCTCCATCACTGTCGCCCTGTCCCGCCATCGCCGTCGCCTCTCTCTGTTTCCCTCTCTTCTCTCCTCATCTCTCTTTCTCCCTCTCTCTTTTGCCCTCCCTCTCTGTTCAGATATAAACGAGAAAAAAAAAAAATTGCCAAAACGACGTCGTTTGGCATTCGGGACATTCGAGCTCTCACGAATTCGAGCTTTCGCGCATTTCCCAATCCAAAAAAGATAAAAATATAAAAACCAAACGAGCACTTAGTTTAAGATTAGGCCTCATTTGACATTCAGTTACATTTTTTAGGCTTCATGACCAAGTCGTATTTTTTTTTCGAGCTGTTGTCTATAAGATTTTTTTTTCTTTAAATTGTGTCAAATTTTTTAATTTTTCCGATACTTGAGTGTGGTTTTTGAATTATTCTGTGTGTTTAGTTTGAATTTTTTGAATTAAATTTTTTGAAAACTGAATTTTTTATTTTTCATATTTTTTTATTTTTAGTGAATATTTTTAAAATTTTAAGTATTTTTTTTTTAGTTTTTAGATACACCTTACTTAGATGTATCTAAAAGGTAAAAAATTTGTGAAAAATATTTATAAAAATTGATAAATACATAAAAATATGAAAAATACACTGAATTCTCGTATTTTTTTTTCGAGTTGTTGTCTATAAGATTTTTTTTTCTCTAAATTGTGTCAAATTTTTTAATTTTTCCGATACTTGAGTGTGGTTTCTGAATTATTCTGTGTGTTTAATTTGAATTTTTTGAATTAAATTTTTTGAAAACTGAATTTTTTATTTTTCATATTTTTTTATTTTTAGTGAATATTTTTAAAATTTTAAATATTTTTTTTTTAGTTTTTAGATACACTTTACTTAGATGTATCTAAAAGGTAAAAAATTTGTGAAAAATATTTATAAAAATTGATAAATACATAAAAATACGAAAAATACACTGAATTCTCGTATTTTTTTTGTATTTTTTGAATTTTTGGTATTTAGTGAATTTTTAAAAGTTTTTTTCACAAAAATTATACTTTTTATGTGTGAGGTGTGTCTAAAAATTTTAAAAATTTCTTAAAATATTAAAAAAATTCAGTAAAAACAAAAAACACAAAAAATAAAAAAGTAAAATTTTCTGAAAAGTGTTTTTGGAAAACCAAAAACAAGCAAAGTGAATTAGTTTTATTTAGGGTGAAGTACGAATAAGTCTCAAAATGTGATTTTATAAACTGTTTAGTTCTCATTTTTTTCTTATAAACCCAAAGGTCCTATTAAAGTGAAAATTATACAAAAAGGTAGTTACTTACATGCTTGGGTTTAATTTTTTAAAGATAAAAGTGGGTTTCTCCAAATATAAAATTATATATTGGGCAATCCGCATTATAGAAGTTTTGAATTTTTCTTCATTCTGAAACAAATCCCACATTACAAACAAAAACGTAACATTTTAATGTAACTTTCCAAGAATGTAACACTACAATATAACACATTTAAAAACTCTTTAGTGTACTTTTTCTAAACGCAACAACGTAACACTAAAAAAAAAATTTTTTTTGTGTATTTTTATCAAATGTAACACAAAAAAATTTCTTAATATATATTTTTTTTCCAAACGTAACATTCCAATCAATTAATCCCAAACGTAACATTCAAATATAACACACAGAAAAACACTAAAAACTACACAGTATACTTTTTCTAAACGTAACACTCGCAATTTGAAATTATATATTTGTCCAAAACTTACTAAAGAATTTTTGTACTCCTTTTAGAATGGTTTGAAAAATTCCACATTCTTTTTTATTTGGAGTGTTACATTGAACTGTTACGTTTGAGAAAAATATACTAAGGAATTTTTTTTGTGTATTACATTAAAGTGTTACACTAAAGATTTTTTTAAAAATATTATATTGGAGTGTTACGTTTAAAAAAAGTATACTAATGAGTTTTTTTGTGTGTTACATTAGAGTGTTACAATAAAGAGTTTTTTTGTATGTTAAATTAAAGTGTTACACTAATTAATTTTTTTGGAGTGTTATATTGGAGTGTTACGTTTGAGAAAAGTACATTAAAGAGTTTTTTTTTATGTATTACATTAGAGTGTTCACTAAGGAGTTTTTTTGAGTGTTATACTGGAGTGTTACGTTTGAGTATTACATTGGAGTGTTAGAATTTGAAATTATATATTTGTCTAAAATTTACTAAGGAATTTTTGTACTCCTTTTGACATGTTTGAAGAATCTCATATCATTTTGGAATGTTTGAAAAATTTCATATTCCAAATTATTTTTGTACTTCTTTTGAAATATTTCCAAATAAAAAAGATTATCATACAAAAAATTATCTCAAATTTGATTATCATAGATTATGTATCTTATCTTTCTAACATAAAAGAAAAAAAAGAGAATGAAATATAATAGAAATAAAGGTATAACTGTAAATTCAATTTTTAAATAATATATTAAATCTACCTTTCTAAAATTAAGAGGACTAATTGGTCTATAAGAAAATTCTTGGAATTAATTGGATCACCATTTTTTTAAATGGGATTCATAGGTAAACTTTCCTTTTATTTATCTGATTAGTTTATTATTCAATTAAATTATTTCTCTGTTTATTTACTACATTATTAGAGTTAATTTTAATCAAACTAAAAATTTGTTAATTAAGTTAGGGTTTATTTAAATTTGAATTAATTGGTTTTAAAAAAATCACAAGTCCTATAGGTTCGACTTCGCATTTTTTAAATTTTACTATTGTAAATTCGTGCATTTGTGAATATAATTTGTTATGAAAGTAGTGAGAGAAGAGAAAGAAGAAACTCTGTATATTGAATTGAATGAATAATACAATAGGAGAAGCCTCTATATATAGGCAGAAAGGAAACCTAGATAAGTAAGGAGATAGAAAACCTAGATAATTAAGGAAATAGAGATTGAGAGAGATACAAATACAAGAGATGGAGAGAGATACAAATAGATAAGAAACAGCTATAATAATATACAGCTAACACCCCCCCTCAAGCTCAAGGTGGTAAGTCAGATATCAATTTGAGCTTGGAGAGGAGATCAGAAAAGCGGCCTGGAAGATGAGCTTTGGTGAAGAGGTCGGCGGTCTGATCAGCAGAGGTAACAAAGAGAAGACGAACATGGCCACTAGTAACATGCTGTCGTATGAAGTGGCAATCGATCTCAATATGCTTGGTGCGATCATGGAAGACATCGTTATGAGCAATCTGAATAGCACTTTGATTGTCACAATAAAGATTAGTGGCAGCGGAATGAGAAACACCCATGTCAGAAAGAAGCCAACGAAGCCACACAAGCTCCTGAGTAGTATCTGCAAGAGCACGATACTCAGCCTCGGTACTAGAACGAGCAACAAGGGTTTGCTTCTTGTTACGCCAGGAAATGAGAGAAGTGCCCAAGAAGAAGCAGAACCCAGTAGTGGAACGACGATCGTAGGATCCCCTGCCCAATCGGCATCAGAAAAGGCATGCAGCTGTAGAGAAGAGTGAGGGGAATAGTGAAGACCATGAAACAAGGTTCCTTTGAGATAGCGCAAAATGCGAACCAGAAGCAGCATAGTGTGGAGAGCGAGGAGCAGTCATAAATTGACTGACAATGTGAACAGCATAAGCAATATCGGGACGAGTAACTGTGAGATAGACAAGACTACCAACTAACTGACGATATAAAGTTGCATCTGACAATAGGGGGCCGTCAAGAGGTGTAAGACGAGTCTGAGGATCAACTGGAGTAGTGACAGTCTTGCAATCGGAAAGGTTAGCACGAGCCAAAAGATCAGAAGTATACTTGGCCTGAGTGAGAAAATAACCAGAGGAATCTTGAGAAATTTCCAAGCCAAGGAAGTAGCTAAGTGCACCCAAATCTTTCATCTCAAACTGGCGATGGAGAAACTGTTGAGACTAGAAATACCCACTATGTCATCTCCAGTGATAATCATATCATCCACATAGAGGAGAAGAAGAATAGTACCCCGCTTCGTCTTACGATAAACAGGCAGAATCATGGGCACTGGAAGAAAAACACAAAGTCACGAATGGTAGAGCTGAACTTGGCAAACTAGGCACGTGGAGCTTGTTTCAAACCATATAAAGCACGGCGGAGTTTGCAAACCTTGTTTGAGGGAACAGAAGAACCAGGAGGAGGTTGCATAAAAACTTCCTCAGTGAGATCACCATTGAGAAATGCATTCTTGACATCCATCTGAGAAAGATGCCAGTGGCGAGCAGCAGCAACAGCAAGTAAGCTGCGAACTGAAGTAAGCGGGCAACATGAGCAAATGTTTCCTCATAGTCAATCCCATATTCTTGACTAAATCCCCGGGCGACAAGGCGAGCTTTGTAACGCTCAATGGAACCATCAGAATGAGTTTTGATCTTGTAAACCCATTTGCAACTACAGTACGCTTGCCAGGAGGAAGATCAACTACATCCCAGGTATGAGTTTGTTCGAAAGCCTGCAGTTCATCAGTCATAGCTTGTTGCCAAAGAGGGTGAGAAGAAGCTTCTTGATAAGAAGTAGGCTCATGAGAGCAAAAAGCAGTGGAACCAACAATATAATCACGAAGAAGAGCAGAAGGTTGCCTTACTCGGGTAGAATGACGCTCAGGTGGAGGAGGAACCTCAATAGGGTCCGGGGGAACCTCCACCGGAGCCGGAGAAGGCGGAGGGCCATCAGCTAACACAGGATCCTCGGGATGGACGATAGGCGTAGGCGGCTGTGGAAGCATGGGGCCAGAATCTGCATCAAAGTCATCAGAAAACAAATCGATAGAAATATCAGTGAAGACCGGTGAGTGGGTGGACTGTGGTTGGTGAAACTTGGAAAGAGTGGAGAACATTTTGTGTTCCCAGAAGACCACATGACGAGAAATACGAAGACGCTTAGAGATAGGATCCCAACAACGATACCCTTTATGTTCGATACCATACCCCAGAAAACAACAAAGACGAGAACGAGGTTCTAGTTTAGTGTGTTCATGAGGCTGAAGGAGAACAAAACAAGCAGAACCAAAAACTTTAAGAGTGGTATAATCAGGAGGAGAACCATACAAACGCTCGTAAGGAGTTGTGTTAGCTATGACAGGGGTAGGGACTCGATTGATGGTATGGATGGCAGTGAGGGCAGCTTCCCCCCAAAATTTTTCAGGACAGAGAAGAAAGGAGAAGAGCCCGAGTAGTGTCTAGAATATGACGGTGCTTTCTTTCGGCTCGTCCATTTTGTTGGGAAGTGCCTGCACAAGATCGATGAGAAAGAGTACCATGAGCCTGAAGAAAAGAAAGAAAATCAGAATCCAAGTACTCCTTAGCATTATCAGAACGAAAAAGCTTAATAGTACAGAAAAACTGAGTGTGGACCATAGCAGAGAAATCATAGTAAATCTGTTTAAGTTCAGAGCGATTTTTGAGAAGAAAAAGCCAAGTATAAGCGAGAAAAATCATCAACAAAAATCACAAAATATCTAGACCCCCCCATGGTAGGTGTGGGGGAAGGTCCCCAAATATCTGAATGCACAAGATCAAAAGGAGCAGTAGAAATAGAATTACTTTTATTAAAAGGTAATGCAGGTTGTTTAGCAAATTTACAGATAAGCAATCGACATTGTCAACACAGACACGACCTAACTGACCACTAGAAACTAAATTTTTAAACGACTAAAAGAGACATGTCCTAAGCGACAATGCCAAAGATGAAAAGGAGACATCGTAGATGCAGCAGCAACAGGAGATGATATGTGCGGACTGCGAAGGTGGACAAGCTCGAACAGACGTCCATGCTTACGGCCTATCCCAAGGATCTGTCTCGTCTGAGGGTCCTACACCAAACAACCATTAGCAGAAAAAGTAATAGTTAGACCAAGGTCACATAATTGACCAACAGAGATAAGGTTCATTTTAAGAGAAGGAATATGGTAAGCATCAGAAAGTGTCACAGTGGAAGTAGAGATTTGGCCAATATGACTAACAGGCATATGAGAACCATCAGCAGTGTGTATAGTGGGAGCAGAAGAGGATGAGGACAAAGAAGAAAAAAGTGGAGTCAGAAGTCATATGATTACAGCAAGCGAATCAAAATACCATGAAGAGTTACCTGAGGTTACTGAAAGAGCAGTAGAAGGAGGAGTACCCGATTTGTTGAGAACCTGGTGGATAAGGGACTCAACATCATCCATAGAGAAAGAATGAGCAGAAGAACCCTCAGAGGCAACAGCAGCAGAGCGAGAACCGTGGTTAAATTTGGACTGAGAGCCAGAACGAGAAGCCCCTTTCTTAGATGAAGTAGTAGAGGGAGCTCGAGGACAATGGCTTTGGAGATGGCCCGGAGCAGTCTTATGACAAGTCAAGCATTCGCGAACCTGGCAGTGAACAAGAGAATGAGTGGCTGGCAGGCCTCGGTTGCGACAATAACTGCATATGAGTGGCTGTGAAGATCAGGAACTCTGAGAAGATGTCGTAGCAAGAACAGAATCCGTGTCGTGAGATCTGAGACTCCTAAAACGAGTCTCCTCTGATAGGAGCTCGATAATGGCTTGCTCTAAAGTGGGCAAAGGCAAACGATGAAGCAAAGAAGCACGCACGAGCTCAAAAGTGCTATGAAGAGCCATAAGAAACTGTAATAGTCGCTGATGATTCGATAAGTAATAAATAGTTGTGCATCATCAGAATGAGCCCATGGAGGTTCAGAAAGAGCGAGCTGGTCCCAAACGGACGACATCTGGAATAGAAAGTCATTGAGAGACTGACCGGGTGCTTGACGCATGTGATGAAGAGTCTGCAATAGTTGATATTGATGAGCATGGCCAGTGGTCTGATAACGTTCCTTCAAAAAATCCCAAATTGCTTTGGCGGGAGAGACAAGGGAGTCATCGTCCTGAAAGCGTCCAAATTAAAGGTTGATGGAAGGAACTGAGGTAGCCCGGAACCATGTGATGATTTGATAATTCTTACTTTCCCAGTCGTCAAGACGGTCGTCGAATGTAGAGTCGGTCTCATCCTCCTTTTTGGTGGGTTTGGAAAGAGTACCAGTAATAATCCGCCAAAGGCGTTTCCCTTTAATGAAGCTAGAGAGAGCTTGAGCCCAACTAACATAATTGGACCCATCAAGGATAACAGAGACAGATTGGATGTTCTCTGTACGATCCATAACTGTCAAAACGGAGGTCACCAACAGATTCAGAAGGCTGGAAAACCTTAGGGACAAGTAGGGCTGATGTCAGCCTTGTGGCTGGATGATGTCAGCAGGCAGGGTGTGGTTGTGTAGGGCTGACGTCAACGGCTGCAGAGAGCTGACGTCAGCAGCTGAGAACCCAGGCAAACGGCTGGGCAAGCCGGGCGGAGGCAGCACGCGGCTAAGAGAAGCCGGGCGGAAGCCGATGGAGAATAGGCTGGGGCGGAAGCCGAAGGGGAGTCGGCTGAGGCGGAAGCCGATGACGAGCTGAGGCGAAGCGGCTGAAGCGGAAGCCGAGGGCTGAAGTGAAAGCCGCGGGGCTGTAGCGGACGGAGGCCGGCTGAGACAATGCGTGCGGAGCGTGGTGAGAGTGAGAACGCGGATTAACGACGCGCCACTCGTTTGGACGCGCGTGAGGGCGCGTGTAGAGACCGATGGTAGTGATTTTGGTGGCGATGGCTTCGTCGTGAGGAGACGAAGAGGTTGGTATAGTTCAAACGTGAAAATACGAATGAACAAAATACGCAGAAGCCAGTAAAAACACACCAAGGACAGAAGCAAACTGCAAAAAAACTAGGAGAGAATTTTTAGCTCTGATACCATGTTATGAAAGTAGTGAGAGAAGAGAAAGAAGAAACTCTGTATATTGAATTGAATGAATAATACAATAGGAGAAGCCTCTATATATAGGCAGAAAGGAAACCTAGATAAGTAAGGAGATAGAAAACCTAGATAATTAAGGAAATAGAGATTGAGAGAGATACAAATACAAGAGATGGAGAGAGATACAAATAGATAAGAAACAGCTATAATAATATACAGCTAACAAAATTAACACATCAAGTTTTTAGTGTAGAAGAATTTAAAAAGTAAAAACAAAAATTTTAAAAAATCCAAAAAAAAAAAAAATTCACTATGAACAAAAACAAAAAAAAGTAAATAACTGTTTTTTTGACTATTTTGTCTTTATCAGACCTTTTTCAAAATTTTTATTATATAATTGCACAGGCAATAAAGATGTAAATAAGTTAACTTGAGCAGTAACTTGGTCAAATTTAATTAAAAAACTTAACAAGCATCAAACTAGTGTCAATCAAACCGATAATGAACTGAACTTAAGTAATTTGATTTTTATAGGACATATATCTGACTTGAGTCGAGTAATAATATAATTAAATATAGACTTGACAATTTAAGAAGCTTTAAAATGTGTTTGAATTTGATTTTTTATATATCAAATCGATTTTGAATAAATTTTTGATAAGTCAAATAAAAATCAAGTTTGAATAACTTAATTTATATTAAAGTGGACTTGAGAAAATCCAACATTTGTGTTTAGTTTGGAATTTTCAAAACAGTTTTATGATTTTTCAATTTCTATTTATGTATTTTTAGTGATTTTGTAGATATTTTTATCATTCTTTTTTACTTTTTAAATCTATTCTGATATACTTAAAAAGTATAAAATTTGTACTAAATTTTTGTAAATTTTTTTTATATTTGATGAATTTTTTAAATTTTTTTCACAAATATTATACTTTTTAAGTGTATCTAAATTGTGTATATTTAAAAATAAAAAAAATTGTGTAAATTATTAAAAAAATGAGAAAAAAAACTCAATAGACAATTTTGGAATTCTCCCTTAAACGTGTCATGCCATCATACATGTTGCAGAGGAGGTGCTAATTTTACTTCACATCAAATTCTAATATTTTAGAGGGAAAAAAATTTATTTACCATATTAACATATTTGACTCTTCTTTACAACAAAAAAAAAAAAAAAGAAAAAAGAAAAAAAAAGAAAAACAAAGAAAGAAATCCACTAGAAACTTGTTCTATATGCTATTTATCATGATTTTTAGTTTATGCAATGAACAAAATTTTATAAAATCTGTTGAAACTCTGAATTTTGTTTTACCAATTTATATGTATTTTGGTTTTGATTTTGTAATTAATTTTGATATTTCTAATTTTATTCTTTGATTAATTAAGAGTTAACCCTCATAATAATGCTCATAATAAAAAGAAACAACCAACTTATAAGACGAGAAATAATTAATTTTTACCTTTGATAATAATTGATTTCCTAATCTCAGCAAGGAGTGTACAAAAGTCGTCAACTAAGTTAACCCAAATAATTTAGTACAACATATAATTAGTATTAAAATGAAAATTTGATTTTGATAAAGAAAGATTTTAGCAATTAATTATGTAATCTTGGCGTATGTTTTTTCCCCCCCTCATGCCTAAACGATTAATTACATGATTTGATTTCCTACCTAGATTTAAATAAATCTCTCATATAGTGTCTGTAATTCATCAATACCTTGTGACTACCACCATCTCATGCAAGATGAAAGAAGAATCAAGCTTCATTATTTAGAAAAAAATTGTGTATAAATTTTAATTTTTTTATTGTACTACATTGTAAATATTCTTATCAATTGAGTAAAAAAAAAAAAAAATAAAATAAAATAAAATAAAATAAAATAAAATAAAATAAAATAGTGAATTTTAATCCTTTTTATGTTATCACCAATTGATACGTGAGAAAATTCAAGCTTCTAACCCTAGAATGTGTTAGGCAAGATCAGTGCATTTGGTATTATTTTTAATTTTTGTTCCAAAATTTTAAAAAATAAAAATTGATGCAAAAAACTTCTGAGTTTGGTTAAGTTTTTAGAAACAATTTCAAAAACTAGTTTGGTGAAAAAAAAATAAAAAAAACTCATTATTTTCATATTTATCATTGTTTAAGAAGAAAATATTTTTAGAAAATCCAAGAATCAAATTTTTTGTATTTATTTTTTTTGTCAAAAAAATTAGTAATTTTAAAAAAAATCATATAAAGATTTTGAAACCCCAACTAAACAATTATTTTTAATTTTTTTTTTCTAAAAATACCCATTTTGGGATTTTAAATTGTTTTCTAAGTTTTTAAAGGGTAAATTACACTTTGTCCCTTTTATGTTTGATCACTTTTCCACTTTAATTCTTACAATTTATTTTTTCTCACTTTGACTCTTCATATTTCAAGTTTTTCCTAATTTACTTCTAAACCTAATTTCTGTTAAAAATTAGATTGAAAATATCATATTGCCAGTCATGACATAATAATATTTTATTATATATAATTCATATATCTGCCATAAATATAATAATATATTTTTATATTATGTGACAGTTGTTATGATATTTTCTATCTAATTTTGAATCAAAAATTAGTTTAAGGAGTAAACTAGGAAAACCTGAAACATAAATGATCAAAGTAGAAAAAAAAATAACCTTTAAGGGACAAAATGGAGAAGTGGCCAAATATTAAAGGGGCAAAATGTAATATACCTGTTTTAAAAATTTATTTTGGCACAAAATTGAAAATCTTATGAAAACAATGAAAATTTTCAATTTTTATTTTTATTTTTTATTTTTTTGGGTATTTTTTGTTTTTTTGGTTATGTAGGGTATTCTGGGCCAGTTTACGCGCACTAGACTAAGTCCCTACAGTCCGAACAGGCCTTCCGAAACAGAGTTTACGCCTTGCGGTCCATGGCCCCAAGGTATGCGTTTGTTGATTAGAGGATTCGAACTTGAGACTTGGGAGGGAGCAAACCTTCAGGACCCAAGATATGCGTTTGCAGATTAGGAGATTTGAATCTGAGACTTGAGAGAGAGCAAACCTTCAGATCCTAGTTGTCATTTATTAAGCCAACTACTCTGTGGTTATTTTTTTTGGTATTACAAAAACAATAAAAAAAATACTAATTTTAAGAGTTATTTTTAATATGACCTATAAAATAAATTTTTATTTATTATAAAAATATATAAAAAATAAAAAATACTATAACTTAAATATGACAATAAATCAATAAATTAATGTTTTGGAAGATATTACTGATGTGTTTTGTTAAAAAGCGAAAAAAATATTAATAAAATATACCTAATTTCATGGGGTTTTACATACCTAAATACTAATATACAAATGAAACACGACACGCGGGTTGGGGCGTGTTGCGATGGAATTTCAACCTCGTCATTTGAACTGATCTAAGGTGGGACCCATTTATGTACCCCAACTAGGGTGTACCGTCACCGTTCGATCCGGGAGGTTGCATCTCAGCCGTGTATATTGGGTTGTTTGGGAAATAAAATTTTAGTTTAGGTCTCGTTTGGGAACCCTCCCTTTTAGTTAAAAAGTCAAAAAATTACTAATTAGCCAAAAAACTAACAACCCATACTAAAAAGTCAAAAATTCTCTTTTCTCTTTACTTTTTGCACATTTTTTCGTAAAAAGCCAAAAAGTTATCCCAAACATACTAGTTTTTTTTAGCTCATATTTTAGCTTCCCGTTTGGGGACTGACTAAATTAGCCAATTAGTCAAAAAGTTACTAAATTAGCCAAAAAGCCAACCACTCATACCAAAAAGTCAAAGATTCTTTTTTCTCTCTACTTTTTGCACATCTTTTCGTAATTAGCTAAAAAGTCATCCCAAACATACAAGTTTTTTTTACCTACTTTTTTAGCCAAATAGCCAAAAAGTTACTAAATTAGCCTGTTCCCAAACGAGGCCAAATAGCCAAAAAATTACTAAATTAGCCTGTTCCCAAACGGGACCTAGTTAAAGTTTACAAAACGATAATATATATTAAAATAATTAATAAATTAAAATGTCACTATCACATCAAACATATAATAATTTTATTTCTTTTCATAAATACCATATCAAATTATAAAAAAATTTAATTATTTTTACAAATAATATTTTTTTAACTTATAAAATAATTAAAAATTAAAATAAACTACTAAAATAGTAATTCACAAACAACCACATTGATGATTTTACACAGTATATGTCATTCTTATACTTTCTTAGGTTAATGAGATCAAAAGTACACACTACTCAGCTTTTTAATATGGGAAAAAGAAGGCCCAATATTCTTCTTGGGATTGGTGGTAAAAAGAGGATTATAATTTAGAAAAATGACCCATGAGTGTGACAAATATTTATAAATAAATAAAAAAATTAAAATGAAATTTTTATATAGAAAAGAATATTCGGTCAATTATCTTGATTTGTAGTTATCGAATTAGAATTCTATAATCTATTTATAATGATTTTATTTTGATAATTTAATAATTTATATTTAAAGATAAAATAAAATAATATTGTATTAGAATATGATTTTAATATTATTTAATATCATTTTTAATTTCAACAGTTGAATTATATACTTTGATAACGTATCTTATTAAGATAAAAAATATATCAAAATTATTAAAAAAAATCATAATAGAGAAATTTGAATTTCAAAAAGTCTTTAATTTTACTATAAAAACTCCTCATCTCCCCTCCTCACACCTACACCTACATCTCTTGCAGTCTACATTTTCCTTCTCTCCATTTCTCTCTCTCTCAAAATCTTTCTTAGGGTTGGAAGGATTGAGGTATAAAATCATATGGAAGCTTTTAGCTAGTTTGTTTGTCGGATGTCTACAAATGATCCTCTTTGTATTCTTCCACAGCTTTCTTGAACTGCATCCGATCGCATCATCCTCACTCTTGCGAATTTAGGTATCAAAAGGCCGTTCAATCGTTGCAGTTCAATAAAGCTGTGGGAAGATACAGAGAGGGTCAAAAATATTCGATCGGATATGGGTTCAGATTCATTTACTGCTGTTTTGCATGGTAATTTGATCTCTCCCCTTTATATGTCACTTGAATTATTTTTAATTCTTTCAAGAATTGTACCATTAATAGTAGATCTTTGTAGAATTCATGAAAAGTCCATGAATCTATTACTCATACTTTACCTCTCAACCCTAATGGTTTATGAATTTGAGTTTCTGATTTATATGTTTATGTTGTATGTGTGTGATGTGATCACTGATCAGTTTCATATTTCTGTGGATATTTCTTTCTAATTGTTGTTTATTTTCTTAGTTTAGTTTCACTACTGATAAGTTATTTTGTCCTTTTTTAGCCACCATTCCTTTCACTTTTGAATCTTGTGATTCAATAGAAGTTAATGTTGTGTTAGTGTTGATTTTTTTAATTTTACTTTTAAATAAAAGTATCGGATATGTATTCGAATAGGTGATAGACTCATATATCAGAAAATATTGATTGGTATATGGATGAATATCGTTATCCCAAAACGCATCAACTTATATTTAAAACCTGTTTTTGAGATAGTTTTTGTGATTATCATGCCTTAGCTTCTCTTCAGGGAAGCCATCTAATTTCTAATTTAGCTTCTCTCTCTCATACACACAAACATTCAACTCATAGTTCATTTCTTGTCTTCGTCAGTATGTGAACTCATGATTGAACATTGGTCCATGTATGGATGGATCAGAAAATCATTGAGAATAGCTATGGTTGATAGAGGGAATATTAAGGACTATTTGGTTGCATTTTTGTTTTCATATTTTTTGTTCTTATTTTCCCCAAAAAAAAAAAAAAAACTTATTTGAAGAGCTATTTTGACCAACTATTTTGCAAAAGCAAATTTTTCTAACAATTCACTCTTAAGAACAAAAAGTTTTCAAATTTTTTAAAAGGATTTTCACACAAAAATGAAAACAATGTTGTTCTCGAAGTTTTCATTGTTTTTGTTTCTAAAAAACGAAAACGAGGAAAATGAAAGTACAACCAAACATGGCCTTATTTTAGGTTTTTATTTTCTTGGTTCATTGTTCTAGTATTTTATAATTGGGTATTTTTGATACACACCATTTTGTAGGTTTCCATTGCAGACAAAGTATGAACTGGCATATAAATAGAGATTGCAACATCACCAGTGATGATCTATTCCCATTAGGTAAGGTTGTTCAACATATATTAGAAGAAAAAGCATCATATAATACCCCATGAACACTAATGGGGGTTCTAAATATTCTTTGGAGGTGTACTTGCTTTTTATGTTGGCTCAAAATGAGATGAACAATTCCCTATAATTGAATGTTTGATGGACCACTCGGGCAGGCATTTGGAATCCTTACCAACTTAGGGTTTTCAAGTTTTTAAAGCCATTAATATGAAAACTAGGAGGTTAGGTAAAGTTTTCTTTTGCCCGTTCAAAGAAAAAAAAAAAGAAAAGGTAAAGCTTTGTTTATTTATTTATTTTTATGAAATGAGAATGATTCGCTACAAAAGATCATATAGAAAATATATTCAGAATGAGGTTTTTGAAATTATAAAAACGATAGTGGTTGTTTCGATTGAAAATTAAAGGATCAAAGTAAGTCGCAATCATTTTGTATAATAATGGGCCCAGAGCTCTTCTTTAGGTAAATAATGCATTACATTGTTGTTTTCACCTTGGCAAAGAAGATGGGTTAATTCTAAGAACACAAAATATGCACAGAAAATGAAATGCATGATCCAGATTCATCTTAGCGATACCATATTGGATTTGAATATGAATCATATACTTCAAAAAAAAGTTGAAAAAGAAGACTAGTATAAGAAAATAAGGGGTTTTACCCTACAAAGGTAAAGACAATTGGTGTGGAATGAAAAGTTGAACTAGATCAACTGCAAGGCAACAGTTTGTTTTGTCTTGTTATGGTTTTGAAAGCATTAAGATGAGAGAGATCCCAATGTGTTCTTGTTACCTACTCTTGGTGGTGGTACAAGGAACAAAACTTTTATAATGAATTTGTAAATATTGCACGGTCCAAATTATGTACCCATGACCCCTCTGTCCAAGAACTAAGTTATAGTGTGCCAAAACTGATTTTCCGTACACAGTTTCATTGTCTGATTACAATAGTTACTAGAAATTCGGGTTCCTATGTATATAGTTCTACTACAAACAGAGAAATTAATCACAGAAATAAAGGAAGAATACATATGGATCTACAAGATTTTACGGTATTTGTTGGTAAGGCGCACTTCTTAAAATTATGTGTCTAATTTTGTGTTCTTAAACTTATTCGTATGGGTAACGCTAGCTAGATTTATAGAGCTAGCTCTCCTGAACTACCCAAGATGAGTTGCCTAGGTTATTATTTAAAAAATATTGCACAGATTTGTGTTGTAGGCATTGTTCAGAAACTACCATTACATTTTCTTTTGAATTTTTTTTGCTTTTGCTTTCAGTAATTTTTTTTTAAAATTTTTTTTGTGACATTGTTGAGTATATTTTTCACATTAATCGTAAATCTAATGGAGTTAGTCATTCATTGACAAAATTTTCAGGATCTTTCTCTCTTGGAAGAAAAATATTGAAATGGTTGTAAAGTAACAGATTTTCTTATGAAATGTTTATTATTATTAGTATATCCTCTATGATCATGTAGGATAATTTAAAAGTTTTACTTTTTATATGCTTTACTTTCAAGGGTCAAGCATTTTGATTTGCAGTGGCATGGTAGGTTTAAAGCTAAACATATGAGATAATTAAGTGATTAAATTAAACTAAAGTTTTTATTTTTTATTTTTTATATATATCACCTACCACTCATCCAAGTCAAAAAGTTAGGGTTTGTTTGTCTGATAGTTTACTTTTAGGATATAAAAGTAGAAAATTAAAGCGGAGGACTAGACACCTTTGAGCTTGTTAATATTTGGTAGAAAGACAGATGGGGGGGTGAAAGTGAAAATCAATAGAGGAAAAAAATAAAGAAAGCTTAATGGATCAAACACAATCTTTCTTCTTGATTTTGTTGTCTCAGTACTATCAATGTCGTTTTGTTCATCACATCTGTTTTGTTTTTGTTTTTGTTTTTGTTTTTGTTTTTGGTTTTGGTTTTTTTTTTTGTTTTTGTTTTTTTTTTTTTTGGACTTGGCCAAATACATTGTTCATGACATTATACATGTGAGGAAAATGTTATTTATCATGAATTTGTATCTCGAAAATTGATGCAAAAGTGATGTATATGGTATGAATTTAAAGGTGCTCATATATTGTGGTCCATAGATGTGTATTTTAATTTTTCAAAATATGTAGTGTTGTTGAGAGTGAGGATTGCGATTGATTTACTCCGAAAAAATTGTTGTACAAAAAACTCATATGACACTGACATTTTTTAAATTTTGATCTATAATGGTAGGTGTTCTGGTTTGAAATTAAAAAGGGTCACGGACAATAACATAATTTTATATAAAAAAATTATGTAATTTTATATAAAAAAATTATAAAAATATTATGGAAAACTTCTCATATTTATCCTCTCTCTTGAACATTACCTTTTTTCATATGAATTGAAACTCACAAAATGTCAGTGTCTCTTTATATGATAGAGTTGTATTTGATTATGTGATTAATTTTAATACATATAAAATTTCTACACAAAAAGAAGAACAAAATACATTGACAAACTCTAAGGATTTAGAAAAATATAATAACCCCCATAAGTTTAGGTTAAATTATACCGACCTTAATTTTAGTAAGACTGAAGTGATTGAAACTCAAATAAATGATATGTAGACACGTGAATAAATAAGATAAAATATACATTTCAATGTAAAATATATGACAACATCATGTTTTCATCTATGACTAATAAATTATTAATGAAAATAGAGTTTAGTATTATGTGAATTAAAACTTTGTAAAATTTTAAAAGAATTCAATATAATTATGTTAAACTTGTTGAATCGTAAAGGAATTCAATATAATTATATTGAGTTTATGGACTTAGTTTAATTTAAAACAAGAAAATGAAGAAGAAGACGATGTATAGTACTTATATGATGATGTGGATATAGTATATGCAGCATGCATGCTTTCCAGGTTTAATGTAGAAAACTATGTACTTTGAGAGCAAGTTCTTACTGGTAACTGTTTTAACAGCAAGTTGAAAATTCAAAATCAAAATCAGTTTCCTTGTTTCTCAATAATTATTGCTACTTAATTTATTTAAATTATTTTTATCTTATAAGTTGTAGAAAACTATGTATTAGAATACACTTCCACAAATTTTAAAAAAGAAAAAGAGCTATAAACCGCTTCATGAACTGCACTAATCACGGTGACAATTGATTTCCTCTATTTACATTATGAGAAAAAACTAAACACACCAAATTTTTATACAGAAAAGTACCATTTTTTGCAATTATACTATAGTGATGCCTTTTTTATTTGAAATTTTTGTATATAAATTCTTTTTGTTTATTCTTTTTTTTTTTTAAAATGAAAACTTCAACCAATCTTATGATTAGTTCAAAACCTTAACAAAATATATATGAAAAATAATATATAAACTCACTTTTTAAACTCATTTTATAGATCTAATGTGTAAATGATATTATTGATTGATTATTAGAGAAGACATAAGCGAGAGTGTTACATTTAATATCCTAATTGATTGCCATATCACTGAGCTTGAAAATTGGATCTAATTTTTAATTTTTAATAGCAATACTCAATATATATATATGGAATTAACAAAAGTGTTACTATTAGCACCTCATCAATGATTTTGGACCCCCAATTTCTTTGGATCCTCATGTATAAATTGTAAAATCTTTAAAATTTCTTTTTTCCTTCCAAATAATATCAAAATTATCATTGTAAAAATATTTCATATATTCAAATGCACATCCCTACACCTTAAAGAGTCCCTCTTCCAAAACCCTCGAAAGTAGAACCTCCCAAAACTAGTTCAAAAAATTTGTGGTGATTAAGAATTTTTTTTCTTTATTTCATTACGAGATTTGTCAATCTATTTGATTTTTTTTCTATTACTTCTTTTCTTTTCTTTTTTTTTTTTAGGTACAGCGGAAAATTTTATTACTTCTTTTCACACACACAACACAATCCACTTTCATACTTCTCTGATTAGTTTTTTTTTTGTCATTCATCTATGGTCTTATTGTACTTGTATGATCTTTGTGTGAGCAAAACTGGGTAGGATTTCACCCCCGGTTGATCGGCCGGTCGACCACCCAAGGATGGTCCGACATCATTTGTTTGCCTACTTCTGCTGTTGTTTTGGTTATCTGTTTTCAAACAAATAAGAAATGTTCGGTTACTTATTCTTAAACAAATAAATAATGTTCGGGCTGTGTTCTTGAATTTCGGTCATATATTCAGGAGTTTAATCCCGAAAAAATGACGAACAATTTTTATTTATTTTTTCATTTTTTTTCAAGAAACTTACTCTTACAAGGCTAATATCCTCTGAGGTAAGAACTAGGGGTGAGCAGCGGATATACCGATCCGCCAAAACCGACCGAACCGAACCGATCCGCCGCATTTTGGACGGATGCGTGATGACGAGCGGACGGTTGCGGATTGATTTTCTCCAATCCGCCAATTTGGCGGACGGATGGCGAATTTGAGATTTCTTTGGCCGCAACCGAACCGCCAAACCGCCAAATCACGAGCACACCTAGTAATTTATAAGAGTTTGTATTTTCAATTTGTTTAAATATTATGTTTGTGTTTTCAATTGAAAAAGAGTTTAAATATTCTGTTGAAAAAAAGTTTTCAACTTGAATATATTTTTTGAATTGAAAAAAATAAACATATTATTTATCTATATTTTTTGGTTTTTAAATCTAGTTCTAAAAATAATAATAGAAAATATGATATATGCTGGTTGGTTTTTGTTTTCAAAAACATATGTAGATGTAACAATATAGAGACATACAATCTCTACTACTGCTCTCTTCATGGTTTTGGTGGTTTGAATTATTATTAAATTTTAATAATCACAAATTGTAATACTTTATGTGGATGAATCATGCTGTGATTGTAATATGTGGATGAGGCATGCAGTGATCGTGATATTCTAAAGTTTCAAACTTTCTTTCTTTAGATAAGGCATACAGTGATTATAATACTTTTTTAAGTCATTGACTGTAATACTTTTTTTTTTTTTTTTTGAGGAAGTGCATAAGTTGAATTATATTGAAAATTTATAAAATTTTAAACCGCCAAACCGATTCGCATCCATCCGCCAAACCGCCAATCCGCTCAATCCACATCCGCCGGATTGGTGAACGGATGCGGATTGATTTTCTTCAATCCGCCAATCTGGCGGACGGATGGCGGATTGAAAGTTCCGTGACCGCAACCGACCCGCGCCCACCCCTAGTAAGAACACCATCAAAGTTATGAACCTCTTCTAAACTTTTATTGTTGTACTCCTCTTGTTTCATGGAGCTGTGGTTGCTGAAAAAACTTCCATTCATTATTATTGTCAAATTAGTGTATGTAATCTAATGCTTGCTACCTTGCCGCAGAATATTGCCGCTAAAGGATTTTCAAGATTTTGTGGGTGTGTAAGTTTTGAAAGTGGGATTTGAGAAAGATAGATGGGTAGTGATGGAGGTGAATGCTTTCATAAACCCTAACTCATGATGTAGTGGGTATGTGACTTAATTGTGAGATGGAGTGTTCCAAAAATATTGACGTGCTTTTTAGTATTTTCACTTGAGGTTATTATTGTAATAAAAATTAAAAAATAGGGGTCTAAAATAATTGATGGAGTGCTAATAACAGCACTCATAAACAACACTGTGAATCCCATTCAAAATCTTGTTTGGTTGGTAAAAAAAAAATGAAATTAACAATCCTATGGAAGACGGGATTCACAATCCAATCTCATGGGAATGGATATAAAAAGACATTATTACCCCCACTTTATAAAAAGAATAAAATCACTTTTTACCTACAACAATGCTACATCCCCCTAAAAATATCCCCCCTAATCCCCCTAATTTCCATTTTAAGTAAACTGTTTTTTTTTTTTTTTTACTTTGCCTTGCATTTTTTTTTTTTTGCCAAAAAAGACAATTTCGGGGGATTCGGGGGCACCCCCCTCGAGCTCCCCCGCTTTTCCCTTTTACCTAATAATAAAGATTTTTGTATAATTTTACCGATGTAATCTCAAGCAACTAATATTAAACATACAAGTGTATAATCAAACTCAATTTATTCCATATCTCTAATATAATATCATTACACCATTAATCCCATTACTCAAGTAGTGTTTGGTAAAGCTGAAAATTGAAAATTGAAAATTAAGAATTGAAGACTGAATGCTGATTTTTTTAAGTTAAAAAACTGTTTGATAAATATTTAAATGCTGAATTAAAAATAAATTATTTGATATATATAAGATCAAAGTTGAAATTTATTATTTTCAAATTGTATGTTTCAATTTTTACATTGTGATGGTGGTGGTAATGGTACGATGGTTGTGGTGGCGGCGGCGGCGGTGGCGGTAGTGATGGTAGTGGTAGTAAAATGATGGTGGTGCTTATGGTAACAATGATAATGATAATAAAGGTGGTGGTATGATGGTAGTGGTTGTGGCGGTGATGAAAGTGGTAGCGATGGTGGTGGTGGTAGTAATGAGTTTATAATAGTGTATATTGATACTTATGTTTATATTCATAAATTCAATCAGAATTAAATAAGATTCATATGATTCAAAATTTTATTAAGTTTTAATTTATATTTTAAGAGGTATTTAAAATTTTAAGTAATATCAATTGTGCTTATCAAACTGACTTAATTGATTATCACTTAATACATTCAGTTTTAAAGGCTGAATCACGTTATCAAACACCCCATCAATATAACTCTTGTTTCTTTCTTTATATTGATGGTATGTGTTGTATTTTCATTATTATAATTGTAATTCATTGAGTTTCATTTTAATGTCAAATATATGAATCAAATCACCAAAAACAAAAATAAATCTATCTGTACTCATATTCATACCCAACTTAATCCAATAATCAAACATGACCCAACCTCCATGAATTTCAATAATTTTGTTTCATTTTTTATTGTGATTACTATGTTTTTATAGTGTGAGTATGTGAAAGAAAAAGAAAAAAAGATAATTTAAAAAAATATATATATATTTTCTAAAAAGTCCATTTCATGGTAGACAAAACACCCATTTTCTCGTTGTTGGGTCACTGTCACACACACCACCGAAGGGCATCATTGTGCAATTTCTATATGATGTTTCGATCCAACAGTGAAGCAATGTACATTATCTACAGGGAATAGATATTTGTTCAGAAAATATTCAAAAAATTATTGTATATATAGTAAATGTCACATTTAATATGAATTTGACCCACACAATAACTTTTTTTTTTAAAAATATTCATATATATATATATATATATAAATTATGTGTACCTAGCATTGTTGGATAGAGATAGATGTCGATATATAACAACATGACTCTTTTATTTTCTTCCAACATATTGGGTCACCATTATGTTATCTTCATGTCTTTTATCATTGTGTTTTTGTTTCTCATTTTTGTTTTTTGAAAGATAAAAAATATATTTATTTTTTTATGTTGATTATATTTTTGATTCCCAAAATATGGGTCTTATTGATTTCGCAATGTGTATGAAGTGTTTTAATTTGATCCTGTAAGAAAGGGTTCAAGAAAGGAGTTGAAATATTCGAAGATCTTCGAAGATCCTTGATGAGAGGCTTAGATTCTTCAATAGTCTCAACTTAGGAACACAAAAACAAAGGATATGATGGAGATAAGAGATTGGGTGAAGAAGAAGGCAAAATGGCTAGAGAGAGAATAATGGCAAGGCTCTCCCATGGATCTCCCACTTTCACTCTCAAGGTTGATAATGGAGGAGGGAAATTAGTTCTTTCCCAAGAATTAGAAATCTCCAAAATCCATCCCTTGTAAAGCTATGGGTGGGTGCTATTTATAGGCACCTCATGATGTAGGACAGAGCCCATGTGCAAGGCACATGGGAAGTATTCTCTCTAACCATTTTGTCCGAGGAGGTGATCTCTCCGAGGAGGTGACTTCTCCGAGGAAGTGATTTCTCCGAGGAGGTGACCTCTCCGAGGAGGTGATTTCTCCGAGGAGGTGACTTCTCCGAGGAAGTGATTTCTCCGATGAGGTGACCTCTCCGAGGAGGTGATTTCTCCGAGGAGGTGACTTCCCCGAGGAGGTGACTTCTCCGAGGAAGTGATTTCTCCAAGGAGGTGACTTCCCCGATGAGGTGATTTCTCCGAGGAGGTGACCTCTCCGAGGAGGTGATTTCTCCGAGGAGGTGACTTCTCCGAGGATGAGAGAAAACCCCGAAGTGGAAATCAACCCCTCGGCGAACCCTTCTTCTTAGCCACACCTAACCAATGATCCCCAATCATCCCAAAGGGTCAGGGGTAGTCCCAGAGGACGTCCTGCCGCATCAGGGTCAGGGGTAGTTCAAGAGAACGCCCTGCCGCAAATATTGCCGAGTCTCAGGGACCCCCTAGATCGTGCCACCTCGACCCGGGTATAGGCTAGTTTAACCGAAGAGTGAATTTATCTCCACTCACCGTCCTCGGGATCGGGTCCTTTGTTCGGACTCCATTACGCCCATGGTTCTGGTGCGTAGATCCCAGAAAGCTCCGAGCCCGCAAGTGTTCTGGGACTCATTAACGGAGCGGCTTCTAGATTGCGTCTGAATCCGTTCGAAGCCAAGTGCTTCGGACCTCTAGGTTCGTGGATCCGAACCCTTTCGAGTCCGAGTGCCTCGGATCTCTAAGCTTGCTTAATACCCTTTCGAGTCCGGGCCCGAGTAAGTCTCTAGGTTCGTGGATCCGAACCCTTTCGAGGCTTAGAGCCATTCAGCCCGTTTGACGGCGATAAATCCGGGTCCACCAATCTTGGACTTGCGATAAATTCGGGCCCACTAATCTTGGGCTATTGGGCCTAAATAATTTAGTGGGCTCAAATTAGCCCCTCTTACATTTGCCCCTTGCGTGTATGAGAAATTGTAATTTTCTCGGACATGCATAATTTCACCTTGTCAGCCATGCTTCACATTATGTCTTCAGGAATATTTGGCCTTGACTAAATTTGAGCCCACTAAATTATTTAGGCCCAATAGCCCAAGATTAGTGGGCCCGAATTTATCGCAAGTCCAAGATTGGTGGACCCGGATTTATCGCCGTCAAACGGGCTGAATGGCTCTAAGCCTCGAAAGGGTTCGGATCCACGAACCTAGAGACTTACTCGGGCCCGGACTCGAAAGGGTATTAAGCAAGCTTAGAGATCCGAGGCACTCGGACTCGAAAGGGTTCGGATCCACGAACCTAGAGGTCCGAAGCACTTGGCTTCGAACGGATTCAGACGCAATCTAGAAGCCGCTCCGTTAATGAGTCCCAGAACACTTGCGGGCTCGGAGCTTTCTGGGATCTACGCACTAGAACCATGGGCGTAATGGAGTCCGAACAAAGGACCCGATCCCGAGGACGGTGAGTGGAGATAAATTCACTCTTCGGTTAAACTAGCCTATACCCGGGTCGAGGTGCACGATCTAGGGGGTCCCTGAGACTCCGCAATATTTGCGGCAGGGCGTTCTCTTGAACTACCCCTGACCCTTATGCGGCAGGACGTCCTCTAGGACTACCCCTGACCCTTTGGGATGATTGGGGATCATTGGTTAGGTGTGGCTAAGAAGAAGGGTTCGCCGAGGGGTTGATTTCCACTTCGGGGTTTTCTCTCATCCTCGGAGAAGTCACCTCCTCGGAGAAATCACCTCCTCGGAGAGGTCACCTCCTCGGAGAAATCACCTCATCGGGGAAGTCACCTCCTTGGAGAAATCACTTCCTCGGAGAAGTCACCTCCTCGGGGAAGTCACCTCCTCGGAGAAATCACCTCCTCGGAGAGGTCACCTCATCGGAGAAATCACTTCCTCGGAGAAGTCACCTCCTCGGAGAAATCACCTCCTCGGAGAGGTCACCTCCTCGGAGAAATCACTTCCTCGGAGAAGTCACCTCCTCGGAGAGATCACCTCCTCGGACAAAATGGTTAGAGAGAATACTTCCCATGTGCCTTGCACATGGGCTCTGTCCTACATCATGAGGTGCCTATAAATAGCACCCACCCATAGCTTTACAAGGGATGGATTTTGGAGATTTCTAATTCTTGGGAAAGAACTAATTTCCCTCCTCCATTATCAACCTTGAGAGTGAAAGTGGGAGATCCATGGGAGAGCCTTGCCATTATTCTCTCTCTAGCCATTTTGCCTTCTTCTTCACCCAATCTCTTATCTCCATCATATCCTTTGTTTTTGTGTTCCTAAGTTGAGACTATTGAAGAATCTAAGCCTCTCATCAAGGATCTTCGAAGATCTTCGAATATTTCAACTCCTTTCTTGAACCCTTTCTTACATTTGGCGACTCCGCTGGGGAGGCGGATTGGTTAATGGTTTCAACAAGATCTGGAACTCATACAACACCAGCAAAAATGGCAGATAATGAGACTCATCAACAAGGCTCTTCCAATGGTGGTGATGAAAGGACTCAAGTTCAAGACTCACCTCTCATCCTTAAAGCTATTCAAGAACTCCAACACACTCAACAAGAGATTCTCACGACCTTTCAAAATCTCACCCACACCATGTTGGTGATGGGTTAGAATTTCGCACCACCAGCAACAAATGGAGGTCAAGTCGGCACTGACAAGCATCAACAACTTCATGGCTATGATGGTGCATGATGGCCACAACCCGAGCAACTGGTGAAAGCTTTCCAAATGATCTTGCAACTCTAGGGGCAAATGTAAGAGGGGCTAATTTGAGCCCACTAAATTATTTAGGCCCAATAGCCCAAGATTGGTGGGCCCGAATTTATCGCAAGTCCAAGATTGGTGGGCCCGGATTTATCGCCGTCAAACGGGCTGAATGGCTCTAAGCCTCGAAAGGGTTTGGATCCACAAACCTAGAGACTTACTCGGGCTCGGACTCGAAAGGGTATTAAGCAAGCCTAGAGATCCGAGGCACTCGGACTCGAAAGGGTTCGGATCCACGAACCTAGAGGTCCGAAGCACTTGGCTTCGAACGGATTCAAATGCAATCTAGAAGTCGCTCCGTTAATGAGTCCCAGAACACTTGCGGGCTCGGAGCTTTCCGGGATCTACGTACTAGAACCATGGGCGTAATGGAGTTCGAACAAAGGACCCGATCCCGAGGACGGTGAGTGGAGATAAATTCACTCTTCGGTTAAACTAGCCTATACCCGGGTCGAGGTGGCACGATCTAGGGGGTCCCTGAGACTCGGCAATATTTTGCGGCAGGGCGTTCTCTTGAACTACCCCTGACCCTGATGCGGCAGGACGTCCTCTGGGACTACCCCTGACCCTGTGGGATGATTGGGGATCATTGGTTAGGTGTGGCTAAGAAGAAGGGTTCGCCGAGGGATTGATCTCCTCTTCGGGGTTTTTTCTCATCCTCGGAGAGGTCACCTCCTCGGAGAAATCACCTCCTCGGAGAGTTCACTTCCTCGGAGAGGTCACCTCCTCGGAGAAATCACCTCCTCGGAGAGGTCACCTCCTCGGAGAAATCACCTCCTCGGAGAGTTCACCTCCTCGGAGAGATCACCTCCTCGGAGAAATCACCTCCTCGGAGAGGTCACCTCCTCGGAGAAATCACTTCCTCGGAGAAGTCACCTCCTCGGAGAAATCACCTCCTCGGAGAAGTCACTTCCTCGGAGAGATCACCTCCTCGGACAAAATGGTTAGAGAGAATACTTCCCATGTGCCTTGCACATGGGCTCGGTCCTACATCATGAGGTGCCTATAAATAGCACCCACCCATAGCTTTACAAGGGATGGATTTTGGAGAGAGGACTCTTGGGAAAGAACTAATTTCCCATCTCCATTATCAACCTTGAGAGTGAAAGTGGGAGATCCATGGGAGAGCCTTGCCATTATTCTCTCTCTAGCCATTTTGCCTTCTTCTTCACCCAATCTCTTATCCCCATCATGTCCTTGTGTTATTGTGTTCTTGAGTTGAGACCATTGAAGAATCTAAGCCTCTCATAATATTCTCGAAGAATCTTCGAAGATCTTCGAATATTCTAACTACTTTCTTGAACCCTTTCTTACAGATCCCAACCAAATTCCGATAATAGATGCTATTAAAATTAAGACTAAATGTGTAATTTTGAAAATCAAAATAACACATATCATATAATTTGGGAACCAAAAGTATAAAGTTTAAGTGAATTTCCACATTAATAACACATACCATATATTTTTGGACTATAAGTATAAATTTTTAAGTGAATTTTTTATTCAAAAAAATATGTTTCATTGAAAAATATATTTTGCTTCAAACAAATGGAGCATTAGACTCTTTGTGAAGCTCTGCCAATTTGCTCATGAAATATTCCTCCAAACATTTAAATTGGGGGTAACTGTCAGCCACAAAATTCTTTCATTAATTGAATTTGAGACCATGGAATTGTAGCAATTGTGGACATAACCTTATTTTGTGGTGAATCATACAAATTTTTGTATTCATTTGTTTGATTTAGATTCCTATTTGACTTTTTTTTCCTTCTTCTTTTTTTTTTTTTTTTCATATCTTACCAATTCTAATTAAGTGTATTAATTCCTAACAATCTGATAGGATTGGAGTCAATCTATCGCTTAAGTTTGTCTTGAGGGAGCATATGAGATTCCTCTGTGTGTGGTGTTCCTCCTTGCTAAGCCTATCTATTCGACTCTTCCGCGGGTAAGGACTACCTTGATCACATTTAATGAGAATTGTTACGATTGATCACTCTCTGACTTTTTAAATGAGTAAAAAATAATAATAATAAGTGAGAGATGCCATTATTAATTGCAGCCATTCTTGCTACACTTCAAGCTCCAATACCTTGCATTCATTATTATTCACTCTTAGCAATAAAGGTGCACCTACCAAAATTTTTCCTACCTAACGTATATATTGGACAACATATGGCCCCTGGCCTAATATTGTGAAAAAGAATTTGGATCAATTGTCCATGGCATTACAGAGGGATATATTTATCTCTAGATATTTTGTACACCAAATATT
The DNA here is from genome assembly GCA_030407325.1 of Camellia japonica. Classification (NCBI taxonomy): domain Eukaryota; kingdom Viridiplantae; phylum Streptophyta; class Magnoliopsida; order Ericales; family Theaceae; genus Camellia; species Camellia japonica. The sequence goes on along the minus strand of JAPPVO010000019.1, from coordinate 68,121,297 downwards.
TTTATACGGTGTTTGAAATTTATTTTTGTAGTGATTTTTTTTATTAATTTTCTTCCGTCTTTAGTGAATTTTATTAAAAAAAAATAAAATCAAAAAACCCAGTTTTTTAAGTTCTACACGACCAGATGAACAAAAAAAGCAAAAAATTTTTTTTAAAAAAAATCCACTAAAGATAAAAAAAGTTAAAAACAATTGATTTTTGTTGGCTTTTTCCTTTTGTCTTTAAGTAAACTTCTTTTGAATTTTTTCAAATTTATTATTATTTTTTTTATGTTTTAAATTTTTCTACACTAGACGGGCTGGAAAAAAAAAAAATTCACACAAATTTTTAAAAAATACTAAAAGTAAAAATGTTAAAAATAAATTTGACTTTAACTGGATTCCAAATGATATACTTCAAAAGTTGTGTAGAGAGGCCCTAAATTTTGTAAACTACAGGCTTGGTTCTCTTTTAGGAAGTTGTTATACAAACCCAACTTTTAGACTCATTTTCTAAATTTGATAATATGTAAGTGAGATGATTGATTGATAAATAATTAGAGAAAATATAAAAAAAAATTACCTTAGATATTTTAATAGATTAACACATCATTGGGTTTAGACTTTCTTTTAATTTGTAAGGGTATCTAGTATTTGGTTTGTTATCTTGAAGAAGTTTTTTTTTTTTGTTGTGTGTGTGTGTTGTAAATTACACCATGTAATTTGTTTATTTTGTCAATTTGATCTATATAGTTTCAATTGCAATAATTTTATCTTCTATTTTTTTTTTTTGATCGGCAATAATTTTATCTTCTAAATTTTTATATTATCAATTTAATCCAATTAACAAAATCTGTTAAAAAATTGGGCTGGAATATTAAGACAAAATGGTTCATTTAAAAGACAACGGGCCCTTTCAAATTGGATGCCAACGTGTCATTACTTTGAAAAGAGTGAATGAATTATATTTCTCATTGATTTCGGTTTAATTTCTTAAAAAAAATGTCATGAATTGGATTAAGTTGGTACAATGTGAAAAATAAAAAATAAAAAATAAAACTATAAGAATCAAATGCAAGAGACAAACTATACCAATTGTAAATGTAATTTGTAGTAGTAACTTTAAAGCAAATTTAAGCAACATTTGCTTTTGAAAATAAGAAAATATTTACATTTCAGAAATGCAAACAGATTGAAAAATGCTATGGATTGTGAAAATCTACTCTAAATTTTAGGAGAAATAACAGTTAAGTGATAAATTCACAAAATAATTTTAGATACATGATAAAGTTTGTAAAATTATTTTTGAATATTGTAAAATTCATCATTAATATATAAATATTTTTTAAAAATTACACTGAAATGAAATTATCTCTAAATTTTACTCCAGAAAATGAATGTATGGGATAGATTTAAAATTAATGATACATGACACATATCATAATATGCAATCCATTAATTTATTTTTTTAATTAATTTTTTAGATAAATTTTATGGAATGGAAGCAACTTCAAGGAAGATTTACTTTTACCAAGGGTCAACTTCATCTCCATGTCCGTAGTCAAGTACACATGCACACATAAATAAAAAATAAAAATAAAAAGTACACATACATGGATATATTTAGGAGAAATTATCACCCAATGCCACTTTTACAAAATTATTATAAGTTAATGAAAAAATTTAAAATTTTAATTATTAATATTTATAAAAAATTTCATTGATTTGTAATTATTTTTTTAAATATACACAGGATTAAAATGTCCCCATTTATTTATTGAGAACTTGCATCCAAATGTATTTGTCATTTCTTTATAACGTTATAAATTTTAGAAATATTAATAAGTGACTCGAATGATTTGTTTGTAAAAAATTACATTGATTAAACAATTGTTTGTCAAATGATCTGATTACATTTATCTTAAAAATAATAGAGAGTCTATTTTCAAAATTATATTTATCATCTAATTTTATAAAGCAAAAATGATCTATTTTCGATATTTGATTAATCTGAATTTCTATATATATTATTTTCTTGACGGATGCTACAATGGACACAATGAACTCAATAGCATACCTTCAATTGTGTCACCAACTGAAGCCGTTTACATTAAAAAAATTCATGATCATTTCACTCTATTCTCAATATATATCCTTCACATTGATCAATATCGATTCTCATCCTATGTATATTCTTAAAGCAACTACAACACTACTTTTTATTTTTTAGTTAAAGTTAAAAAAAAAAAAAAAATAATTGCTTTTTATTTTACCTAACTAATTTTTTATCTGTGTACTTGAATAATACTCTATATTTTACTTGTTTATCTACACAAATTATTTAAAGAACTTCTCAAAACTTTCCAAATGTAGCTAACTTGATTTTTTTTTGGGGTTAAAATGGCTAGTGTAGTAGCTAGCCTGTTGGAGAAAGTAAATGATGCTAGCTATAATAACCAACATGCCTCTTTTAAAGAGCCAATTGGAGATACTTTTAATAATTTTTGGGATGTGTTAGGCAATTTTTTTATTATTTTTTTTGTTATAGTGAAAGTTTTCTTAGTTTAAAAAAAATGATGCGTTTAGCAATTGTTAAATTTTTTTATTTTTGTTATGGTGAAGCCATGTTAGTCTTTTTTTTAACATAACAAAATGGACACTATGGAACCAACTATGTCAAGTTTAGTTGGCACATGACTCTTTTAAGAGTTTAGTTCTAAAAAAAATGGTTATGGTTGAACCCTCCCTAATAGGAAGTGAAATTAGGTAGCAAGATTTTTTTAGAATTAGATGCAAGCGTGAGGAAGCTAAAAAAAAAATTTGGACACTGGAATTTCTCAAAATAGTGAATGTAATGTCGTGGTTACACAAATTTGCATAGATTTTTTAAGAAAATATTATTCTTTTATAAAAAGTTACTTATTTAGTGAAATCAATCACATTTTTTTATTGGGAGAATTACTTAAAAGTTGGATAGAAGAAAAAAAAAAGTTACACAAATATGGGTGCAAGTCTCACTTACACCCGTACAACTTTTCACTTGCATTTCTAATATTTTTGTAAGTTTTTTCTCTAGCCCACTATTAAATAATTTTTCCTTTTTTATTATTCTTTTATAGAAATTTTATTCGTATTTAGGTCTCGTTTGGGAACAAATTTTTTTAGTAACTTTTTGATTTTTTTGTTAAAATATAACGTAAAAAAAAACTAGTATGTTTGGGATGATTTTTTAATTTTTTACGAAAAGATGTGCAAAAAGTAAAGAAAAAAAAAATCTTTAATTTTTTGATATAAGTTATTGACTTTTTAATTTTTTTAATAACTTTTTGACTAAAAAAATCACTTGCCAAATCAGTCCTTAGTGTAATCAATAGAGATATCACCATGTGGCAATCAGCCAATCAGCATCGACACTGAATCTGAAACACATCACAGAAGCACAAATGGACATACATGCATGTCAGAAAAAGTCAAGCCTTGCCAAAATTACTTTTCTTGTTTTTGAAAACATATATTTATAGCATTTTTAACTTATAATTAAGGCCAAGTTTGGCATGTGTCCAAAAAATTAAAAAGTCAAAAAATTATTTAAAAAGTTAAAAAGTTATTACTATTCATCAAAAGTCAAAAAGTACGGCTGCACAACTTTGAATCCTAATTTTCTCCTACACACTAATTTATACAAATTTTTAATACACATTTTTCTATAAAAAGTTAAAAAATTAGCCCAAACAACCATATTTTTTTCCTCAATTTTTTAGTCCAAAAATTCAAAAAGTACATTTATTTAGGACATCCCAAACAACCCCTAAAACCATAAAATGCCAAGACAAGTTATTTTCTAAATTATGTAATGTTGTTCTTTACCTCACAATCAAGATTTTAAAAAGCAATCGTTATTGTTACGTAACGTTATTACGTAGCGGTTGTAGTAGTTATTATCACATATTACGTACAATTGCTATAATGGTATAATAGAAATTCACAATTATAATAGCTGCAATCGTTACGTAAAGACTGTAACAAGCATTACATAGCTACAGTATTGTTACGGTCATTTTATATATCATTATTCTTTTTTTTTTTTTTTTCTTCAACTCCATATTCTTCTTGTATAGATTCCTTTGTTTTTAGGATAATTTTTTTTTTTTATGTGCGAGTTTCATTTAACAAAATTTATTTAGTTAAATATTTTAAAAGGGTAAGAGGAAGTAATCAGCGAGTAACAGCTCTCTCTAAGCATCATCTTTATAGGAAAGATAGACAAGAAGGGCTTAGACGGACCGAAAACACTTCTATTCAGACATTACTATAATTGATTGGTAATTTGAATTCATTATTATTATTTTTTTTAAATATAGGGAGCCGAAGCCTAGACTAGCGAGAGCAGTAGATTGTAAATTAATAGACTTAAATGCTTGATTTTTTAACGAGATGCAAGAATCCTAACCAATTAAACTAATCCCAATTAATCAGTTCTTAAATATTTCATGTGTACAGAACTTATACTAGGAAAAATAAATTTTAAGTTATATAATAAAAAAAGAATTTCAAAGCAGTGAACATTAATTCTCTATCTATTCAAGCACTCCAAAAATGATAGGAAATAAATTCACTTTGCCGCTTTAAATTATTATACTTTTGCCACTTTATTTCTTGAACTGTTAATTTAAAATATTATTTATATAAATTATTGACATTAATTCACTTTACTCCGAACGGTAAATAACATTTTTTATGAAATATCACAACTATACGTACATAATTTAATGTATTTTTATAGCATTTTGTACCCTGTGCATAGCATAATTTGGTTGTACACAAATGCAATAATTTATTACAATTAGTTGTATTTTGTATTTTGTTGAATATTTTCATAATAATTTGTTGTGTTTTGTTATATTAGTAACTGTATATTTGTCTTTCTTTTGGAGAGCAAAGCTAAGGAGTCCGGATCCTCTGTCATACTTTCCTGCCATGCTTCCTGCAGTGCCCCAAAACGACGTCGTTTTGGGGCAAAATTTCAAAAAAAAAAAAAAAAAAAAAAAACCCACTCCCTGTTTGGCCACTCCAAAAAAAGCTCTAAAATTTTTCAACCAGTTCTGTATAACTCCACCAGCAGCAGAAGAAGAAGTGGAAATGGAGGAGGTCACCATCAAAGGCGTTGTTGAAGCTACAGTGCCGAAGACGAAGACGCCATTGTTGAAGCTGTTCAACAACCCTTATGCCCCAAATGTCGATGTTCTACCTGCCATGAGGTAAAAATAAAAAATTATACTATATATATGAAACCATCCCTATATATATGTATATATACCTTTATATCCATACAAATCTACAATACATATATATATATATTACAAATCAGATTTGTGTATATATACAAATCTATAATATATATGTATATTATATATATATATATATTATTAAAAAATGTGAATGTATATATCAGATTTGGATTTTTTTTCTTGAGTCAAAACCGAAGATGATTTCTTATATCCATACAAATCTACAATATATATATATATATTACAAATCATAGGCTCAAAATCAAATTTGGGTTTGAGTCAAAGCCGAAGAGAACTTCTGATCAAAACCACTACTCTGGTTCTCTGATTCTTTGATTTGGGTTTGTTTTCATTGTTTCATTTGGAAGAACCCAACAGTGCCATCTGCTTTCTCCCACTCCGTCGTTCTTGTCTTCTTTCTTCTTTCCCTTCTCTGGTTCTGTAACTTTGTTTTGTTTTATTAAAATTTTTTTTTTTTGAAATTTTGCCCCAAAACGACGTCGTTTTGGGGCATTGCAAGAAGCATGGCAGGAAAGTATGGCAGAGGATCCGGACTCTTTGGATTATAGATTTTGAAAAGGAAAAGAAAAAGCGAGAAAAATAGAGAATTTTTTTTTATATTTTATTCACATTATTTTAATTTTTTATTTCTAAATTTTCATCCAAATACAGGCTCAGTGAATCACATGTGTTAGCAGGTATAATATTTTGTCAAAAATATTAATCTCATTTACAATTTAGGATAAAATAAATTAATGTCAATAATTTTAAAAATTAATTATTTATAATTTGTAGGGACAAATGCAGGGACGGAACTAGGAGAAGACTATGGGGGGCCATGGCCCCCCTGTTTCTCTAAAAATTATTGTTTGCCATTGAATTTTGAAAATATATATATCATTTTATACATAAAATGACACCTAGTATAAAAAATATATATGTCATTCTTCTTCCATCTTAAATTCTTTTTCTATTTTACACCAAAAAAACTTCTTCGTCTTATTAGAAATTGTTTCTATGGTATTTAAATTTTTTTTATGTATATATAATTTATACATATCATATTATACATACATGTATGTTTTGTGTATATGGTAAAAAAAAATTATTTTCTTTTGCCCCTCCGATAAGGAAATTCTGGTTTTGTCCAAATGTAAAAGTTTGTTAATGATTGTATGAGAGAGAGAAAAAAAAATTTAAACATAGTGACAGTTAAAACAATTTTTTCACATAAATGAAGGAGATCACAATGTACAGAAGTAAAAAACAATAAAAATTCCATTCATATATAAAATTTATTTAAAAAAATTGATAAGAATACTGTGACATTATTATTACTATAAATAAATTCATCTTTAATAATATTTTATTTTGAAATTAAAGGTCCACAATAAATTATATAATTATGTATAAAAATTATGTTTGAATTTTTTTATTTGTATAATATTATCTAAAAAAACAAAAGGCAGACAAGATGAACTATCAATTATTGTTGATGAAGAGGAAAGCTGGGGAATCTTCTCTGCAACACTGCTTCACTTTTCACTACTTTAATTCAGATGTCCAAATATTTTCAAAAAAACAAAAATTTCATAACATTTATGAAAAATCAAGAAAATATGCAATCAAAGATATATCAGCTGAGTTAAAATATCCCTCATTGTGTCTCAAATTATTTGTCCAGCACACAAAACAAAACAAAACAAAAAAATGATAAATTATCAATAAGTCCTAATAGTTAGACTTAATTTCCATAAAGTCCTATTGAAAATAAGTCTTGATAAAATTGTCACTAAAAATAAATTTTTTGTAACAATTTTTATATATGTCGCTAAAAATTGACAATTAGTGACTTTTTTTGCTATGATTTTTATAAATTGTCGCTAAAACTTACAACTAGTGACGTTTTTTTAAAACAAATTTTGTTCCATAGGACCTATTAAACAATAAGTCAATTTATTAGGATCTACACGTAAATATCAAAAAAAAAAAAAAGCTTAAATATAAGTATTCTTGTATAATTTTAAAATTTTTTTTTTTATCAATTAAAATATCTCATTAAGTATTTTTGATTTGTGAAAAAAAATGAAAATTTTGGGATAAAAAAAAAATTTATTTTTAAGCTCTTATTTTTTGGGCTAAGCAAATAATTTGGAATGGAGGGAGTAACTTTTTAGATAAATTATATATTTTCTCTTGTAATTTGATCTAAATTTCACAAATTCTTATTTTTTTTAAATTTAATAATATTAACACTTTAAGTCAAATTTAATTTGTCATTCTATCCAAATTGTAATTTTTTTTTTGGGTGCTAAATTACGTTTGTAATCCTTAGATAGTTTACCTTTTGTATCAATTTGATCATTCTAATTCTAATTGTACCAATTTTACCTTTGAATTTTTTGTATTGTGTCAATCTAGCATAGTAGTTGATAACATCTTTTTAGTAATTAGACTAAAATCAAGGGACAAAATAGTCTATTATTTACTCTCTTCAAAATGATAGATGAGTTTTTTTCTAATTTGAAATGGTCCATTCATTTTTTAACTCATTCTTGATTTTAATGTGATGCGTTCTAATTTCTATCTAATTTCTTAACGAATGTTGTGAAAAATTAAAGCACAAATTTTATACAATCAAAATTATAAGAAACAAATTAATACGGGAATTAAATTACAGGACCCTAGAGTATAATTTACCTTTTTTTATTTTTATTTTTTACTGAGGCATCAAAACTGCATGTTAAAACTACAAAAAAATCGTCTATAATTTGGATAGATAAAGAAATTAAAACCACAGTTGACATTGTAAGTGAGGGTCTAAAATGAAATTTGAATAAATTTTTTTAAGAAAAAGTGTAATTTATCCCCTCTTTTTTAATGTCAGTATTCACCCTTTTTTCTTTCTAAAATGCATGTTTCAAATGTGTGTAGAGCAGTGAATTCACCAACCAAAAAAGAGAGACTCATATATATATTTCCGGCAATTTTTGCACCAAATCTTGTAGAATTCAACATAAAATTCATAGAAGCATGAAACCCACATCACAATTGAACATCCAACTCAATTTTTTTCTAAAAGAAACTCCAAGAATTCAGGTGAATTGTGTGAAATTCAAGGTCCTAAACCATTCCAAAACATTTTGATCAAATGGGCTAGAATTATATTTAACAGTAATGAGAAATACCATGATTTCATGCAGATTCACCAGCAAGATCTTTAGGGCAACAGAAATGCAGGAATCACAGTGGCGGCAAAGAAGTCCTGAACTGCCATGTCTTCCCACAGCTTTCTTGAGCTTCCACAGTTGATCTATTTCTAGAAAACAAAATTAAGAACAATAGATATGGAAGTTCAAGAAAGCTGTGGAAAAGCATGGCAGGACTTGCACAGAATTCTCTTAATTATCCCCTCAGATCTCATCTCGTACACTCCCTCTCTTCATGCCTTGCACTGGGGAGAGAGAGAGAGAGAGAGATATGAACCATGCCCATACAAGTTATCTCATGGACCACATTAGCATATATAATCTTTGCACCAGCTTTATAGAGAAGGCAAAGGTGGGGGGTAGGGAGAGAGAGTAATTATTCAGCAGTTTGAGAGTACCGTGCAGTATTGTCACATGGTGTTCTTAATCAATTAGAACATCTCGTGGGATTGCTTACATAGTTCTCCAAACCGATCATAGTAAAATTTTTACATATAAAATATGTTAACTCACTTTTGTTAAATAGTTGAGAAGTGAAAAATGAACTGGTTGGTGTGTTTTGTGTTTTCTTATTTAGCCAGTATATTACCTAGGCAAATTTTTTTTATTTTTATTTTTATTTTTAATATATTTTTTTTATCAACATATATCACATGGGTAATAACACATGGTATTTGAGGAGTATTTAATAATTTTCTTACAAATTGATAATTATTAAGTTCACAAAAAACTGACATTAGCTACATGTTGCTTCCAACAATGTTCGCTTAAGTAGTTAATAAATAAGGAATAACGTGTACTTTATGATTGATCATTTGTCAAATATCACATGATAGTTTGGATCTACCTAATAAACAAAATTCTATCTGTCATGAATTTAAATTTCAAAATATCCCAAGAGTGAAATATATGGTGTAAATTTAAAATTTGTGTAATGTGACACTCTCAAAATGAATGCCATTCTATATAATGTACTTTTTTGGATTGAATAATTTTTCCAAGTATTTGGTAATATTCTTAACCTAACAATTTTTTCTTCGATCACCAAAAAAATTAATGACTTAAAAAAGTTACACGAAACTTACCTAAAAAGGAATATGTAATTTAAATTCAACTCGTATTCTATTTGATGGGACCCAAATGCCAGATTAGTTTCAATCACAACACTTTTTCTGGATCAAAAGTGATTGAGATTACTAAAAAATACACCACTAACAACTATAATAAGTTGGAAAATGTAAAAAACAAAGAAAAAAAGAAAGAAAGACAACCATCACATCAAGGGGAGCCACCTCATTAGTGCTCCCCCTCGTGCTCCATTTTTAGTGCTCTCAAGTATTAATCTTTCTGAATAAATTTAAGAAAAATTACATTACAGTAGTGTCAGCAAAAATTAATTACCAATAAATAAAATCATAAATTTTACTATAAATTTGTAGTATTTTTATTTATTTATTTTTTTGGTTTGTTCCCACTGACCAGTAGGTTTCCGTAAATTTTATGGAGTCCCCATAAGGTGTTAGAGCAATTACAAGCCGGTTTCAAGGATTAAACTTTTTATTAATAAGTCATTTCCCAACCGTTATCACTATGAAATATTTTAAAAAATATAATTCATCTCTCTACACTTTTCACATCATATCTCAATACAAATAAAAAATAAATCAAAACTCACAAATAAAAATTAAAATATTTCAATTATTTGTCAATTTGATAAAATTTTCTAATTTACCAATTGTAACAACCCTCGTCGCTGATTACCGAAAAACTACTGATTACTGTTAAACTGAGACTGATTATGAGAAGTAATTGAACTGATTAAAATACTGGACTGACTGACTGAGATCAGAAACTGAATCGATTGACTGTATCTGTTTAATTGCATGTTTATCTGTTTGACTGTTTAATTATCTGTTCAGTTTTTATGTTTAAACTGTTAATTGAAGGCCTTATCGGCGGCCGAATCCAAAATTGATTGATGTTCCATGATCAGTAGAAATAATGTGATTTTATGGTGTATTTATCTGAAAATTTATTTGGTATGATTAAACTAGAGTAAAATATGTTAAATTGCATAGGTTGGCTTTAATTACAATCATGCCATCTAGTGGCCACTATCTAAGACCACATTTGAGACTTGTATACACCTAGACCAACATTTCATCAGCTTCATTCCTTTGTTATTGCCGATCTAGAGAGAGAGGTAGTGAGGGAGTTGTGTTTTCTTCTTGATTTGCTTTTGATTTGCTTGGAGACTTAGAGATTTTGTTAGAGAATTGCCATATTGAGCTTCTAGGCTTGAACTACAAGACTTAAGGTAGAGTTCTTGCTCTCTTGCTTTTGATTTAAGTCACTCCTTGCATGTTTGAGAGGAATATTGTAGATTAGAGCCAAGACATGGCTTGTAATGTTGTATTGTAGCTAGAATCATGCATGCATGTTTGTATTGATGAATTTTGAGTTGATTTCATGGCAAATTGTCATATGCATGTTCATAATTAAGCTTAAGTCCATGTTTTCAACTTGTTTTGAAAAGAATGAGCTCATTAGAGCATGTTTTGAAGCATGAAAGTTGTTTAAAACTCATGCATGTCATGGTTGTAGCATGTTCATGAAATTTGGTTTGAATTTGGATTTAATTAAACACCCTTGGGCTTTGATTTACCAAATTGATCTTTGAAATATGTAATATCATGTGTTTACAAGTGTTTTCCAGGTTTTTAGCCCAAGAGGATCGAAAATTTTGCATTTAAACTTGATTTTGAGCTTGAGGTTCAAATCTGGAATTTTCAGATTTTGGACCCACGCTCGAGCGAGGAAGTCCAAGCTCGAGCGTACACTCTGTGATCGTGCCTTCCGCTCGAGCGAGAAAAGTTACGCTCGAGCGTGAAATGGGTGCATCCAGTACTTTGCATGAGTTCACAGTCCGCTCGAGCGAAGGAACTCAGCTCGAGCGAGGACTTGTGTCTACGCTCGAGCGAGGGTCGAGCGTCCATCAAGCGTAAATTTTGAGCATCCAGTATTTTTACTGTAGCACACAGTCCGCTCGAGCGACGGAATTCACGCTCGAGCGGAGCCCTTTGTCTGCATGTCCGCTCGAGCGTAGAAAGCCACGCTCGAGCGAGACCCCTATTTTCTGAAAATTTTGTAAAATGTTTCTAAGTGCATCTTTGCATCCTCTTTCCATCCTAGGCATTCCTAGGGCATATTTAAGGCATCTTAAAGAGGATATAGATGTAGAACCACACCGAGGCAAATTAGGGATTAAGTTATTATCTTTCCCAACTGTGTAGCTTAGTGTGTGTTCAATCTGTAAACTATGTAGGGTTGGCTTTCCGAGGAGACGCTCTAGTTCACTGTAGCCCAGAACTCTGTGAGTAATAATTGTGTAAAGATATGTTCAAAATGATTATCTTCTGAACAACTGAACTGCACTGTTTTCTGAACTGTTTACTGTTTACTGAATGAATGTATGTCCTATATTCTGAACTGTACTATGGCATCCTTAGCACCTACTGTCTACTGTTACTGTTACAGAGATCTCTGTTAGTTCCCTCCTTGGAACCACTACTGTTTACTGATTGATGGCCATCATTTACTGCTCGGTCTTTTAAGACCTACTGCTTACTGTTATGCTAATGGATGTACCACATATGACTGTTTACTGTACTGAGCAACTGATATACTGATTTAATAAACTGTTTTCATTACTGTAAGGACATTCATTCTAAACCTCTTTACGCATTGTGTTATTCACTGGGCTTTAGCTCACTGCTCATATATATATGTAGGTGTACAGGCACCGGACCAATGCTAGAAGCGTCGGGGTAAGCTCCAGTTTTGTCAAGCCAACCATTGTGCCTCACTGCGAGGTTCCAAGCCTGTTCAAGCTAAGGCTTAGGGGTGTTTTTATTTCCCCGTCTGTCTCTGTACTGTTTGTAATTCGTATAGACTGTTACTGTACTGCATAATAGGGTTTTAATCCCTGCTCTGACTGGTTGTATATATTGTATATACTGTTTGTCTCTGACTGCATATATGTATGAAAAATCTTTTTGGCATACAGACTGTCATAACTCATTGGACATCGTTTTATTACTGTAATGGCTTCCGCCATGCCCCTGTACTCTGTTTTACTGTATTACTATCAAGCAGGCCTTCGGTAATCTCGGATTACTGGCCGGTTACGGTGCTAAACCCATAGGGGCGGGTTTGGGTCGTGACACCAATACTGAATGATTATTGGGATAAGCTTCCTTCCATACCTCATCTTTTCATACCTCTTTATACTCTTTTTGTAGGTTTCAATGTAAACTCACATCGATAATCTGAACCGTCTATCTCGTAACCTCCACAATAACGGTCATTCATGCAAAAAATCAATTTGATCAGAAAATTATAAATATAAAAATAAATCACATTTTGTTTTATAAAATGAATGGCAAATACAATTAAATTTGAACCATCTATTTTATAAAATAAAATATGATTTGTTCCTATGTTTAGTTGTCCGATGAAACTAATTTTTTGTATGAATGACCTTCATTGCGAGGCCTACTAGGTAGACAGTTTGGATCATTAGTGTAAATCCAAATTAAAACTCATAAAAGGAGTATGGAAAGATATAAAAAAGATAAGATATGAAGGGAAACTTAGCCCATGAACATTTCTATAAATGCAAAACATAAATTTTAAAAATCAAAAAAAAAAAATTGAATATTAAAATGATAAGAAAATATGTATAAAAAAAAAAAAAAAAAATTCTCAAAACTTATGAGTAAATAAGTTCGATTGATAGGACCTGCGGATAATTATCGCTCACTACTCCACTTCACTTCACTCACACAAGGCGCATTTTACCCAGATAATGCCTGCTTTAGGTGTGAAGTGCGCAGTGGGGTTGTTACGCCTACGTCAGATGGGTCATGAAAAAAAACAAAATAAACACAAAAATACAAAAACAAAAACAAAAAAACAAAACAAAAGAAAACAATACAAACTAAACACCAATAAGAAAAAAGAAAAAATAAAAAAGAATATATATGAAAGAAAAAAAATAAAAACCATCCCATTCCCATCACATGCATGCCACCATGTGAACATGAGATCTCTTTATTTTTATAAATTGGAAATTGAAGGCATGGGTGTTTATGGTCCCCTGATCCTTATGTTTTTATTTATTTATTTATTATTATTATTAAATCAAATTCATATTAATATATGTTATCATGGATATAATAAGTGTCCACAATATTAATTTTTTCCATGTAAGTTGAGTTGTGTGATGCATAGATTAATTTTGAGGTTTCATTTGGTATTGACTTTTTAGATTTAAAAAACACAAAAAAAAAAAAAAGAATAAAATAAAATGTTACATCTAATCATCTCATTTTTTCTCTCACGAAAGTCAAAAAAATCAAAACCAATCCAAACAAATTTTTTAATTCTAAATTAAAAAAAATCTGAACTCAAAAAAGTCAACTTGAAAAGCCATTGCCAAACCATAACTCATTTGGATTTTGCAACAACTTACTTGAATCTTAAAATGGGATTAAAATGGGATTCATGAGAATGTTCACACGCATTAAAAAAAAAAAAAATAAATAAGTACAGTTAGAATTTGGTGTGCTTACTTCTCCCATTAGTTATGCGAATCATTTATTTGATAGTCAACTGAGGAAATCATTTTTATAAAAAATTATATTAAACAAATATCAGTAGTGACATGATTAAATCATATTTATCTTTAAAAAAATTGATGATATATTCTTCAAATCATATTTTTTATCATTTTATAAGAGAAATATAATCTAATCACGTGACTGTTAATATCCAATCAACTTAACTTTTTGGAAAAATTACATAAAAAAAACCCCTAGAGTTTGACCATTGTGACAAAATAAATCTTAAATTTTTAATTTTATCAATTTAAACTTCAAATTTTTTATGTTTTTCAATCTAAACTATTTGTCTATGTCCGTTAAGTAAAATAGATGAAAAAATTGATATTTTAATCCTTAAACTCTATAAAAATAGATATTTTAGGCATTTTATGTAGAGATACATTGAGTTTAATGACTAAAATATTATTTTTTTTGTTGATTTTAGTTAACAAAATGAGCATATGGTTTAGATTTAAAATAAATCAAAAGATTAAGATTAAAAATGAAAAGTTAAAATTTATTTTATTAAAAGGGTCAAACCCTAAATTTTTTGGGGTAATTGTCCCTAATTTTTTAACATAGATAAGACAAATATATTCTGATCATATAACTATTGATATCTAATTAATTTAGTTTTTGTATGAATAATCTACTTCATAACCACTAGCCAAGATAAGCCCATAGGCTTTGTTTGGCATCTTGGTTTTGGGCTAAAATAGTCACAAAAAGGCAAAATAAACTAAAAAATCAATAAGGTAAAATGTCACATCCAAACTATAATCATTTTATTTTTTCTCTTACAAAAGTAAAAAAAAAAAAAAAAAAACCAAAAAACCTATTCCAAACGAGACTTTTTAACCCCAAGCTAAAATAGTAAAAAAAAAGCAAAAAATTAAAAAGTCAATTCACATTCCAAGCTATGTTCTAAACATGTCTAGTACAGGTTGTTGGATCTATTGATTTCACATAATTTTGATCCATGTTCATTGACAATTCAAAATCAATGTCTTCAATCATGGTTTTGGCCAATGGTATTGTAGTTCAATAGCAATTTTCCAATGTGAGAGGTTTGGGGGCTTTAATCCTTGCTAGAGATAAGATTGGGCGAAAGTGTTTTAAGTTATTTCTCTCCACTTTGAGGTGATTTGGGAAATTTGTTAAAAATTGATCTTTTGATTATTTTTTATTTTTTATTTTTAATCTTTTTATGTATAAAAAATGTGAGATGTAAAATGGATTAAAAGTTAAAAGCTAACTTTTAACTAGCTTTCCAAACACCTACTATTATCCGTTGTAATTTCACTTGCTTTTATCACTTAAATGTTGTCCTCTCTAATCCTCTTAAAAATAGGGTAGACGCGTATTATATTTCGAATCCTTCAAAAAAAAAACCATGGTTTTGTGAACACTTTCTTTGAGGGAAATTGAAAGCATTTTATATGCAATCCAAAGTGCACGACTCTATTTTGTTTGCATTACATCTAAATTATGAGATTGAGGAAATGGAAGAGTTTGCATGTCCTCTACTGTGGTAGACATCATCAAACCCAACCCGTTATAAATCATTTACAATTTTTGTTCTTCTTCAACTCTATTTTTTCCCTTTTTGTACAAATAAAATGTTTTTGACAATGTTTAATTGTTGAATTAGGTTGAGTGAACTTGTGAATATTATGTAATTGAGAGTGACGAAATTAATAGTCTAGTGGTATCTAATTGGAAAAGTCAGATAAATTGCTTTCATCTGTACATTAATGTGTTGGTAGTTGTTGGTTAGATTAAATTTATGAAATTATATAAAAGTTCTCATTATATAGAAAGCACCTTTTGTTATTTTTATAAAATAAAAGTATAATAATTTTCAATAATCTAATCTTATGGGATTGGATTGTGATTTCCCAATCCTTATCTATAAAATAGAAATTGAGACATGGGTGTTTATGGTCTCCCAATCCTTATGTTTGTTTGGTTGTTTTTTTAATCAAACCCATATTAATATATGTTATCATTGATATAATAAAGTGTTCACAATATGAATTTTTCCATGCAAGATGTGAGTTGTGATATGCATAGATTAATTTTGCATTTGTTGCCCAAATTCAATTGAATTGTAGGTGAATTTTGCAACAAGATAATTCAAGACACTTAGATGCTAGTATAAAATTTTAAATTCGAGACTACGAAAAGATATTAGCTTGTGTTGTAAGTTAATTTTGGTTCGGTTGTATTTTATTTTTGCTTGTTGCATTCAATCTGCAAATGGAATTCATGAAAATATTTATAATTTTTTTTAGAGAATTCTGTAAATTTGGCTAGAAATGGAAAAATAGGTTCGATTTAAAAAATATGTATATTGATTGATTATTGGAAATTAAGAAAAGGACAAACCAAATGGAGGATGAAAGTTGAGGGGTTGAGTTTCTCAAATTAGGGAAATATTATTAGGGTTTATTGGAAATATTATTAGATATAATCTAACTATGCAATTATTAGGATAAATTACGCTGACTTCTCCTGAAATTTAAAAAATATATATAATAAATTCTACAATTTTGATTTAATTATACTGACCTCTTTTGTGATTTTAATTTATATAACACTGAAATCACTTTTCATCAATAATTTGTGCATTATATAAATAAAACAAATGATGATATCATATATTTTATACGAAAATATATTTTACGTTGTTTATTTTTTATATTTTTATAATATTTACATTAATTTCGATCTATTTAACTTTATTTATTAAAAAAAAATTTAATATAATTATATTAAAATTATAAGACTTACTATATTTTTTCTACACATTAACGGAAGTCAGTGTACTACACTAATTATTAATATATGATCAACCACATAGGTCCATTAAATACCTCCCCAGCAATTGGATCAGTCAAAACATCTACAATTAAGGCTCGAACTAAATTTGTAGCCTATATAGGGATAGGTCCTTCTCTGTACCTCTTCATATCTCTCTTGTGGTTTCAATTTCGCACCTGTACTATTGATCCAAATCGTCTACGTAGTGGACCTCGCATAAAGGTTATTGGAAAAATGTTTTGTGGCCTTAAAAATTGTAGTCTTAATGGCCTTAATTTTTTGTTTGGGTAAGTTATTTTTTTTTATTTTTTTTTTACCTGATATGGAAATTAGGGCCATTAGGGCCACTAATTTTTGAGCTACCAACCAAAGCCCAGGTTATTGATGCAAAAAATCAATTCCATCGGATAACTAAAAACACAAGATTAAATGTAATTTTATTTTATAAAATTGATAATTTAAATTTACAATGACATTTGTTATTCATTTTATAAAATAAAATATAATTTTTTCTTGTATTTATAATTGTCTAATTAAGCTATTTTTTTATATGAATAATCTTCATTTGTATAGATCCTATACTCATACAAGAGATTTATTAAAATATTTAATAATTCATTTGAGATTCCTAACTTAACTCAAAAAATAAAAGTATGAACATGAATTTAATACATTAAATCAACCAGATCGGTCCATTTTAAATCCTCAGGTACCTCCCACCAATTGGAGTAAAGAAATCTACCAATAGGGCTCAAAGTAAATTCGCAGCCTAAAAGTGTGGTACAAGTTGTTGAATCTCCATTGATTGCACATGATTCGTCCATTTCGACAACAATTTAATGCCTTCAATCATGATTTTGTAAACATTTTCTTTGGGGTACTATAAATGTATAGTGCCAAGAATACATGTTCAAAACACAGATTTAGAGATACCTGTATTTTATTCTGTGTTTTGAATTTGTACACTTCAACTTATTATTGGGGCTGGCTATTTACACACACATTCTTCTTTTTACACACCCTTCTTAATTCTCACACCAAAAAAAAAAAATTACTCATCACACACAATTTTGTTTCAATTATATCCCCATACACACACTCCCAATCCACACACCTTCTTCCATACCAGCAAGCAACAATCAAACCCTAACCCTAACCCTAACCTTAGGCAGCAACCACCTTGCCGGCGGCGACGCAGCACCGGCGACGTACCGCGACCCTCTCTCTCTCTCTCTCCTCTCAGTCGCGAAAAGGAAGGCAACGACGACTTGCAGACGAAAGGCGACGGCGACTCGCAGACGAAAGGGGGTTTGAATGTTGATGGTCGAAATAATGTGTTTTGTTCGGATGGTGATAGTCGAACTAAATTCATTGGTTCGATGGTTGATTTTCGAACAGAGGCGATTCCTTCGACACTGGTAGTCCGAATGGTAAGAAAATGAGGGGATTCCTTCGGATGTTGATTCTTTCCAGATCTAGGTTCCCTCTCTCTCTCTCTCTCTCTCTATGTAGAATTGAGGGTCGCGAAGGGGTGGAAGCTGCGGCGGCGGTGGTATTGTGTCCCGAACTGAGGGGTTACGGGGGTGGTGGGGAGGGTGAGTGAGCGACGAACGATGGGGTGGGGTGGAGCTTCAATTCGAGAAGAGGGAGGCTGGGGGGAGGCGACGGAGGGATGAAGGAGATGACCGGAGGGGGAGGCACTGTGTTGGGTATTAAGGTTAGGGTTAGGGTTTTGGTTGGAGAAGAAAGGATATTTTGGTAATTTTATTTTAGGATAAAAATGTAATAAAAAAAATATCATTAAGTGTGTGAGGAGAGGGGGAGTGGTGTGTGCAAATAGAGGCTCCCCTTATTATTATAGATGTATAGGAAAAATTACACATGTGTCCTTTTAAATTATTTTTATATTAATTTGGTTTTATAATTTTTAATATATATATATATATATATAGTGTATATTTCAACTATGTTTAATTACCGGATTAAATTGAGTGGGATTATAAGTACAGTAAAATTTGAATGATAATATTATTAATGTGACAATATTAAATTGGAGATATAAGATGTTGGAAAAAATAGTTTTATAGTGATTTTAATGTAAAATTAAAGTAAGTCCCAACCGCCGGTTGAGGTAAGTTCAAGTGAGTCTAGATTCTTTGCAATAAGATCTTTACACTACAAAAAAATGACAAAAAATATTGAGAATTGAATGAAAAATTGTCTCATAAAATTGGCTTCATAAATAAAGTATTAAGAAAGGTGTGTAACTACTTATCACACATTAATTGTAGAAGAAAATATTGATGGGCATTTAAATCAAGTTTTTGATAAGTGTGTGAGCTATTTGGGGCATCTAAATTTTCCGAATGAAGAAAGTTATGGATGCTTTAAAGATAGACTTAGGCCAAGACTATGGTCCAAATTAGTTTTGCAAAAAGTGCCATATGCGCGCGCGCACCGCCTGAACTGGGTTGGGTCTAGGTCCCTTGGTTTTGGATCTTGGATTTTGGGCTTGGGCTTGAGACATGCTGGGTTGGGCCAGGTTTGTGGCCCATCAACCTAATCTTGTAGAATTCATTTTTGCATTAGTTACTAGGCTGGAAGGCTCCTCATCTCTCCTCATTGTCTATAAATAAAGACCACTCTCGTTTGATTTGGTACACAAAATTTCTTTTTTTCTTCCTTACTATACTATAAGTTTGCTTAAATTCTTCTTCCAAGTGTGTGAGAGTGCTGCAATTGTCGAAGTTTGCCAAAACTTTACAAAAGGTGCTTCTGCTTCAGCTGGTTCCGACCATTGTATTTTGAGAGACAAACATCGACATACCTTCAACACCCATGGTGAGACAGCGAATCTGTTTTAAGGAAACTCTGGTTACATAGTGTAGACACCCCATTTTTGACCGACCTTAAGACTCAGACGTCACCGATTGAGCGCTTGGTGATGTTGCATGTTGTGCTCGTTTTGAGGTTGCGGAGTCCTAGCTGCGAGCCTTGCCTCCGGACTTCGGGACTCTTTTGTGCTTTGCTTCGGTTTGCGAACCAGGCTCCGTTTTCTCTGTTTTCTCTTTCCGAAGGGAGGGAGAGGTCTCGTAGATCACCTCTCAGTGGCCGTAGGCTACGTTTCGTGGTCGTAGGCCATTTTTCCCGTTTGGAGCCCGGTTTCCGATTTTTTGGAGCCGACGGCCGTGTGCCTCGGTTCGGGACCGCTTAACCACCTCCGTTTGCTCCGATTTTTGGCACATACCTTATTTCCTCCCTTTTGAGGGACACTGTGGTCCGAGAGACCGACTTCGTGGTCGAACACTACTCCCGGTGCCTAACAGTCAGTTTTCGGGGCCCCAGGCTGTGCGTTTTGGCCCCCGAGCCTTGTTTGCAAGCATTGTTGGGCTCCGACCCAAACTGTAAATAGTCATATTTTGAGCTCCTTTTCATGTTTGATTAAGGACCTTTTGCTGTTTGAGGTCTCCTACTATCACTTGCCTCTTTAACTCTCTTTTAGGCCTATTTTTGCATGGTATTTTAGGCTTACTTGTGAGCTGTTTTGGACTTGGTCATAAACTACAAAATGTCTTGTTTTGAGCCCCTCTTCAACTTTGTTGAAGGGCTCTCTTTGGTTTGAGGCCAGAAGCTACCACTTGCCTCTTTATCTCACTTTTTGGCCTTTTTGGAGGGAAATTTGAATTTCAATTTTCCCCCCTTTTCCCCCACTCTTTTGCCTATATAAACACCCCCTAGCTCTGGTTTTAGGGGTTAGAAAATTTTGGTTTGGAGCTCTCACATTAAATCTCTCTCTCTCTCTCTACTCTAAGCCTTAAAAACCCCCTTGGTTCTTCACCAACCCATAGCCCCACCCTTCCATCCTCCATTCCAGCAGCTTGAGGTTGTTCTTCAGAGCCTAGGAGTGCTGCATTTTGGTCCAAAAGGCTGTCAAAGATTAGTCTTCAAGGGTAAGTCCTCTTCTCCCATTTTTGACCCTTCTCTTGGTTCATATTCTAGCTCCTTGTGCTTACTTTTTTGAGCTCCGACCCTAACTGAAAATAGCACTTTTTTGAGCTCTATTTCATATTTGTTTAATGGTCTCTCACTGTTTGAGGCTTCCTTGTGGCACTTGCTTCTTTACCTTTCTTTTATGCCTATTTCTTGTGTAGTATTTTTGGCCTATGTATAAACTTTTTTGAGCTTTGTCATAAACTGTAAAGTGGCTTATTTTGAGCCCTTATTTAACATTGTTGAAGGGCTCATCACTGTTTGAGGCTTCCATTTGCCACTTGCCTTTATATCCCTCTTTTGGCCTTATTTTTGCATGATTTGTTAGCCTCTTGTGCTTCTGTTTTTGGGCTCTGATTCGAACTATAAATAGCCTTATTTTGACCCCCTCTTCATGTTTCATTAAGGGTCTTTTACTGTTTGAGGCACCCTTTTTGTACTTTGTGTTTAAACCTCTTTTTTAGGCCTTATTTTGCATAGTATTTCAAGCATGCTTGTGCACTGTTTTGGGTTTGATCATAAACTGTAAAATGTCATATTTTGGGCCCCTCTTCAACATTGTTGAAGGGCCCTTCTCTGTTTAGGGTCAGCAGCTGCTACTTGCTTCATTATCTCTCTTTCGGGGCCATTTTTGCATGCTAACTTAGCCCCATTTGTGTTCACTGTTTGGCCTTTCTTAAAACTGTAAATATGCTTGTTTTGGGGCTGTATTGATTCTTTCTTCACACTTCATATTCAAATAATGCATGCATTGCATAGCCATTCCATGCGCCTAATTTCATGTTTCGGGATTCATTTCATGCATCGGGTGTCATTTTGCCATCTTTCGGGGCTGTTTTGCACCACTTATTGCCTCTGAAATTTGCATGCTAGTATGCCATATTCCATGCTTTGCCATGTCTTGTTAGAGTGGCATTTCGTGCCTTAGGGTCGGTCCTCGGTTTGCGTGCACGTGTGCACGCATTTCGAGTGTCTCATTTTCATCTAATGGCCTCTTATGTGAGTGTGGCTGAGGTCCACTCATGTTGGTGTAAGTCCATTCTGCATTGTGTATGCCATTTCATTCCATAGTATTGTGTATGCTAGGTTGTATGTTAGCGCATCGTGTATGCCATGTTACCTCGCGCATCGTGTATGCCATTTCATAGCATTTTGCATGTTAGGTTGTATCTTAGTTGCATTCATGCATGTCATGCATATTGCATTGTGTTCGGGATAGGAGTTAGCCCGAGCACGGGAAACGAGGCACGTTCCGTACTCCGAGTGACGGAACGTGTCTCAATTCTCCAGTCACCGACACTCCGGATTATCCATGATGGAGTTACGTCTTGTTGTGTTTCATGTGCATTCATTTCATATTGAGTTGTGCAATTCGGCTCCTCGACCACCATGCATCGAGATGCGTGATTGGTGGCACGAGGGTCGAGGCATGCATACATTTGTGAAAATACATTGCCATGCCCCCTTCTTGCTCTCTGTTGCAGTAAATCAAGAATCAGCAGTCTTCCGGGGCTTGGCGCGCTTTCCAAAAATTATTGCAAAACAGAGGCTAATTGGGGCATCACAGTGGATTTCCGCGCGAAGGCAACCCGGACATGCATCATTCATCATCCGAAGAAGAGTCAAGGCAACCCCTGGATTGCATGCCAGTTTATTGCTTTCTTAGTTAATTTGTTAAATTAATTAGGATTTTGTACTTAATTCGGACTGTACTATTTATTTGGGACTGTATATTATTTTATTCGGACCCTCTGCGCGAGGGCAATGTTGTAATAAGTGTGCGTGAGTGTGATGTATGTCTTCCAACCCCACGTCTTTCTTCCCTTTTATTTATCCGCTTATGATGGTTAGATTAGGGCATGTTTCAATTAGGATACAGTATGATAGCATGTTTGCATTCATTCATCTGTCTTGTATGCACCGGGCTCGGCGCATCATACTAACTGCATTTGTATTTCAATCCCAAATTGAATACTTGATAGCTGTTGCATCTCATATGCCATGTTTAGAATAGCTGAGCCTGCTAGAGTTGCATTTTGCATGTGTTGCATTAGGCATTTCTATATACTTAGGATCATGCATGGATTTCTAATCGGTTTCTGTTTTGGCTTGGAGTACTCGGTGAGTTTTATGCTTTAGCATCCTTGCATGCGTGTGAGTGACTGCCATGAATAGCATGTTTACCATGAGGCTAACTGCTTATGTGATATAACTGCCTTGAATGCCTGTGGGTGGAGGTTGGGTTGTTTAAATTGGGATAAATCATCAACTGCGAGTTTTAAGCCCACTAGATAGTGGCAAAACCATGTTTTTCTAAGCCCACCTGAGGGTGGCAAAATCTGCATTTTAAGCCTACCTGCGGGTAGCAAACCATCTTTCAAAAACAAACATAAGATGTTTTGTTCCAATTCAGGCGACCCAGTCTATACTTGTATGCTGTGCGTATCACATAGTAAATCTAGGCTAATAACCGGAATAAGAACGCACAATGTTTTCAAAATTAGATATCATGGTTAGTAGAGGCCGATCTTTGATTGGGTGAGCGGGGGTGCTCACGAAGTGACCTTCCTCAATCGTACCCAAGTTCCCGAGCTGAGGCAACTTTGGTGATGACGGACACGTGGCCTTAGGCAAACGAGTCAGGGTTTCCTAAATTTCCCAAAAATAAAATATTTAGGTGGCGACTCTGTATCTGGCAAAGCAGTCCATGTTTGGCACTTCTTTTCTAAAAATCTGTTTTCTCAAAACGATTTGCCGGATTTGGACTCTTTGGTTCAGATTAAGAACTGCGACACAAATCGAGTCCGAGCTGTAGCGAGGTCCCTCGCGGGCTTGTCTACACATAGGCTTTGATTTACTTCCTCGTTTTTATTTATGTTTGTTATGATAATCCAGAATATATTTGTTCTATATTTCTGTTAATCAATTTGTAATTTCTAACTTAAATTAGTTCCATTATTTCTTATTTTATAATATGAATCTGTGGGGACGTGTTTTGTAAGGGACAGCGTATGGCCAGGGTGACGCCGGAGTGTCAACCGAGGTGCCACGTGGCCTGGTTCTGATGCTGAGGTTATCTTAGCTAGGCCGAGATTATCTGCGAAGATATCGGAATCTGGGATGAACGGATAAGGGACAAGAGTTCTAGAACAGGGAATGAACTCAGTCTGGATAAAGATAAAGTTCTTAGGGAGTTTATCCCTATCTAGCTGAGAGTCCAAGATGAACATTGAGCCTGAGTCCATTGAAGTTAGGCCTCTATAGGGATCAGGTCAAAGCTGGCTATAAAAGCAGGGCACCCTCGTGGGTCTGAGGTATGTGTGATATACTGTAAGCAATAAGTTTTTTCTTGTGAGTTAAGCATAATTGGCTATCTTTGAGAGATAATTACTGACTTGATCGTCGGAGTGCCCCCAGGTAAACGAACTACCGCCGGATTCTTATATTTTTGTGACAGGTTGTTCGGGCTTAATCTATTTTGCCGGTGCTCTCCTGCTGAGTTTCCCTGTTTGGTTGTGTGGTCAAAAATCAACACCCACAATTTGGCGCCGTGTGCGGGAACGTAAGGAGAATAGATGGCCAATAACGGACAGAAAGAGAAGATTGGGGACAACATCCCTAGTGGGAGTGGTAAACATGCCGATCCTAACATGGAGGAGGAAAACCCTAATGAAGAACCACGGGATCAGAATCTAGGGGAGAAGGACGTCGGCCAAAAGGGAGACACACCGAAGAAAGTAGGCCGAGACAAGTACTATAACGAAAGCGACATCTAGGTATGGAAAGATAGATGCCTGAGGAGGGATGACAAGATGAAGGGAATGGCAAACAAGTTGGCAGACCTACAATCGATTGTCAACTTTATGATGCAGAACAACGTCATGCAACCACCGTTTCCATTAAAGGACACACCGATTCCATCAGCTAAGAATGATGCCCAAAAAGGGGGGCATAAAGTAATTTCAGCAGTCCCTCAGCATGATAAGGTGAAGGAGTGCTCACACCGACCTTCGCGGGATGCCGGGCGAGCAGAATCAATAAAAGAAGAGTCTCGGAGGATGCCTCGTACCAAAGGAACGTATGTCCAGGAACATCAGCACGTTCAAGGGAAGGAACTTTGTTTTGACCCAGTGAACGAAGAAAAGTCCAAGATGACTCATAACGACACCGAGAGCAGCGCACCAAAAAGGCTGAAATCCATTGATAGTCGAGCTCTTGGCTTGAATAAGGAGGATTTAAGGGACTACCTCTAGAGGAAGCGGCAGAACGCCGAGGTAACATCCCCGGTCAAGCTGAGAACACCGTTCTCAGTAGAGTTGGATAAGTTTGAGGTCTCAAAGAGATTCTATATACCGAGGTTCCAAATATATGACGGTAAGTCCGATCCGAACTTTCACGTCGACTTATATTTGAATTCAATGGCACTGTATATTGAGAACGAACTGTTGCTCTGCAAAGTGTTCCCTTCATCCTTTGGGGAAATCGCATCAAATTGGTTTCATAAGTTGCCGAAAGGAACTGTGAAAAATTGGAAAGGCATGGCCGAGATGTTTGTGGCCAGGTTTGTTACAAATAAATTGCAATCGTTGAGGGTAGACTCCCTGATGGCTCTGAAAATTGGCGAGGATGAAAGCCTCAGGGCTTATACCAAAAGATATTATGAGGTGTTTAACCAAATACCAGGATGTAACCAAAAGCTGGCGGTCGTGTCTTTTAAGAACGGCCTGGAGGATGACTGCATGCTTCGAAAGTCACTGGCAAAGACTCTGCCATAGAGTATGGAGGAGCCCATGGCAAGGATCGAGAAATATGCCAGAGTAGAAGTGGATACACTGGGAGCAAAGGCACCGAAGCAGGAAAAGAGAAACAGCTCGCTTAAGCGAAGCCGAGGTAACACTGGATTTAATAGACAAGAAACATGACTAAGGGCTGCACATGCAGTCATCACTGTGTTCCGGATCCCGATTTATACAGTTCTAGAACGGATCATGAACTAATCGTATTACAAAGCGCCGGAGAGGATCCCTAGCAAATTGGTGGGGAGAAGTCTGGGGAAGCACTATGCCTACAACAATAAGATGGACACCTGACGTAGGGTTGTAGAGCCTTAAAGCTGCATTTAGAAGATTTGGTTAGACATGGTCACTTGAGAGACCTAGTAGATGAGGCCAGAACGAGGGAAGAGCAGGTAAGGCTACCCCAGGCACCGGCAGCACCACATCCACTAGCACCACAACAGCAAGCAGATGGACCTCGAGTGATAAATGTGATTCACTCGAGAGTCAATGAGAATGAGGTACGTGGGGAGACTCAGAGGGTGAAACACTTACAGCATGTGTATCAGGTCCACCAAAAGAGGCCAAGGATAGATGAGTGCTAGGAACCAATGGTGTCATTTACTAAAGCAAACCTAGACATGGTGCAACATTCACACAACGATGCTCTGGTAGTAACCTTTAAAATTGGAGAATGCTAGGTAAGGCGCATTTTGATTGACCAAGGAAGCTCTTGTGACATCATGTATGTCAGATGTTACAAGGAGCTTGACCTTCATCAAGATGATTTCGAGCAGTCCAACAGCCCCATGGTTGGGTTCAATGAAACGCCGACATGGCCTCCTGGGAGCAATGAATTTGGAGGTACAGGCAGGCACCAAGAAGGTAGGTACAAAGTTCACAGTAATTGACACCCCTTTCCTTACAATGTTATCATGGGGAGGCCATGGTTGTATGCAATGAGGGTTGTTCCTTCAATACTGCACCAGTTGTTGCGGTTCCCAACAGAGCATAGAATTGAGGAGATCAGATGGGATCAAGTGCAGGCAAAGAATTGCTCCATGGCAGCAATGAAATCCACCTGTAACATACGAGAGGCAAAAATAATAGAAATTGAGGACGAGGACATGGAGGTCCTAGATGATGTCGGCAAAGAGCCGGCCGACAAAAACGAGGAAGCCTTAAAGAAAATTCTGGTCTAACAAGGTGATGAAAAGCGTTTCTTTATTCTCGGCTTAGGACTTACCGATGAGGAGAAAATGGAGTTAGAGTCATTCTTGCGGGCAAACATAGAGGTGTTTTCCTGAACGCCATACGAGATGTCTAGCATTAACCCCGAGGTCACTTGCCATAGACTAAATGTAGACAAGTCGGCTAAACCTGTCATTCAGCGAGCAAGGAGGCCGAGGTTAGTTCATGTGGAGGCAGTAGAGAAGGAAGTGGACAAATTGTTGGAGACCAAAGCCATTCGGGAGGTAAACTACCCAACTTGGTTGTCAAACATAGTTGTCGTGAAAAAGAAGAATGGGAAGTGGAGGGTCTGCGTGGACTTCACTAGCCTGAACAAGGCTTGTCCCAAAAACAGTTTCCCACTCCCCAAGATCGATCAATTAGTAGATGCCACTTCAGGGCATAGAATGATGAGCTTCCTGGACGCTTATAGGGGATACTATCAGATAGCAATGTATCCCATCGACGAGGAGAAAACTACATTTATCACCCCAAAAGGGATGTATTACTACAGAGTGATGTCTTTCGGGTTAAAAAATACAAGAGGAACCTACCAGAGATTGGTGACCAAGATGTTCAGACATCTGATTGGCAAAACAGTGGAAGTGTACATTGATGACATGGTCGTAAAGACCAAATAACTTGAGAATCACCTGGTCGACTTAAAAGTAGTTTTTAATATCCTTAGAACATATCGGCTCCGACTCAATGCTTCGAAATGCGCATTTGGAGTTGGGTCAGGTAAGTTCTTGGGATACTTGGTCACCAGAAGGGGCATCGAGGCAAGCCCAAATCAAATCAAGGCTATTCTCGACTTGAAAAGCCCGACATCGGCAAAACATGTGCAGATGTTGACTGGAAGGGCTGTAGCCCTAAACAGATTTATAAGCAGAAATTTAGATAAGTGTAGACCATTTTTCAGTTTGTTAAAAAAGGCCATAGATTTCTTGTGGACAGAGGAATACGAAATCACCTTGGCCGGCTTGAAAAAGTACCTAACAACCGCTCCAGTTCTGTCAAATCCAATACCTGGAGAGGAACTATTCTTGTACTTGGCCATTTCAGAGCACGCAGCGAGTGTAGTGATAATCAGAGAAGAGAGGGTAGAACAAAAGGCAGTATACTATGTGAGTAAAACCCTAGCAGGTGCAGAGACTAGGTACTTACCCTTGGAGAAACTGACACTGGCCTTAGTGATGACTTCCAAAAAATTGAATCATTATTTCCAGGCCTACAAGATTGTGGTATTGACTGAGCATCCCTTGAAGTCCTTGTTGCAGCAAGAGATTTGACAGGCAGGGTAGCCAGATGGGCAGTGGTGTTAGGCCAATATGACTTAGAGTTTAGGCCCATAACGGCAATCAAAGGTCAGGTTTTGGTCTACTTTGTGGCCGAGTTCACACCTGGTGCCATCCCACATCGGGCTCCAGTGATCCACGGCTTAAGGTGTCCAGGGGAATAAGAAGAGACCCAGCTGGGAATGAAAAACCACATAGCAGAGTAGAAGAAAGAAGAAAAACCCAAGCCCTGCGATATTTACATCAGCGACTCCTTCCGCCTGTTTGTTGATGGGAGTTTAAACCGTCAAGTAGTAGGGGCAAGAATGGTGTTGGTATCACCAGATAGGCGAATATTGGAACAGTCTATCTGTTTGGGGTCTTAAACAATAAAGCAGAATATGAGGTACTAATCGCAGGGTTGAAGTTAGCAACAACAATGGAAGCCGACGAGGTGGTAGTCTTCTGTGACTCCTAACTTATTGTGAACCAGGCAACAGGCGAATATGTAGCCCGAGATGAAAGAATGATAGCCTATGTCAAAGAAGTTGTTAGACTACTAGCCTTGTTTCAGGATTGTCGACTACACCAGGTTAGCCGAGATAACAACAGTCATGCCAATGCCTTGGCTAACCTGGCTAGTGCAATAAAATCAGGGGAGGTAAGGACAATAATGGTTGATTATTTGTCAGGTCCAAGTGTGGAACCACTAATCACAATGTATGAAGCAATGTGTGCGGAGATGGGTCCAAGTTGGATGGATGCAATAGTGATGTTTCTTAGGGATGGCAAGCTACCAGATGATTGCAAAGAGGCGCATAAGACCAGACTGAAGTTGGCAAGGTTTAGCGTAACAGCAGAAGGACATCTCTACAGAAGGTCTTTTACTAGTCGTCTTTTGAGGTGTGTGCATCCCTCTCAGGTTGAAGACTTCATGTATGAAATACATGAAGGGGTATGAGGAAGCCATGTTGGGGACAAATCACTTGCTCATAGGCCATTACTTAGGAGTACTGGTGGTCTTACATGTAGAAGGATGCTGAAGCCTATGTCAGAAAGTGCGAGAAGTGTCAGAGGTTTGCATCTTTGATACATCAACAAGTCGCAGATTTGAACCCAGTAACCAGCTATTGGCCATTTTCCCAGTGGGGCATAGACCTAGTTAGATAACTGCTCCAAGAAACTGGGCAAAGGAAGTTTCTGCTGGTAGCAATTGATTACTTCACAAAGTGAGTAAAAGATGAACCCCTTGCGAAGATTCGAGATATTGATGTAAAGAACTTCATATGAAAGAACATTATCACCAGGTTTGGGATCCCAAGGGCAATAGCAAACAATGGTACACAGTTTGACAGTAAGCTGATCAAAAGCTTCTGTGCAAAGTACAAAATCAAGAACTACTACTTTACTTCAAGTTTCCCTTAGAGTAATGGTCAAGCAAAAGCATCTAATAAGACTATCTTGGATGAGATCAAAAAAAGGCTGAAAGCAACAAAGGGAAAATGGGTGGATGAGTTGCCCAATGTACTCTGGGCATATCGGACTACGCCGAGAAGATCAACTGAGGAGTCTCCATTTGCCATAGCTTATGGCACTGAAGCAGTTATCCCACTAGAAGTCGATATTCCAGAGATCAGAACCCAGGGAGTGAAAAATGGTACCAATGAGGCATTTCTAGCCCGAGATCTAGACCTACTAGAGGAAAAGAGAGAGAGAGCAGCAATTCGGCTGGGGGCATACCAGCAACAACTTATTGGGGCTTACAACAAGAAGGTCAACCCAAAAGAGTTCAAAGTAGGTGACCTCGTACTGAGGAAAATGGTCGGCAACAAGAAAGATCCTAGGGAGGGCAAACTAGGCCCAAATTGGGAGGGGCCTTATAGAATCATCTCAGTCGCCAGCAATAGGGCATATCGACTTGAGGACAGTGATGGCAAAGAGTTGCCGAGACTCTGGAACACTTGCAACTTGAAGTTTTTCTATCACTAGATTTTTGTCTTTTAAAAGTTTATGTCATAATTTTATTAGCTGAAGTAATAATAAAATTTTAGTTTGATTTTTATGAAATTTGTGTGAAAGGACTGACCAGTCCTATGGCGATGTTTCTGAACGAAACATAACGAATAACTTAGACTTATTATATGGCAGAGTTGAATTATACTTGCATATGATAGAGTTGAACTAAGTTGGCGATGTTTCTAAATGAAACATGACGAATAACTTAGACTTATTATATGGCAGAGTTGAATTATAATTGCATATGATAGAGTTGAACTATGTTGGCAATGTTTCTGAAGGAAACATGATGAATAACTTAGACTTATTATATGACAGAGTTGAATTATACTTGCATATAATAGAGTTGAACTAAGTTGGCGATGTTTCTGAACGAAACATGACGAATAACTTAGATTTATTATATGGTAGAGTTGAATTATACTTGCATATGATAGAGTTGAACTAAGTTGGCGATATTTTTGAATGAAACATGACGAATAACTTAGATTTATTATATGACAGAGTTGAATTATACTTGCATATAATAGAGTTGAACTAAGTTAGCGATGTTTTTGAATGAAACATGATGAATAACTTAGACTTATTATATGACAGAGTTGAATTATACTTGCATATAATAGAGTTGAACTAAGTTGGTGATGTTTCTGAATGAAACATGACGAATAGCTTAAGACTTATTATATGGCAGAGCTGAATTATACTTGCATATAATAAAGTTGAACTAAGTTGAATTAACCTGGACTTGCTATATCGACAGAGTCAAACTTAGAATGAAACTATATTTATTGACAGAGAAACCAAGGTTGAAACACCTCGGGTAGTCTTTGTTTGAATCTGGCTTCGGCAAAAGACCATAGACACATGATTAATGTGACTTAAGTGGAACTTAGATTTACATTAGGGGGCAGGGAGTAGGAATAAACTTAAGAGCTTGAGACTTGCTGAAATTTTCAGAAAAATTTACAAGTGGGCTTAACACTTGTTGAAAATTCGGAGAAATTTACAAGTTGGAATTAGCCGAGGTACTTATGAATAAAGTATCTGAGATACATATTACCCGAGGTAACCAACCAGGTTGTCAAAACTTGGAAAGGGTGAAGTCTTAATAACAAATAGCACATGGAGATACAAAAGCAATATTGAATAACACTTGCAAAAATATTTTGATATTTTTAAAGTGTTAGCCGAGGTATGAAAATGATTAGCCGAGGCAAACAGTCAAGGTTCATATCCGAGGTATTATATCTCGGACTATTATACAGTTAAGGTATGCCTTGAAGAAATGTAAAAATATTCTAAGTATAGAAGCATGAAAGAAAGCAGTAAACATGCATAGAAGAAAAGAAGGCATACACTTAACACTTGGAAGAAATTATAAGAAAAACTTGTTCAGAAACAAAGGCACTTCGGCCTGGCGAGAGAGATTACTTGTCCAAAAAGTACAAACGGTTTAAAAGTAAAAAGTAAAAATTCCTAAGTGTTGAAATTATGGGCACTGGTCTCAGATCGCTCAACCTCGGCTATTAGCGGTGTCGGCCTCAGTTGGCAATGTGACTTCCTTCTCCGCCGCTATCTCGGCATCAATTTCCAGCAAGGTCTGGTCCAAGCTCTTCTCAGCTGCCTAGACCTCGGCCTCAGAAGTGGTTTGTTTTGGAGAGGCTCCCTTAGAAGCCAAGTTTTCCTCTTCATCATGAGTCAAGTCCAGGACTTGATTATTCAATGTTGGGGACTTGGCCCCCCTTAGCAGCATCTTCTTCTTCTTCAGCATCGTTCGACTCGGCCTCCTCTTCATCGTCCTCGCCACCCGATCCTTTAGGAGGCGGAGGGAAGGGCACTTGAAGTTTGTTGATGTCTCGAAGGTCGGAATCCATTGGGATGAAAAGCTTGGTTAGAGCAACCGTCTAGCTGAGATAGTAACCTCGGTTGCAAGGCTTGGTTTACTTGCTCCTTGTAAGCATCATGCACGTCGGCTTGGCCTTCGGCGTAGGCCTTTTTATCAGTTGCCTTGATTTTGGCCACCTTAGTCGCCAAGGACTCTTGTAACTTCGCCTCAGCTTTGGCAATTTTAGCCTCAGACTCTTTTGCCTCGGCCCTGAGAACATTGGCCACCGCTTCAGCAACCTCCGCCTTTTCCTTGGCTTGATCTTGAGCCTATTTGGCAGCCTTGGCTTGATCCAGCAGCAGCAGCTTTATTTTTGCCTCGACGTTATTAAGGGAGGCAAGGAAGCCGGTAGCCTCTTTGGTCTTATGGACCAACTCTTTTTTCAAATCCTAGGCTTTTATTGCAAAAGAATTAGCATGCTGGATCGCCTAGAAGAAAATGAACGAACAAGTTAGTAAAATTTTAGAATGTGAGAACTCGAAGTAAAAAGCCAAAAAAGAGTTAATAGACTTACCAGAACTGAGTGTTGCGTCATTAAGGCAAAATTTCATACTCGGTGACCTCGGCCATACGATTTAGATTAATTGGCAGAAGGACAGCGGTAGAAAGAGCGATGCCGACCTCGATATTGTCGATGGCACTGTCGCCGGCTTTGATTGGTTGGTCGCCAATTGTAATGGCAGGAGCCCAGGGGTCATCGGCTTTGAAAGAACTTCGGTTTGCATCCAATTGGGACCTCGGCTTCTTTGAACGTGAGGTGTCGGACGGCTGCTCTTCGGTAGGCCTCTTCTCCGCGTTAGAGGCATTCTTCTCGACTTCGGCCAATTTTGAAATTGGAAGGGTATCATCTGTATCAACTTGGGTGACAGAGGCTTTTGTCTTAGCCCTCTTTACCCTTTTTGGCTTTGGTTGGATTGGGATTAAAATGGGGAAGACTGGATGATAACAACTCATGGGAGGTCAGCCAAGAGGTCCTCCAAAATGGCTTTGCCGCGGTCCATCTCCTCGGCGGTTGCAGCAACAGTGATTTTTGTGCCAAAATGAATTGCTGGCAGGGCAATTGGTGGGTTTGTTGGGTTAAATACCAATTCTTCAGAATCTCGTCGTCTGCGACTTCGGGGTTCTGCCGGCAGGGATGTTTGGTGAAGCTCGGCGTCCGCGTAGTGATATCGGGATGAGTTGGGGGGCAGATGTCGATGGCAACTCAACTGGATCAAAAGAGGAAGCCTAATCAATTCTTGGTGAAGAAGTAACTAGAGGGATTGAGGCAGACGGTGGAGTTAGACTTCTCCGAGGGACGTCGGGCATAGCTGACTTGTACGTTGGGATGTAATTGAGTAGCAAAAGGGCTTTGCGCTTGTCGATGGGCAGGCCAAGCAGCTTTTTCAAGTCCTTGCTGGGAAAGAAAGTTTGTCGGAAGTCCTTTGTCGGCTAGGGAAGTGCTGCAAAAAAGAACAGGAAGGAAAGTATTTAGACAGAGATATATGAGTTGACAAGTCCTAACAGAAATATGATTAAAAGGATGACTCAGTTCTTACCATCACCCTCTTTAAACATCGATCGGTGCAGAGGGAAGAGATGAAGATCATCATCAGGAGCAAACTCCTAGTTGTCCAAGACGATGAGGTAATCATCTCCAGCACCCTTGTTGGAGTTTGGGAGGTCGGCTATGATTTTATATGCAGTGGATCTAGGTTTCAGGTAGTAAATGTAGCCTTTTTCAGATTTTAGGCCACACATGATATAACAATACTGAATGTCGGCCAATGTTCTCCTAGCATTTTCTCAGTGAGCTAGGGCAATTATACCATTAATAACCCTGTAAGAATTTATGGCTAGCTGCATAGGGTTGAGTTTATAGTAGTGAAGGATTTTCCTAAAGAGAATATCTAAGGGAAGCCGAAGTCCGCATTCTATGAAGGCCACAACAGGGAAAGGCATGGAATCTCCATCTGGCATGATGGAGTCCTCCTCCCCGACTAACCTAATCTGGATGTCGACGGGGATGGAAAATTCTTTCTTAAAATATTCGAGTTTTTTTGGGGTGTCAACCCTCCACCTGAACATACTCATTATCTCGGGGTAAAGGAGTTGGGCAACAGGGTGATGGATATAGGTTTGAATACCTCGGCTAAAACCTAACCTACCACTGGGGCTAAGGTTTTCTCAGATCTAAGGGAAGTTTGCTTTAGTTTCTCCAAAATGTTTGGTTTCTAGGAAAATCCCAAACCTAAAAGCTAAGTACGAAAACAAAGGTGCAAGGGCAAGAATCTGGAAATCAAGTCAAAGAGAAACAAAAAAGAGCATGATTCAGACTCAAGAAAGAAACAGAGATTCAAGAACACTGAACAGATGTGTGCAAATGTGCCAAGGTCAAGAGCAATGACAAATTGTTAAAACATCAAACACTTGAACAGTGCGTATATGTGTGCAAAAACCACAAACAGTGTATATAGACACATAGATAAATTGAACAGCACAAATTGCAAACAAACACGTTTGACATTTTGAATGATGAAATTCAAAGCTCAGTGAAAATTCAAGGAACCAGAAATGACTCATGATGACTAGAACAAACGAAGAACAATACAAATTATTCGAAAAAATACGAATAGTAATATTAGGGACTTATCGACTGAAGCTGAAGAAGGAGACGCTGAAGTCAGATGACTTGAAAGATCAAAGTCAGATGATAAAAAGGTCGCCGGAGAAGGTAATCGGAGCAAGTACAGAGCTTCGAAGGTATACAAATGGCGGAATCTAAATAGCGAAATTTTGAGCACAAGAGAAGGAAGTGCAAAAATGAGAAGTGAAGAGGTAGAGAGAGAGAATAAGAGTTTTGTCAAAAATTCAAAAAGGCGGCAAACCATAATGGCATGCCTTGGACGACGTGTCTGTTAGACGGCGTGCGCAGAAGCGACGCGACCTGATGGCGCGTATCAAGTACGAATCAATAAGAGAAGGACGCGTGGCGGAAACGATTGAGAAAACCATGTATGACAGCTCATGAGTGGATAAAACTCTTGGAGTTCTTGATTTAATGAAGCAAAAACCCGGTTAGAGGAATGATCTCAGTTAAGATACTTAAAGAACTTGGTTCTTGGTTCTTAATCCCAGATAAAAATGGATAGTTAAGTGCTGGGTACTTGAAGCCGACGACTAATGATCTCAGTCAATGGGAAGGAATAAATTTTTAGCCGACATAGTATTTGAACAAAAGATGTAGGTCCCATCACCTCAGGATGCCGAGATAATAGAACCTAGGGGGTAGTTGTGGAGACGTATTTTGTGAGGGACAACACATGGCTAGGGTGATGCCAGAGTGTCAGCTGAGGTGCCACGTGGCCTGGTTCTAATGCTGAGGTTATCTTGGCTAGGCCAAGGTTATCTGCAGAGATATCAGAATCCGAGATGAGCGAATAAGGGACAAGAGTCCTGGAACAGGGGAGGATCTCAATTTGAATAAAGATAAAGTTCTTAGGGAGTTTATCCCTATCTAGCTGAGAGTCCAATATGAACATTGAGACTGAGTCCATTGAAGTTAGGCCTCTACAGGGATCATGTCAGTGCTGGCTATAAAAGTAGGGTATCCCTGTGGGTCTAAGGTATGTGTGATATAATGTAAGCAGTAAGTTCTTTCTTGTAAGTTGAGCACAATTGGCTACCTTTGAGAGATAACTACTGACTTGATCGTCGGAGTGTCCCGGGTGGACGAATCACCGCTAGATTCTTATCTTTCTGTGACAGGTTGTTCGGGCTTAATCTATTATGCTGGTACTTCTTGCTGAGTTTTCCTGTTTGGTTGTATGGTCAAAAATCAATACCCACAGAATCTATTAAATTTGAATCTGTCTATTTTATTTACATATACATTTTGAACAACATAAGATAAACTGCAGTTATTTTTACAGATATTAGTTGAATGAATTAAATCTGTGAAATTATGTTAAAACCCTTATCACATAAAAAATTATTTTATTATTTTTGTAAAGTAAGAATAAAATGGCCTTTTTAGCCATCAAATCGAAGGAATGATAATCCTACCCTTTGTGCGGATTATTAATCCTTTTATAACAATCGGATATGATTTTGATTGGGTTCACATATTAACAGTTCAATCATCCTCCCCACTATTGATCAAACTTTGTAGTTTAGATTGGCAATGAATCGATAGGTCCTTACATTAAAAAAAAAAAAAAAAAAAAAAAAAAAAAAAAAAAAAACCTTTTTAACTGTAAAAAGGGTTTTAAGTTGATGAATCCATGATGCTCTTTCAATTTGTTAGGCTGGGTTTTGATAAACAAATGGATCCTATAATAAAGCCCACCCATTAACTAATGAGCTAGGGACTACCTGTACCAGCCACTTGGATCCTACAATGGCAGCATTCATTAAACATTTAAGCCAATTTTTTTTTTTTATTCTTCACTGTTAAGTTGTGTTTTTGAATTTATTGATAATTTTAGGAAGGAAACATAAAAAAAAAAAAAAGAGAGAGAGAGAGAAAAAAGTAAATAAAATGAAATTTAAATTTTTGTCACCATTGATAGATTAAGAGTGTCGCATGTGTCGGTTTTGACTATTCAATTACTAAAATTAACATTAAATTTTTTTTTTTTTTTACCTTAAACGTTTCACAATAAATAAATAAATTTTTTTATATATAAATTGGGCTTACACATTTGACATTAATTTGGACTTCTTCTTCTTTTTTTTTCTTCTTTTTTTTTTTCTTTTTTTTTTTTTTTTGTTTTTTCTGTTACAGTCACTTCAATTTTTTTTTTGGGTACAATCAAAATCTATACAGATTCAACTTCAACCCGATCAAAAATTTTAAAGAAAAAAAAAAAAAACTTCAGAATCATCACACATTCACATCATTTTTTAAAAAAATTTTATTTATAAATATTATTATTAATGATTCATCAATATCAACCACATATATCATATTTTTCTACGTTCATCAATATATCAACCACAACACAATAAAACACATAGAACGGAAATTTGTATAATTAAAAATAATAATAAAGTATATAAATGAAATGGCAATAAAGAAAATTTCAACCAAAGAAAGAAGAAGAGGAAGAAAATTAAGAAGAAGAAGAAAGGGTCAATAAAGTATGTGTTGGACCATTTTAATATCTTTTATTTATTTATTTATATATTTTGTTCATGAATCTTCTTTTGTCTTGTTCATGAATAGAGATTAATTAGAGTTCATGAACTTGGTGGTGAGTTAATATTTAGATACACTCTCCTTTTTCTCTAGGTTCATGGTTATTATTATTTTTTGGTGTATTTTGTAAAGTCCTAGTGGCCTATAAATAGTTCCTTTCATCTACTCTTTTCTACACCAACACACCAACTATTTTTTATACTTGAGAGATTACTAACAAAGAAGGATATTTTTCTTGGTGAAGCTTTGGGTTCACCATCTTGTGCAGAGTTGGTCAAAACCATACGACAAGTGGTCGGGCTGTTGTATCCTAAAGGGAACAAGTCATAGTTTTGTGACTGTTGCATCGGTATTTGGGTTCTTCCTACCGTAGTGGGCTTGATCTCTTTAAAAAAAATGAGATATTCGTGCCTTAGCCTGATCTATTTGTATCTCATTTTTTTAAAATTTTTATCAATAAAATATAATTTTTTTGGGTATTTTCACCAATAATTTTAAGGAGATCAATCATGGAACAAGTACCAAAAAAAATCAATGATGGAATTGGAGATCTCAACAAGCAGTTCAAGTTCAAGAGAGTTCATTTTAAGATGTGGAAAGGAAAAGTTCTTTTTTACTTCAGCCTTTTGAAAGTTACATATGTTCTTACCGAGAAGAATCCAAACAAAAGTCGCTTTTATCTCATCATTTATTAATACAAATGAACCCAATTTGTATTTTGACTTTCTATATACAGATGAGATAAATGATGGTTTATTAATACAGATGAGTACAAAAGTGACTACAAGGCACATGAAGCAAAAGTGACTTTCTATAATATAGATGAGTATAAATGTCGTTTTTATCTCTTAAATTGCCTTGCTGATCAATTTTATGATTATTATGATACCGCTTACACTTCTACAAAGAAAATTTGGAAAGCGTTACAGACTACGTATGATACTGAAAAGGCAGGAGCAAAACAGTATGGAGCTAGCCGCTTTTTTCGTTCCAAATGGTGGATGGAAAATCTGTTGTGGAGCAAACACAAGATTTCCAAATGATAGTTGAAGAAGTAAAATCTGAAGGCATCAAGATTGGTAACAACTTGATAGTTGCAGGACTTGTTGACAAGCTACCGCTATCTTGGAGAGAATTCCAAAAGTGCATGCGCCACAAACAAAAGGAGACTTCCTTTGAGGCGTTGATCACTTGCATTTGAGTAGAGGAGGCTAGAGGCCAAGATGCATTAATAACATAAGAGGGTGATGACAATTCTATTACAAAGGTAAACTTTGTTTCAGCAAATAATAACTCACCCAAAGGTCACAATTCCAAGAATGCTTATTTGAAACCTTATAAAAAGAATATAAAAAATTATGGTAAACCTCACAATAAATGGATTAATCCAAATAAGAACCAAGGTCCATTACCTCCACAAAATTTTACATGCTTTGTCTGTGGCAAAAGTGGGCATATTGCTCGAACTTATAAATTCTGAAAACGTGCACCTGTCCCAAAGGCTAACGTTATCAAGGAGCCATTTGTGGTGATGATTATAGACATTTGCATGGTTAATTATGTGGACAGTTGGTGGGCAGATTCTGGTGCCAATAGACATGTTTGTTATGATCAAACTTGGTTCACGTGTATACTCCCTTTGATGATGAGAAAACAATTATGCTTGGTGACTCTAGTCAAACCAAGATACTTGGGAGTAGTGAGGTTGACCTTAAGTTCACCTTTGGACGTGTGCTTACTTTAAAAGATGTGCTTTATACACCGTCCATGAGAAAGAATTTGATGTCAAACTATTTGTTGAATAAGGCTGGTTTTAAGCAAACTATGAAATCTGATCAATATGTGATTACTAAGAAGGGTATTTTTGTGGGTAAGGGTTATGCTTGTGATGGGATGTTCAAATTGAATGTTGAGATTAATGAACCATCTACCAATTCGGTTTACATGTTGTCTTCTATTAGTTTTTGGCATGCTTGCTTGTGTCATATTAACAATAAATATGTAAGAATCATGAGTAGTTTAGGATTAATTCCTAAAGTGACAAAAAATTTTGAGAAATTTGAAGTTTGCAGTAAAGAAAAAATTACCAAGATGCCTCATAAAAGTGTTGAAAAAAATACCAAATTGCTAGAATTATTTCATACTGATTTGTGTGAGTTTGAAGGAATTTTAACTCGTGGTGATAACCGATATTTTATCACTTTTATTGATGATTTTTCAAAATACACAAACATATATTTATTAAAAAATAAAAGTGATGCTTTTGAGAAATTTAAAGAAT
Organism: Camellia japonica; assembly: GCA_030407325.1. Taxonomy (NCBI): domain Eukaryota; kingdom Viridiplantae; phylum Streptophyta; class Magnoliopsida; order Ericales; family Theaceae; genus Camellia; species Camellia japonica. The sequence continues at coordinate 68,081,702 of JAPPVO010000019.1, read as the reverse complement.
TCCTTCTTGAAGTGGAAAATCAATTCGGTAAAAATATTAAGAGAATTAGAAGTGATAGAGGCCGGGAGTATGAATCTCTTGAATTCAACTCTTTTGTTTAGTCATTGGGAATTATTCATGAGACTACTCCACCATATTCACCTTCATCTAATGGCGTAGTTGAAAGAAAAAATAAAACATTAATTGACTTGACGAATGCTATGCTTATTGATTTAGGTGCTCGTTCAAATCTTTGGGGCGAGGCTATTTTAACAGCTTGTTATGTGATAAATAGAGTGCCACACAAAATACTAAAATTGTACCTTATGAGTTGTGGCGGGGGCATAAACCAAATCTAGGTTATTTGAGGGTTTGGGGTTGTTTAACTTTTGTGAGGCTTGCAGATTCTAAACGACCTAAATTGAGTGAACGAGCTACCACTTGTGCTTTTCTTGGGTATGCGTTGCATAGTACAACTTATAGATTTTTTTTTTATGGAAAATAATATTATTTTTGAATCAAGTGATGCTATTTTTCAAGAAAATAAATTTCCTTTCAAATTTAGAAATAGTGGGAGTCAAATAATTTCTAAAAATATTTTATCCGTGCCTAACTCTTCTACTCAATCCAAGTTTTTCAAGATCAAGAAAATTCTCAAATCCAACCAAGGAGGAGTAAACGAGCTAGGGTTGAAAAAGATTTTGGCCCTAACTATTATCTTTACAATGTAGAAGAAATTCCTCTTACGGTGCAAGAAGTTTTATCATGACCTGATGCTATTTTCTGGAGAAAAGCTGTAAATGATGAGATAGATTCACTACTTTCAAATAAAACATGTAAGCTAGTGGATTTACCTCCAGGTTGTAAAACTATTGGGTGTAAATGGGTCCTTCATAAAAAACTTAAACCGGATGGAACTATAGATAAATATAAAGCGAGGCTTGTCGCTAAAGGTTTTAAGGAACAAGTTGATCTTGATTTCTTTGATACTTTTTTTCCGGTTACTAGAGTTACATCCATTAGACTGTTGATAGCAGTGGCTGCAATTCATGATTTAAAAATTCATCAAATAGATATAAAAACAACATTTTTAAATGGAGATCTAGATAAGGAGATTTACATGGATCAACCCGAAGACTTTGTGAAGCCTGGCCAAGAAAGCAAGGTGTGTAGGCTAACCAAATCCCTTTATGGTTCAAAACAAGCTCCTAAACAGTGGCCTGAGAAATTTGATTCCTACATGCTTGAGAATGGCTATAAGACTAATGAATGTGATAAGTGCATATATTATAAAACTTGTGAGAATACACATGTGATTATTAGCCTATATGTGGATGATCTACTTATCTTTGGCTCTAATTTGCATATTATAAATGAGACTAAAAATATGCTTAATAGCTACTTTGATATGAAAGATTTTGGTAAAACCAATTTTATTTTGGGAATTAAAATTACCAAGACTAAGGATGGCATTTTTCTTGATCAGTCGCATTTTGTTGAGAAAATTTTAAAGAAATATAACTTTCTAGACTGCAAACATGTTGCTACTCCTTTTGATACAAGCATACATTTATCTGTTGTAACAAATGAAAAAGAAATGATTAATCAAAAAGAATATGCTAGCATGATTGGTAGTTTGAGATATGTTACTAACTATACTAGACCTAACATTGCATATGCTGTTGGAGTACTTAGCAGGTTTACTAGCAGGCCAAGTCGAGATCATTGGCTAGCCGTGGGAAGAATTATGAGATATTTATCTAGTACCAAAAATTATGATTTGTTTTATAACAAGTTTCCTGCAGTACTAGAGGATATAGTGATGCCGATTAGAAAACTTTGTCAGGCGATTCTCTCTTTACCTCGGGTTTTATTTTTACCTTGGGTGGTGGTGCTATATGTTGGAAGTTTAAAAAACAACTATAATTGCTAATTCTACAATGGAAGTTGAGCTTATAGCGTTAGCTTCAGCATGTGAGGAAGCCAATTGGTGGAGAGATTTGTTACATGAAATTCTTTTTTGGGAATGTGTTAATTCGTTGTGATAGCACTGCTACTATTGGTAGAATGAACAACCATTTTTATAATGGTAAATCCAGACCTATTCGAAGGAAACACAATAATGTGAGATCCTATTTGAGTAATGGCATCATAATTGTGAATTATGTAAAATCTTGTGATAATCTTGCGGATCCGTTAACCAAGGCCTTGGCGAGAGATAGAGTCTGGAATACATCGAGGGAGATGGGTTTGAAGCCTATAAAATCATAAACCATGTATGGGGATACCCAACCTAGGGACCAGAGATCCTGTAACTAGGTTCAATGAGAAGAACGAATCATATGGTGATTGTAAAAAATGCACTCCTTAATATTTTGCTATCCATCCCTATGATGTAAGTGCATTTGTCCTATAATGTTGGAGGGTTGAGTTTTTGTACTTTTAATGAAATTCTGTAGCTCTTGTTAAGTGGGGTGTGTAAATTACAAGAACATCTTTGACAGATTTCACCTATGTGAGCATGAAAGTGGGGTGCTTTCTATGAGAACAAGGCTTATTCTCAAATATGCTCATGAGAATTAGGATAAGCACAAGGCCGTAATGTGCTAGCTACTAAAAGCTCATGTCAACATTTGGATTATTATGTGTAAGCAGTAATACTTTATTTCCCCTTAGTAGTCATAGTTCAAGTCTGAGATCACTACTAACTCTGGAGTAGAGGTTGTTGTTTCACTAATGAAGGTTCAATGCAGAACACACCTTCATGATGCATACTAATCTATCTTTGTTTGGTAATATCTCTTGTCTTTGTTGATATTAAAATGAGAGCGGGATTGTTGGACCATTTTAATATCTTTTATTTATTTGTTTATATATTTTGTTCATGAATCTTCTTTTGTCTTGTTCATGAATCTTATCTTGTTTATGAATGGAGATTCATTGTTTTGGTGACTGTTTGTCTTGTTTATGAATGGAGATTAATTGGAGTTCATGAACTTGGTGGTGAGTTAATATTTGGATACACTCTTCATTTTCTCTAGGTTCATGGTCATTATTATTTTGGTATATTTTGTAAAGTCCTAGTGACCTATAAATAATTCCTCTCATCTACTCTTTTCTACACCAACACACCAACTATTTTTTATACTTGAGAGATTACTAGCAAAGAAGGATGTTTTTCTTGGTGAAGCTTTGGGTTCACCATCTTGTGTAGAGTTGGCCAGAACCATACGACAAGTGGTCGGGCTGTTGTATCTTAGAGGGAACAAGTCATAGTTTTGTGACTGTTGCATCGGTATTTGGGTTCTTCCTACCGTAGTGGGCTTGATCTTTTTAAAGAAAATGAAATATTCATGCCTTAGCCTGATCTATTTGTATCTCATTTTCTTTGTATTATTTATCAATAAAATATAATTTTTTTCTGGTATTTTTACCAACAGTATGATTTAAAATAACCAAAGAAAATTATGTCAAAGGAGGCAGCTCAAGACTTGGACCATAAAAACTGAAAAACACAAACATAGCTTTGGATTACGGCCTAATAGGAACAATGAAAGACATGTTAAAAAGGAGGAAAAGTGATTCGTTGCTCGTTCGAGATCAAACCGTTCAAGCCATTGATCAAGTTACATTCCTCAAGCTTGTTTGTGTGAAGACTTGAATAAAGTCATTAACTCATTCTATTCAACAACAAGATTCTATAGCTGTTGGATTGCAACTATATAAGGAGATTGGATATTGTAATTAGTGTAATCCATATAAAATTGTGTTAGAAGATATTTTAATATTATAATGTGTTATAGGTTTGATTTTCTTTTCTTTCCTTCCAAGTTTTCTTTTTCTTTTTCTCCAAGTCTTTGCCTCTGGTCAAGTCTTTTTCTTTCTCACCAAGTTTCCTCACCTCCAAGGAACTTGCCCACCAAGTTTCCTCTCCTATACTTTCTTCCAAGTTAACCTTTTTTCTTGGTGACCAAGTTTTCCTCTCTTATAAATTGAGTCTTTCACCTCTTTTATTTGGAGCTCACAAAAAAAAAAAAAAACTAACTCAAGGAAGAGAGAAATCTTGAGTTTTTTTTTTTTTTAAAGAAGTGTTTGCTAGTTTCTTATTTGAGATATTATCAGGAAAATAAATAAAGGGTGTATGTGATGAAACTTTGGATTCAACCAATTGTGCAGTATTGGTGAACCATACAACTTAGTCGGGCTGTTATATCTTGGGGGGAACAAGTCAAGATTTTTTCTGTTGCACTGGTGTGAGGCTTTGCCTAATCGTAGAGGGCTTGAATCTCCTTAAAGAGAGCGAATTTTTCACGCCTCAGCTCTTTCAATAATTATTGTAATTTTTATTATTTTTATTTTCTGGTATTTTATTTGTAATTATCACCAACAATTTTAAGGAGATTCAAATAGTAAAATTCATGGAGCCAGTATTGGAGAAGCTCAACGAGAATACCGACAATCTCAACAAGCCCTTCCAGTTCAAGGGAGCTCATTTCAAGAGATTGGAAAGTAATGTGCTTTTCTACTTTAGTCTCCTCAAGGTGGCCTATATCCTAACCGAGAAAAATCCGAACAAAGTCCCCATTGAAGAGATGATTGACGAGGAGTATGTCGTTCATCTTGAAAAAATCGAGAAATATAGCACAGATAAGTATAAATATCGGTATTATCTTTTGAATTGTCTTTCAGATCAATTTTATGATTATTATGACACTAATTACACCACTGCCAAGAAAATTTGGAAAGCCTTGTAGAATAAATATGACACTGAAGAAGCAGGCGCTAAAAAATAAGTTGCAAGCCGTTTTTTCTGCTATCAGATGATAGATAGAAAATCAATGGTGGAGCAAGTTCAAGATTTTCAGGTGCTAGTGGCTGAAGTTAGATGCGAAAGCATCAAAATTAGAGACAATCTTGTTGTAGCAGGTATTATTGACAAACTACTATCATCTTGGAGGGAGTTCCAGAAGTCAATGTGTCACAATAAAAAAGAGACGTCCTTGGAGACTCTAATCACACAGATTCAGGTGGAGGAGGAAGCACGAGGACAAGATGCACTTATGACACAAGAGTATTCCACTGCAAAAGTAAATTTAACTTCTGGAAATACTTTATCTAAAGGTTGATTTCATAAAAATAGTCACTTGAAGCCAGTTAAGAAAATTTGAAAAAATACTGGAAGGTCACAAAATAAAAATTACCCGAGGCAAAAGAAATGGAACCAAGAACTCCCTTCACAAGATTTGACAAATGTGACATGTTTTGTGTGTGGCAAAAGTGGGCATATTGCTCGAACTTGCAAATTTCGAAAACAACAGTCTCGACCACAGGCTAATGTTACTAAGGAACCATTTGTGGCTACGATTACATATATTTTTATGGTTCAATCTGTGGAAGGGTGGTGGGCAGACTCTGGTGCCAATAGGCATATCTGCTATGATAAAGATTTATTAAAAAAATTTACTCTTTTTAATGAGGAGAGGACTGTTATACTTGGTGACTCCAGTTTAACCAATGTGCTTGAGTGTGGGGATATTGAGCTGAAATTTACCTCTGGACGTGTGCTTATTTTAAAAGATGTGTTGTACACACTGTCCATGATGAGGAAAAATTTGATGTCGAGTTATTTGCTCAACAAAGTTGGTTTTAAGCAGACTATTGAATCTAACCAATATGTAATCACTAAAAAAGGTATATTTGTGGGAAAATGATATGCATGTGATGGAATGTTTAAATTAAATGTTGAGAATAAGAAAGCACATGTTTCTGTTTACATGCTATCTTCTATGAATTTTTGACATGTTCTTCTGTGTCATATTAATAGCCGATATGTGGGAGTCATGAGTAGTTTAGGATTAATTCCTAGACTAACAAATAATTTTGAGAAATGTGAAGTTTGCAGTTAAGCAAAAATAACTAAAAGGCCTTATAAAAGTGTGATGAGAAATACTGAATTGCTAGAATTAATTCACATTGATTTATGTGAATTTGAAGGAATTTAAACACGTGGTGGAAATAGATATTTTATCACTTTTATTAATGATTTTTCAAAATACACTTATGTTTACTTGTTGAAAAATAAAAGTGATACTTTTAAAAAATTTAAAGAATTCCTTCTTGAAGTTGAAAATTAATTCGGTAAAAAGATTAAAAGATATAGAAGTGATAGAGGCCGGGAGTATGAATCTTTTGGATTCAACTCGTTTGCTCAATCTTTGGGAATAATCTATGAAACTACTCCACTATATTCACCTGCATCTAATGGTGTAGCAGAAAGGAAAAATAGAACTTTAACTGGTTTAACAAATGCTATTATAATTGAAGCAGGTGCTTTTTCAAATTTGTAGGGAGAATCAATTTTAATTGCATGTTATGTTATGAATCGAATGCCACATAAAAAAATAAAAGTTACATCTTTTGAGTTGTGGAAAGGGCATAAGCCAAATTTGGGATATTTGAGGGTTTGGGATTGTCTAGCTTTTGTTAGACTTGTGGACCCTAAAAGACCTAAATTAGGTGTAAAAGCTGCTACTTATGCTTTTCTTGGATATGCAACAAATAGTACAACCTGTAGATTTTTTGATATTGAAAACAAAATAATTTTTGAATCAGGTGATGCAATTTTTCATGAAGAAAAATTTTCTTTTAAATCTAAAAATGGTGGGGGTCAAAATTATCAAAAAAATATTTTATTTGAAACTGATTCCTCTACTCTTTTTTCACAAAACCAAGACACTGTAATTTTTGAACCTAGAAGGAGTAAAAGAGCCAGATTAGAAAAAGATTTTGGTCTTGATTATCATATTTTTAATGTGGAGGAAACTTCATTAACTTTACAAGAAGCGTTGGCATCTTCTGACTCTGGTTTTGGAATAAGGCTGTAAATGATGAGACGAAATCATTATAATCCAATCAAACTTGGGTATTAGTAAATTTACCACCGGGTTGTAAAACTATTAGCTACAAATGGGTTTTGAGGAAAAAACTTAAACCGGATGGAACTATTGACAAATATAAAGTAAGGCTTATTGCAAAAAGTTTTAAACAACAAGCAGATCTTGACTTTTTTAATACATTTTCTCCGGTTACTAGAGTTACATTCATTAGATTATTAATTGCAATGGCTGCAATTCATGATCTAAAAATTCATCAAATGGATTTTAAAACAGCCTTTTTAAATGGAGACCTAGATAAAAAAATCTATATGGATCAACTTGAGAGTTATGTGGAACCCGGTCAAGAAAGCAAAGTGTGCAAGCTAGTTAAATCCCTATATGGCTTAAAACAGGCCCCTAAACAGTGGCATAAGAAATTTGATTCCTGCATGATTGAGAATGGCTATAAAACTAATGAATGTGATAAATGCATCTACTATAAATCTGAAGAAAATTCACATGTCATTATTAGTCTCTATGTGGATGATTTACTTATATTTGGCTCTAATTTGCATATCATCGTGGAAACTAAAAATATACTTAGTAGCCATTTTGATATGAAAGATCTTGGTGAGGCTGATTATATTTTGGGAATGAAAATTACCAAAACCCATGACGGTATATTTTTTGATCAGTTGCAATATGTTGAGAAAATTTTGAGAAAATATAATTATTATAAGGACAAGCATGTTTTTATTCCTTTTGATCCTCATGTGCGTTTATTTCCTGTTGAAAATGATGAGAATGTAATTAATCAAAAGGAACATGCTAGTATGATTGGTAGCTTGCGTTATGTGATTGACTGTACTAGACCTGACATTGCCTATGCAGTTGGAGTAATTAGCAGGTTTACTAGCAAGCTTAGCAGTGATCACTGGCTAACCATTGAACGGATTATGAAATATTTGTGATGACCGGGTTCGTTTTACGTCACTTCAGTTTTGTATTCTTGGGGTTTGTGGTATTCGGTAGATTTTCCACAAACTTCTTATCTTTGTTTGTTCTAGTGTTGGGTTTCACTTGTTCCGGGGAGTGCGAGGTCAGGTCCGGAGTGCCGAGACTTGAGCTGAAATTTTTTTGGGCTGTTTGGCTGAGTCGCACGTACGGAATGTAGGGAAGGTCTTGGTCACACACTGAAATAAAAGCACGAGGCACAGCAGGTGCGGGGTGGGAGGCCACACGTGCGGGGTGCGGGCAGTCCGAAAACCCTATTTTTTTCTCCCTCTTTTGGGCTGAATGTATATCACATTTTGACATTTCTCTCTCACTCTAAAATTCATTTTTCTCCTCATTCTCTCTAAAAACCTTCACCAAACACTCAAGAACCTTGATTTCTTACAATCCATGAGGCTTTGATCTATCCCATTTCACAAATCTTGGAAAGCAACTCAAGAACCTCGCTTTATACGGTGGAGATTGAGTTTGGGGCATTTTGATTTCTAGGGTTTCATCTTCTCCTCTTCATCAAAACTTGAGGTAAGGATTTCTTGAGTTATATATACATGTTTTGCTATATTGATGATGATTTAAAAGTTTTCTTGAAATTATTGTGTTGGTTTTGATTTTGTGGCCATGATGTAGAGATTTTCAAAAATGGGTTTTAAAAATCTCAAACCTCTCTAAAGATGGCATCTTGAGAGTTGAAATCCTCTTAAGCAAGAAAATGGGGTGTTACTTTGAGTCCCCTTTCAAATGTTAGAGTGGGTGTGTTTTGTAGAGAAGAAAAACCTAGAAATTTTGGAGATTTTCCTTGAATAAAAGAAGATGAGGGTTTATAGTTGCTATTATATATATATAAATTCATAGTTGTGTGCTATGACAAGTATAGAAAGTGGAGAGTTTTCCTTGTTTAATTATAAATGTTTATATATATATATATATATATGGTGATGTTGGGCTTCTCTACTCATGAAAATTTTGGAGATTGGAGAGTGTTGTTTAAATTTTGCAATCGTTAGAGATAATGGAAGTAATGGAAGTGTATGGATTGTGGACATGTTATTGTAATGGTGATAATTGGTAATAAACTTTGGGCTATTCGTGAAATAGCATTATAAGGAGAAAATGAAGTTGATCATTATTGTGTGTTCTTGATATTATGTCGAAAATAAACAATTTTGGCATTGCATACTCATTCATTTGATTATTACAAGATTGTTATTTAGCTTTGGCATCTATTGTTGCAAGTGTTGAGTTGATATTTGAAATCATTTGCTTTGAGAAGGGAAATAATGTGAAATACTATTATTGAAATGTTTATGGGGTAAATACGTTGGTAAGTCCGTTTAGGTGGTGTAGATGAATTTGATAAGTTGGCCTGAGTGTCTGGGGTGAAAGACCGAAAACACGCGCGGAGGAGTGTAGACACCCCATTTTTTACCGTCCTCAAGACTTGGACGTCACCGCTTGAACACTCGGTGATCATCCATGTTTGTGTTCGTCTTGAGTTCCCAGAGGTCTCTGCTACGCGCCTTGCCTCAGGATCTCTCGACTCGACTGTTTCGTGTCTGGTTTTGCACCAAACACTTGTACTTTGCCTTGGAGGGGCAGGGAATGGCTTGTGGGCCATCCCCACACTCCACCGGCCATGGCTTGAGGCCACCGGCTGTGTTTTGTTGCCACCGGCCAAATGTTTGGCCGGCCGGCACTATAGATGGCCGGCCGGCTATCTTTCTTTGGTCAATTGCATTTTTGGCCGGCCGACTACTGTGCATCTGCTTTTGCAGATATTTTTGTGCAGCTGGCATACACTGTCACCCCCTCCATACACGTGTATGGAGGGATCTCCCTCTTGTTAGTTTCCTTTGGAAGCTTTACAAGACAAATTGTCTATAAAAGAGGGGCTCTTCTCTCTTGTTGAAGGGTTAGACAATTTAGACAACATTTTCAGAGCTTGAGCTTTAGGGTTAGGGTTTACATATATCCTCTATCTCTATATCTCCCTCTTTCTTGTGTTTAGTGTGTGTTTAGTCTCATTTTTGTGCACAAACACCCACCATCACACCTTTTCTGGGTTGCTGAGGTACCAGAGGTCTTTCCTTGAAGCTTTTGGACTGGTTTGGAGCCAAAAAAGCTGCTGGAACATTGTTTGTGAAGAGGGTCTACAAGGGTAAGACTTTTGTCCCTTTTTACCCCATTTTTTGCAAAGCTTTTTAGCCTATCTTGCATCTGTTTTTGAGCTTAGCATATAACATATAAAAGTCTTGTTTTTGTCTGCTCTAAATAGTTTGTTAAGGGTGTTTTAAGCTTTGGGGTTGGTTGACCCCTCTTAAGGCTTGTTTGGCCTTTGTTTTGTGCCATTTTGGTTGAGCTCCGGAACCATTGTGTTTGGGCCTCCTCACCACTGAAATCTTGAGGGATTTCAGAGGTGAGGATGGTGCCTTGAGGTCCTAGGAAGGAGAGGGCCACCCCCTCTCCTTGTTGTCCTTGAAAAGGGCTATTTTTGCCTCTTGAGGGAGCATCTAGTTTAAGTGTGTGTTGACCATGCCTTGACTGATGTTTATGCTTATTGCATGATGAAATAGCATTGTGTTGAGTTGGTTTGGACACACCTTGCATGCTTTGCATACATGTCTTGTAATGCCATCATTTAGCCTTAACATGCATCTAGGCTTTGACCCTTGTTCAAGCATGTTTTAGGCCCTACTTTGTGAAGTTTTTGTACTTGTTTCTCCATGCTTAAGGTCTGCCTTTGGTTGTTTTGGTCGACCATGGCATGCATTGCATAACCCCTTTGCATTTTGGCTTGTAAGCTTTAAATGTATAGACCTTTAACATGCATCACTTGCATTGTTTCAGTGGTTTGGAAGCACATACCATGTTATTTCAGTCCTCATGACATGCTTGCATGCTTGCCTTTGATGCTCTTTTGATGCCTTATGAGGTTGTGCCCTATGCTCCATACCCTTGTTCAAGCATGTTTTAGGCCCTGCTTTGTGAAGTTTTTGTACTTGTTTCTCCATGCTTAAGGTCTGCCTTTGGTTGTTTTGGTCGACCATGGCATGCATTGCACAGCCCCTTTGCATTTTGGCTTGTAAGCTTTAAATGTATAGACCTTTAACATGCATCACTTGCATTGTTTTAGTGGTTTGGAAGCACATACCATGTTATTTCAGTCCTCATGACATGCTGTAGACGTCCCCGAACGCATCCCGGGGAAAGGAGTGCGAGTCCCCCCCCGTTCTGGTTCGATATTGGGTCACTACAGTTCGAAGGACTCAAATGTCACGGTTCTTAATCTTGAACCAAAGAGTCCAAATCCGGCAAATCGTTTTGAAAACAGATTTTTTGAAAGAAGTGCCAAACATGGACTGCTTCGCCAGATACAGAGTCGCCACCTAAATATTTTTTAATGGGAAATTTAGGAAACCCTGACTCGGTGCCAAAGGCCACGTGTCCGTCATCACCAAAGTTGCCTCGGCTCGGGAACTTGGGTACGATTGGGGAAGGTCACTTCGTGAGCACCCCGCTCGCCCGGTCAAAGACCGGCCTCTACTAACCGTGATATCTGATTTTGAAAACATTGTGCGTTCTTATTCCGGTTATTAGCCTAGGTTACTATGTGATGCGCACAGCATACAAATATAGACTGGATCACCTGAATTGGAACAAAACATTTCATGTTTGTTTGTTTGAAAATGGTTTGATGGTGCTACCCGCAGGTAGGCTAAGACGTGGATTTGCCACCCTCGGGTGGGCTTTAGAAAACATGATTTTGCCACTATCTAGTGGGTTTTAAAACAAACATTTGATGAATTGTCCAATTCAAGTAACACAACCTCCACCCACAGGCATTCAGGCAGTTATATCACATAAGCAAATAGCCTCATGGTAAGCATGCTATCATGGCAGTCACTCACACGCATGCAAGGATGCTAAAGCATAAAAACTTACCGAGTACTCCAAGCCAAAACAGAAGCTCATTAGAAATCATGCATGATCCTAATACACAGAATTGCCTAATGCAACACATGCAAAATGCAACTATAGCAGGCTCGGCTATTCTAAACATGGCATATGGAATGCTACAACTAACACGTATTCAATTGGAATTGAAATACAAATGCAGTTTGTATGATGCGCCGAGCCCGGTGCGTGCAAAACAGATGAATGATGCAAACATGCTGTCATACTGTATGCTAATTGAAATATGCCCTATATCTAACCATCATAAGCGGGTAAATAAAAGGGAAGAAAGACGTGGGTTGGAAGACATACATCACACTCACCCACACTTATTACAATTATGCCTCGCGCAGAGGGTCCGAATAAATAATACAGTCCCGAATAAAAGAATATTACAGTCCGAATAATACAGTCCAAATAATGTACAAATTCCTAATTAATTAACAAATTAAAGAAGAAAGACTGTAAACTGGCATGCAAGCCAGGGACTGCCTTGATTCTGATGGATGCTGGAATGATGCATGTTTGGGTTGCCTTACGCGGAAATCCATTGGGATGCCCAATTTAGCCTCTGTTTGCAATGTTCTTGAAATGCGCGCCAAGCCTCGGAAGACTGCTGATTCTTCATTTTTGCTGCAACAGAGAGCAGGAAAGGGGCATAGCAATGTATTTTCACAGATGTATGCATGCCTCGATCCTCGTGCCACCAATCACGCATATCGATGCATGATGGCCGAGGAGCCGATTTGCACAACTCAATATAGGATGAATGCATATGAATGCTACAACAAAACCTAACTCCATCATGGATAATCCGGAGTGTCGGTGACTTGGGAATTGAGACCCGTTCCGTCACTCGGAGTACGAAACGCACCTCGTTTCCCGTGCCCGGGCTAACTCTTATCCCGAACACGATGCGATATGCATGACATGCATGAAATGTAGCTAATATGCAATCCTAACATACACAATGTCATGGAATGGCATACACGCTATACGAGGTAATACACAACCGGGCATACACAATGCTATGGATGAAATGGCATACGCAATGCAGTAATGGGCTTACACTAACATGAGAGAGCCTCAGCCACACTCACATAGGAGGCCATCAGATGAAAACAAGACACCTCGAAGTGCGCGCCCGCGGGCACGCAAACCGAGAACGGACCCTCAGGCACCGAAATGCCACTCTAATGAGACATGGCAAAGACATGGAATATGATATGCAAACATGCAAAAATCAGTGGCAAAATGAAGGGCAAAACAGCCCCGAAACAAAGCGAAGTGATACCCGATGCACGAAATGATCCCGAAACATGGATTTCAATGCATGAAATGGCCTACAGCTATACTATACGTGCATAATTGATACATGACATGAAAATGCAGAAGCAAGGCAGCCCTAAAACTCACATTTTTACAGTACAAATCATGGCCAAACAGCAAGCACAAGTAGGGCAACAATGGCATACAAAAATGGCTCCGCAAGGGAGGCAATGAAGCAAGTGGTAGATTCAAAGCCCAAATGGAAAAACACCCTTCTACAACACTGAAGAGGGACTAAAAATATGAACATTTACAGTAGATGACAAGCCTCAAATCAGTATGCAAACATGCTCAAAATGCAATGCAAGATTAAGGCCACAAGAGGGTATAACATGAAGTAGACCAAATATACATCAAATGGCCAAAGACCCTTAATGAAACATTCCAAGGAGGTCAAAATATAACCACTTTCAGTTCTGATCATGGCCGAAAACAGAAGCTAGATAAGCCTAAAAAGCATGCAAAAATGGGGGCCAAAGAGGGGTATAATGGTAAGTATAACATGGAGGCCCCCAACAGTGTTGATCCCTTCTAAAATGTTGTAGAGGGACTCAAAATAAGCCTACTCACAGTTCATGACACACTCCAAAACAATTTACATATAGGCCAAACAAATCATGCAAAATTTACGGTAAATAGGAGGGATTATGAAGTAAGTGCAATATAGGGGCCCAAAAGGCTTGATCCCTTCTTCAATGTTGAAGAGGGGCTCAAAATAGGCCCACTTACAGTTTACATTATGCTCGAAAACAGATCACACATGGGCTAGAAATTTCATGCAAAAATGTGACATACCAAGGGGTATTGAAGCAAGTACCAAATGGAGGGCTCAAACAGGGTTGAGCCCTTGATCAAAAATGAAGAATGGCTCAAAAAATGCCTAGTTTCAGTTAGGGTCGGAGCCCAAAACAGTAAGAAATAGGGTAGAAAAATGAGGCAAGAATGAGCTATAAAAGAGGGGAATGAGAACTTACCCTTGAAGACCACCCTTTCTTTGCTTCTTGGACCAAATTTGCTGCCTTTTAGCTGCTGGAAATCCTCTCCTTGCTGCTGGAATGGAGTAGTGGTGGTGATGCTTGGGGATGAAGAAAAGGGTAGGATTTAGTGATTTTTTGAAGAAAATGAGAGAAAAATGGAGGGAGATGTATGCAAAGCTTTTAGGGAAAATTTTGTAACCCTCAAACCAAGCTTGAGCTGCTGTTATAAAGGCAAGAGGAGGAGCCAAGTGGAGGGAAATGACACCAAGTTTCCCTCCTAAAGCTCTCCCCCGGATAGAGATATTTTTGGGGGAAAACAGCTATACAGCTGTAAAAGTACCAATTGTGAGGATCAAGGCCGGCCACCTATCCTGGTTGCAGGTGGCCGGCCGGCCACCCCCTATGGCCGGCCGGCCAAGGGGCAAAAATGGAAAGTTGAATTAATGGCCGGCCATAGGAGAAAGTGTCCTCCCAGGTCTCCTCATTACAACCCTGTGGTTCAAAGTTAGCAACTCTAAAACAGGAGTGAGAACAAGCCAAATTTAAAAGGGGTTCAAAAGGTTCAACAACAATTACTGGCCGGCCATAGACTTTTAGGGTCCTCCCATGTGTGTACAACACAAATATGTGGTTTGGGCTTGAAGAAAATGCTCCTAGGGTGGTCAACATTGGCCCGGAAGCGAGAAAAACGGGCGTCGGAGGGCGCCGGAGGAGCATAACTGGTTGCTGAGACAATTGTTGGCCTCCCACCCCTCAGTGACCTTCCTGGTGATAAAACAGAGGTACCTGCCAAAAATGAACAAAAATCGATGCAAAACGAATGCTCGGGGGCCAAAACACGCAGTTCGGGGTCCCGAAAATAGGCTGTTAAGCATCGAAAGTGGCATTCGGCCACGAAGTGGGTCTCTCAGACCCCAGTGTCCCTCAAAAGGGAGTAAATAAGATGTATGCCAAAAACCAGAGGAATCGGAGATGGTTAGACGGTCCCGAACCGAGGCACACGGCCTGATGGCTCCGAAAACCGGGAACTGGGCTCCGAAATGGGCAAAATGGCCTACAGCCACGAAATGTAGCCCACGGCCATTGAGAGATGGTCTACGAGACCTCTCCCTCCCCTCAGGAAGAGAAACAAAGAAAACCGAGTCTGGTTCGCAAACCGAGGCAAGACACAGAAGAGGGTTCGGAAGTCCGGAGGCAGGGCTCACGGCCGCGACTCTGAGACTTCTGAACGAGCACAATATGCAACATCACCGAGCGCTCAATCGGTGACGCCTGAGTCTTAAGGTCGGTCAAAAATGGGGTGTCTACACATGCTTGCATGCTTGCCTTTGATGCTCTTTTGATGCCTTATGAGGTTGTGCCCTATGCTCCATGTTTGGTCATTGTGCATGCTCTTGAATTTAAGTCATTTAGATGTCATCTGAGTGGTCTTTAGGCTTTGTTTTAATATGCTAAAATTGTGTTTTAGTCATTTAATTCATGCCATGTTTGGTCTTGCTAAATGTGATCCCATGTCCTTTTAGCTTGCCTTGAGTTTTGGCCATGCTAGCATGCTTTGCTTGTGTTAATTAGTAGGTTTGGCACCTCTATTTTATGCATATTCAGAGCTTATATTGCATGCTATGTATCCATATTTTCATCCTCTTGAGTATGCTTGAGAGTTGTCTCTTTATGCCCAAGTCTTGGACCTTGCATGCGTGTCTATTTGTGTGTGTATTGGCCCTCATTTTTATAGCATTGGCCACTGTTTTGGACCTAGTTTAGGGCTGTCCAATTAGTGTAAGTCCCTCCCTTCGCATGTGTTGCATGCTTGCCTTGTGTGTTGTTGCATGCTTGGTCCCATTGGTATGATGTTGCATGTCTTGCATACTTGTATGTTTAGATTACATCTTGCATGCTTGTCATTAAAATGCTTGTTCCATGCCTTGCATGATTATTGTATGTCTTGTATGCTTCTTAGCATTGTCCATGTTGCATACTTAGCTTCTATACCTAAATTGCATTGCATTAGCATGCATGCTTGGCCTCTTGAATTGCTTGTGATAGAGGTTGAGTTCCATTTGTTTGATTATGTGCATTGCATTTCATATCAAAATGCACACTTGATTCTTTGGGCCATCATGCATGGAAATGCGTGATTGGTGGTCCGAGAATCGAGGCTCATCCTCCTTTGAGTCATACACATGATAAGGAGCGTGGTTAGGGCATACATTGCTTGAAATACATTGCCATGCTTTGCTTTGTCCTCTGCTGCTGTCAAACCAGTTTCTGCAGGGAGATTTGGCCGGCCGGCCATCTTCAGTGCCGACCGGCCATCCATTGTTGGCCGATGGAGTATTTTGTGGCCGGTGGCCATTATATATGGCCAGTGACCATTCCTCATAGCCGGTGGTGTTCCACAGTGTCCAGAGAGTGTTCCTTGGGAATTGTTCAATTTTCAGAGGAGTAGAGCAGGGAAAACAGAGGCAAATTGTGCATGGTGACGGATTTCCGAGCAAACCTGAGCACACATGCATTGGACCCTCTTCCCGAGGCTGCTGTTTACTGCTTTCCTTAGCTTAGTTAATTTGTTAATTAATTAAGTGGATTGTAATATTTAATTAGCTTATAGGTTAATTAAATTGTATTATTATTTCGGTCCCTCCGAGCGAGGGCAAATTTGTAATAAGTGTGGGTGCGTGTGTGCATGTCTTCCAACCCCCACTTCTTTCTCCCTTTTACTTACCTGCTTTGATGGTTAGTACTAGGACATGTTTGTTTTAGCATACCTTATGCTATGCATGCGTGCATCATCCATACATTTGTCTTGCATGCACCGGGCTCGGCGCATCATGCTAACCGCATAAGTATTTCAAATCTAACTTGAATACATGCTACTTGTGCATTTTCACATGTCATTTATAGACTAGCCGAGCCTACTCTAGTGACATTCTGTATGCGTTGCATTAGGCATTTAAACATGGACTTGGATCATGCATGATTGCTAACATGTTCTTGTTTTGGCGCGGAGTACTAGGTGAGCTCTTTATGCTTTAACATCTCGCATGAGTGTGGATGTTAACATGACAGCATGCTTACCATGTGACTAGATGCTTATGTGATATAAACTGCCTGAATGCCTATGGGTGAAGGTTGGATTGTTTGAGTTTGAACAACTCATTAAAATCCGTATTTTAGCCTACTTGCGAGTAGCAAATTTCAAAACATTTTCAAACAAACGGATATGCAATGCTTTGTTTCCAAATTAGGCGATCTAGTCTATACTTGTTTGCTGTGCGCATAACATAGTAATTCTAGGCTAATAACCGGAATAAGAACGCATAATGTTTTCAAAACAAGATATCACGGTTAGTAGAGGCCGATCTTCAGATCGGGCGAGAGGGGGTGCTCATAGCTGACCTTCCCCAGTCGTGCCCAAGTTCCCGAGCCAAGGCAACTTTGGTGAAGACAGACACGTGACCTTTGGCACCGAGTCAGGGTTTCCTAAATTCCCCCATAAAAAAATATTTAGGTGGCGACTCTGTATCTGGCGAAGCAGTCCATGTTTGGCACTTCTTTCAAAATCTGTTTTTCTCAAAACGATTTGCCGGATTTGGACTCTTTGGTTCAGATTAAGAACCGTGACACAAATTGAGTCCAAACTGTAGTAAGGCCCAAGGGCGTGTCTACGTACCACTTCCCTTCCGGTTAGCAACCGGTAAAGTGGGGTTTCGTGGTAGTGCTTGTTGAGCCTACTTATAGACACCAACCTAGGGATTACCTGAGTCATATTTACCACCCCCGCTATTGATTAAAATTGGAAGTTTCGGAAATTGTTGAGATTGCAAATGATTATTGAAACATGGTGACTTTTCAAGAGGAGCACGTAATGGAATTTTCTTTAAAGTGGCATTGCATGGCATTTGCATTTGCATTTAACATTGAAAGTTTGTATAACTATATATACTTTGTAAGGATTCTCTACTGGGCTTTATGCTCACCCCTATGGGATTTTGGTGCAGGTAAAGATGTGGTGATCCCGCCGAGTTAAGGGCGTGGATATGTTTTGTGATGAGTAAATAACTCTATTTTTGTTGTGGACATAATTGCTAGCCAAGGGCTATTCATGTATGGGCCCGAGAAACCATTTTTGTGTAACCAGGCTTAAGCCTTGGAAATTGTAAGCCGTGAGGGCATTTTATTATTTTTGGAACATGATGCTCTACATGCTACAGATTCATGTATTTCTATATCATTGAATGTATAAGTTGCATGGGGAACTTTTGTATAAACCTTGGAGATTAATGATGTGAAGGTTGGAGAATTGTTATATTCATTAGTGGATGTTGGTTGGTGTATTTTAATTATGATGAATTATTTTTGGGGCGTTACAATATTTATTTGGTGCCATAAAATATGGCTTGTTTTACAATAAGTATCTTGCTAATTGGAATACCTTTTCAGGTGATTCATTATTAACCACTGGTTACTTATTTACATAGGGAGGTGGTGCTAGAAGTTGGAAATCGAAAAAACAAACCATTATTTCTAACTCAACAATGGAGGCTGAGCTTATTGCTTTAGCTACAACTAGTGAAGAAGTAAATTGGTTGAGAGATTTGTTAAATGAAATCTCTTGTTGGGAAAAACCGATTCCACCTATATTGATTCATTGTGATAGCACCGCAACATTTGGTCGAGTTAATAACTGTTATTATAACGGTAAATCGAGACCTATCAGAAGAAAACACAGTACTATGAGATCTTATATGAATAATGGCATCACAAATGTGGATTATATTAAATCTGGTGATAATCTTGCAGATCCATTAACTAAGGCTTTAGCAAGAGATAGGGTGTGGAATACATCTAGGGGGATGGGGTTGCAGCCCATTGAATGTAGCATAAGCCATGTATAAGGATACTCAACCCAGGGACTAGAGATCCTGTAACTGGGTTCAATGAGAAGAACGATCATATGATGGCCGTAAGAAATGCACTAAATAAATTTTTACCCATTCATATGATGTAAGTGCATTTATTTTGTAACGTTGTAGAGGTTGAGTTATGAAAAAACGCTTAATGAATTTCTGTAGCTCCTATTGAGTGAGGTGTCATAGTTACAGGAGCACTCTTGACAGAATTCACCTATGTGAGTGTGGTAGTGGGGCTGCTACCTATGAGATTTGGGCTAATTCTCAAATACACTCATGAATCCTGGGATCGCACAAGGCCGTAATGTGCTAGCTCTTAAAGCTTATGTGAACACCTGGAATATTATGTGTGTGCAATAATTATTTATTTTCTTTAAGCAGTCATAGTTCAATGCTGAGCATACTATTGGCTCTGGAGTAGATATTATTGTTTCACTAATGGAGGTTCAATGCAGAGCACACCTACCATGATGCATGATATCCTTCTTTGCCTAACAATCTTAGATTTTGTTACCTATAATATTAAAATAGGTGGGGGAATGTTAGAAGATGTTTTAATATTATAATGTGTTATAGGTTTGATTTTCTTTTCTTTCCCTCCAAGTTTTCTTTTTCTTTCTCTCAAAGTCTTTACTCTAGTCAAGTTTTTTTCTTTCTCACCAAGTTTCCTCACCTCCAAGGAACTTGCCTACCAGGTTTCCTCTCCTCCAAGGAAATTGCCCACCAAGTTTCCTCTCCTATACCTTTCCTCCAAGTTAACCATTTTTCTTGGTGACCAAGTTTTCCTCTTCTATAAATTGAGCCTTTCACCTCTCTTATTTGGAGCTCACCAAAAAAAAAAAAAAACTAACTCAAGGGAGAGAGAAATCTGGAGTTTAAAAAAAGAAAAAAAAAAAAAAAAGGAAGTTTTTGCTAGTTTCTTATTTGAGAGATTATCAGGCAAATAAATAAATGGTGTATGTGATGAAACTTTGGGTTCAACCAATTGTGCAGTACTGGTGAACTATAGGACTTAGTCAGGCTGTTGTATCTTGGGGGGACAAGTCAAGGTTTTTTTTTGCTGCACCGGTGTGAGGCTTTGCCTAATCGTAGAGGGCTTGAATTTCCTTAAAGAGATTGAATTTCCCGCGCCTTAGCCCTTTCAATAATTATTGTAATTTTTATTATTTGTATTTTCTGGTGTTTATTTGTAATTATCACTAACAAATTGTACCCATTTTTATTGAAATTAATAAATTTTATTATTTGTGCATTTATTGCTTGTCTTAAATGCCGGATATGAAATGTGTGTTTACACCCACAACTATAATGATATACGTGATAAAAGATTACAAACTTGATCAATACAGTTGTGAATTTCCTATTCAAATTGTGAGACAAAGGTTAAAAGAGCATCCATATAGAAGTGTTATAGAGACTAAAAGATTGACCCAATGGTGGAGACATCCAATTTCCCAACTTTGGACCTCGAGTTTGAGTCTTAGGAGGTTAATTGTCACCTTTCCCTTCTTCTTAGAACATCTCCAAAGCCAATGATCACGTGTTATTTTGGATCTCAATTAATTTTCTCTCTAATTTTGTAAGTGTTGTTTGGATATAAGTTTTTTAGTGATTTTTTTATTATTTATTTATTGTCTTTTATGATCTTTTTCAAACTCTTTTAAAAATAAATTAAATATTTACATTCTACCCGACCAGATAAATATAAAAAATTAAAAATTAGTTTTATTTTTTTAATAACACTTGTCATTTAATGTATTTTTGTTTTAATAAAATTGGATCATTCGAGAAGAGCACCATAATCCAATGGTTCATATTCACCTTCTAGAATCTACCTTTATATTGATCTATCCCCTTTCTCTGATTCTCATCTCCTCAAGTTGTCTCTCTCTCTCTCTCTCTTCATTCCAGAACCGCATACCAGACTCTTTCTCTTTTCTCCCCCTGTCTTTCACCGTCTTCATTATTTTTTTTCTCACACTATCTTCATCACTACTAACACTCATGTCACCCTCTATTTCTAGAACCACCACCACTGCCTCTGCCGATCTCCAATCCTCAAACCCCAAATTTCCTTCTCTAACCCACTGTTTTAACCCTCTTCTCCAACTGTCTGTTCTAACCTTTTTTGATCTCTCTCTCTCTCTCTCTCTCTCTCTCTCTCTCTCTCTCTCTCTCTTCTTCCATTCTAAACCTCTTCTTCAACGATCGAAACCATAACGAAAATGATCCAAACTCGAAACCCTAAAGAACATAACCCAAACACGAAGATGAAGAAGATGAAGCCGAAACCCTAACAAAGACGATCCAAACACAAAGATGAAGCCGAAGCATCTTCAAGTTTCATGTAATTCCAGTATAAATTTTCTTTATATATATATATTTTTATTTTTTTTTGCTTGAGATTGCTTCAAATTTGGAAATGTTAATTGTGCTTAACATATGAGATTTTTTTGATTGATATTACTGAAATTCCTAAAATTTGATGAAATAAATATAATTTTTTTGTTGATTTTTTTTTTGGGCCTGATTTTGTCTAATTCTAAAATTTAGTTCATAATATATTATTTTGTTGCTTTATTTTTGGTGAATTTTGTTTCTATTTTGGATGTTTTTGCTGGAAAGGAAAAGAGAAAGGGAGGGAGGAATGGGTGATTTTGGTGAGTTGGCGCATTTGATAGCTGTCAAAGCCGATGCCAAATTTGGCACAAGCTTTGACATTTGCCAAATATAGTAACTACCAAAGCTTACCATTGGAAAACCACTTTTGCCTTACACCTGGTATAAAATGGCCTTGACAGCTCCAATGATAAACTATTGGAGATGCTCTTAGGTGGTAGATATAGAAGGATGCTATATCACTGGGCATCTGTGTTGGGTCTTTATTATTTCTTCAATAACTACTTCCTAATAACGAATCAATAATTAGTACTCATGTAGGCGATGACACAAAACGATGATAAAAAATCAATAAACACAACACTTTGCTTAGATAGATAGCATATCATTCAGGCTATGCACGAGATTATTGACAAATTTATTTTAAAATTAATTTAAATAAATAAATAATAGTAAGTAAGTTTTAAATCTTTTTTTTTTTGGTATCAAAAAGAGCATTTGAAATTAATTTTTTAAGTGACTTTTTGAAATTTTTAAGAGATAAAAAAAAAGTCAATGTATTTAAGAATGAGTTTTTTAATTATATGAAAAAATGCAAATATTTTTGTTTGTTACTTAAATTTTCCATTTTACCCTTTCAAATGTGTAAACACTTGTGCACTCACTCACAATAATTGTTTGGTCTTTTCAAATTGATACAGGTATTGTTTGGGAAGTGGATTGACTTTTTGGCTTTTTTGGCTATTTTAGCCTAGGTTAAAAAACTTGGTTTGGGAAGGACTTTTTGACTTTTTTGTGAGAGAAGAGTATAATGATTATGAGTTGGATGTGATGTTTTGTTTGTTGTGGCTAAAATAGCCTATTTTGTCTTTTATGGCTAAAATAGCCAAAAAAGCTTTCAACCCACCTTCCCAAATGGGCTTAAAAAGCACATTTTAACACATTTTTTAAATTGATATTTTTAAAAAATCAACTGCAGATAAAAATATTAAAATGAAGTTATAAAAATATTAAAGAAAAAATTATTAAGTACTTTTGAACTAATGCTCTACACCAATTGCCAATTAAGACATATCATAATGTCACAAAATATTAAAAGTAAAACAAACTAAACTAAGCATTAAGTCTCATCGAATAGGGCCGACTACATGGATCATTCTTCTCCACTCGACTCTATCCAATGCCATTTCGTTAGTTAAATTAAGGAGGTTCATATATCTATTTACTACTCTAGCCTACATCAATTTAGGTCTACTCATTCCCCTAACATTTCCATCTACCGTCACTGTGTCACATCTCTTCACTACTGTTTCTGTTGATCTCCATTGTATATGACCAAACCATCTCAATCTATTCTCTTTCAACTTATCTTCTATCGGTACTACATCTACCCATTCTAGAATATACTCATTCCTAACTCTATCTTTTCTAGTCTTCCCACACATTTACCTTAGTATCCTCATCTCAGCAACACTCATCTTATCTATATATTTATTTATTTGTTGCCTAACATTCCGCTCCATACAACATCGCTGGTCTAATAGTTGTTCTATAGAACTTCCCTTTTCTCCTTAATTCTATGGACCACATTCGTTCCAATCTCCCCAGCCATTGTGATAATCTGTCACGACGCGCTTCCCGTACCCAAGAGTTAAGTATCATGATGGCCAGTAACTAAGGTTACCTCCGGCCAATTCTTAAACAAATTAATAAACGTGAGCGGAAGTAATATTTAAGTGAGGTACCAAAATAATCATCGGAATTTCTATTTTTATTACAAAATTTACTGACCAAAAATGCCGATATTTACATATAAAAATATCATAAAAGAGTTGTGTGTGCCTATTCTGCAATTCGACTTTTCCAAAAACTATTTTTGAATTGCATTGTTTCTTGAAA
The DNA here is from genome assembly GCA_030407325.1 of Camellia japonica. Lineage (NCBI taxonomy): Eukaryota > Viridiplantae > Streptophyta > Magnoliopsida > Ericales > Theaceae > Camellia > Camellia japonica. The sequence goes on along the minus strand of JAPPVO010000019.1, from coordinate 68,058,146 downwards.
ATTGATAAATAACTATAAGCATATGGCAGAGTGAGAAATATTATACCAAGAGTATAAGGGGCACAAAATAACCATGGATAGTTATGTAACTAAAATATTAAAATAACTTAATCTGAACAAATAATCATTTAAGTAGCAAAACTGAGATTATGTAAATATATAACTATAACCACGGTACCGAACAGAACAGAACAGAACAGAAATCACAGGAGTGACAGTCAGAACAGAGCTACGGATTCAAGAGATGGCTCGTACGGATTATAGAGGTGACTCCCACAATAGTGTAGCACTTATCTCCGCACAGCACTTTGCTCTGCACAGAACAGATGTCAATAGATCCATGACAACAAAGAGTCACAAAGTGACCAAACAGAGGCCAATGGTTATGTAAGTCTTCCAAGGCGTAGGACTTCCGTGGTGGTACTTACAAAACATAATTATTTATAAGGTTATAGTCGAATATTCTTTAAAAGTTAAACAAACATATTCATGGGTTTCATTTTAAGCAAATAGGGTTCAGAAATTAAACCACGTAACTGAAATATTTATATAGTTTATAAAACATAACTTGTATGAAATAAATATGGTAAGTCAAAACATACGTAAAACATATAATGGTAACTTAAGATATAATATAACTCACCTTAACTTTAATACCTCACTCTTTTTTTCTACTATTAAAAACCCTCTCAACTTTCATTATTTTTTCCTTCCTTTCCTTCATTTCTTTCCCTTTTCTTTTCCTTTCTTTCTTTCTCTTTCTTTTCTTTCTTTCTTCGTTTCCTTCTCTTCTCTGCCCAACTCATCAGCTCCTCCCTATTTATAGGGAGGTGAGAGCATTACGTGGCCATGCGTATCTTTCTCAAATTTGATAATAAATTTCATAAATTCATACTTATTCTTAATAAATATTTAAGATAATTACACTTTGGCCCAATTTATTTATATAACTATATAAACAAATTAATTCCTAATTAAATTATACTTTATCGTATACCTACAAAAAATTAATTATTTATTTTACTACCACATCTACTATTATTATTATTATTATTATTATTATTATTATTATATTATTATTATTATTATTATTATTATTATTTATTTATACTTTGACCCCTAAATTTTTTACTAATTATATTATTTTACAAAATTACACATAATAATACAAAATAAATCGTATATTTTCCTAATTGTGATTAAATAATACTAATATAAATTTTACAGAATAATTAAAAATCTGGGTTGTTACAATCTTCCCTCCTTTTAAAATTTCGTCCTCGAAATTTGTCATATGTGTAAGCTATCCGCTGCGCACTCTGATAAATATATATTAAAAGATTAATCTGATAGAAAATAGGGAGATTTACCAATAAATCCCAAATGTTAAACTTATGAACCAATTGGTCCCAATTTTTTTCTAATAAACTGTTTAGTCCTTAGATATTTTGAGGGACTTTAATGCCCTCATTTAGATGTTATTAGATGCATGCTCTTTATGAGGGTGTGTCACGTGCCACACACAATATGTCACGTGACACACACAATGGGTGCCACACATCAACAAAGTACACCAAAGCTCTTTATGAGGGTGTGTCATGTGACACACAATATGTCATGTGACACGCACAATGGGTGTCACACATCAACAAAATACACTAGAGCTCTTTATACTTTTTGCCTTGGAGTGTCACGTGACACACACAATGGGTGTCACACATCAATAAAGTACACTAAGGCTCTTTATGCTTTTTTCCTTGGAGTGTCACGTGACACACACAATGGGTGCCACACATCAACAAAGTACACTAAGGCTCTTTATGCTTTTTGCCTTGGAGTGATGTATGTCACGTGACACACACACGGAAGGGTATAATTGACCACTCAATGTTACTAAACAAAGGAAATAGGATCAACTGGTAAGATATTTCCCCACTAATAGGACTAATCAGAACAATAGAAATAACCTTAGGACCAATCGGTAAAACTGTTTGTGAGATAGGATTTATTGGTAAATATCCCTAGAAAAATATTACTTCAAAAAACTTTACCAAAAATAACTCACTGTTTATTTGTCAAAAATTGTTTTGGGCCAAAATGAGAAATAATGGTTGACTTTAAATTTTTTTCATTAGTTTTGTAATAAAATAAAATAAGATCACAAAGCGACTGAAAATAAAATGACAGAATCATATGCAGGAGTTGAAGGCATTTGAGATGAACTCCTATTTCTTTTATCCGTGAACTTTCCATTGACGAAAAAATAGTTTTAAAATTAGTAACTTCATAGTTTGAACCCACTTTTAAAAAGTCGAAATAATTTTTTTTTTGAATACTGAACTGAAAATTATATGTATTTAATTATATTATAATTTTGGTGGGTGTTTGAGCTCGACATCCTTTATTCCTTTTCCCTCTTTTGCTATAAAAAATATAAATTATATCCATTATCTTTCACAAATTATGCACACAATTTTTTTTTTAATATATATATATAAAATCATAATATAATTAAATTGACGAACAAAATATAATATTTAGGTACTAATTACCCGCTATCCTACTTCTTAAATGTGCGTGTGTCCTATGCTCCAATGATGATTTTTTTTATAAACCATTACTCTGATACCACTTGTCACGACCCGCTCCCCATACCCAAGGGTTAAGCATCATAATGGCCAGTAACTGAGGTTACCTCCGGCCAATTCTTAAACAAATTAATAAACGCGAGCGGAAGTAATATTTAAGTGAGGTACTAAAATAATCATCGAAACTTGTATTTTTATTACAAAATTTACTGACCAAAAAGGCCGATATTTACATATAAAAATATCATAAAAGTGTTGTGTGTGTCTATTCCGCAACCCGACTTTTCCAAAAACTATTTCTGAATTGCATTGTTTCCTGAAAATTGATAAACAACTATAAGCACATACCAAGAGTATAAGGGGCACAAAATAATCATGGATAGTTATGTAACTAAAATATTAAAATAACTTAATCTGAACAAATAATCATTTAAGTAGCAAAGCTGAGATTATGTAAATATATAACCATAACCACGGTACCAAACAGAACAGAACAGAACAGAGATCATAGGAGTGACAGTCAGAACAGAGGTACGGATTCAAGAGATGGCTCGTACGGATTATAGAGGTGGCTCCTACAATAGTGTAGCACTTATCTCCGCACAGCACTTTGCTCTGCACAGAACATAGGTTAATAGATCCATCACAACAGAGAGTCACAAAGTGACCAAACAGAGGCCAATGGTTATTTAAGTCCCCGAAGGCGTGGGACTCCAGTGGTGGTACTTACAAAACATAATTATTTATAAGGTTATAGTCAAATATTCTTTAAAAGTTAAACAAACATATCCATGAGTTTCATTTTAAGCAAATAAGGTTCAAAAATTAAACCACATAACTGAAATATTTATATAATTTATAATAGTTTATAAAACATAACTTATATAAAATAAATATGATAAGTCAAAACATACGTAAAATATATAATGGTAACTCAAAGTATAATATAACTCACCTTAACTTTAATACCCCACTCTTTCTTTCCACTATCAAAGACTCTCTCCACTTTTATTTTTTTCCTCCTTTCCTTCATTTCTTTCCCCTTCCCTTTCCCTTTTCTTTCTCTTTCTTTTCTTTCTTTCTTCTTTTCCTCCTCTTTTCCGCCCAACTGATCGGCTCCTCCCTATTTGTAAAGAGCTGAGAGCATTACGTGCCCATGCGAATCTTCGTAGGATTTGATAATAAATTTCATAAATTTATTCTTATTCTTAATAAATATTTAAGATAATTATATTTTAACCCAATTTATTAATATAACTATATAAATAAATTGATCTCTAATTAAATTACACTTTATCGTATACTCACAAAAAATTAATTATTTATTTTACTATTATTATTATTATTATTATTATTATTATTATTATTTATTTATACTTTGACCCCTAAATTTTTTTACTAATTATATTATTTTACAAAATTACACATAATAATACAAAATAAATTGTATATTTTCCTAACTATGATTAAATAATATTGGTATAAATTTTACAAAATAATTAAAAATCTGGGTTGTTACATAATCGATTCTAAATACCGAAAATGTTCACTCTTAGGTAGTTATTAGTTCTCAATCTTCACTTCTCATCTGCTTTTATTGTTACTATTGCTAAAATTACACTCCATATACTCTGTCTTAGTTCTACTTATTCTAAATTCTTTAGATTCAATTGCTTTTTTCCAAGTCTCCAAAAAAATTATTAATAACTATTTGGTTAAATTTTGATCTATCATTTTATAATAAAGAGTCCAGTTACATATTTTTTATTATACAAATGACACTATCACATCATTTTAGGATAAAATTTTATATAAAAATTCTAGTGAAATAATATTTTCCAATAAAAAATGGTTATAAGCAAAAAAAATAAAAATAATGGTCAGTAGAAAGTAGAGGGACAAATGATATATAAAATATGAAATGCAAAAACAAAAAATGGTCAGAAGTAAAAATAAATAAATAAAACAAAAAAAAAAAGTACTTAAAGGATGAAAGAGTGTGTTTAAAAAATGTAAGAGACTAAATATTGATTAACCTCTAATTGTCTCATAAAGATAGAGAAAAATAATAAATTTAAGGGCAAATTACCAACACCTCCCTCGAGGTTTGACTAAAATACAGATTCCCCCTGAGGTTTGGAAAATTGCAAATTGCCCTCTAAGGGTTATATTTGCATAACAAATGAGGGGGCAATTTGTTATGCAAATATAAACCTCAGGGGGCGGGATGTAATTTCTCAAATCTCAAGGCGAAATCCGTATTTTAGTCAAACCTTGAGGGAGGTGTTGGTAATTTGCCCTAAATTTAATCATTGCATGAATGTAATATTTATAGGATGATGATGTGAATGACTTGGAGAATGTGTAATGTATGACAGTTCGGGTTTTGGGATAGGAGAAAGAATTGGTTACAGAAAGAGTGGACAAGAAGAATCTTCTTCATCTTTCCTTTTTCAAAATCATAAATCATGAAAAAATTAAATTATTTTTTAAACTTAAAAATTCACAAATTTAGTATGGGAAACAGCCAAATCAATTTATTTAATTTGTTTGTAGGGAAACAACCAAATTAGTAAGATCAATCAAATAAAACAATTTAAACAAATTTGAATTGATTTTTGTTTAATTTATTTTAAGGAATGAAGGATTTTAGGTAGAGATTTTAGAAGATGGACAAATAAATTAGAAGGTCAACAAACCATGTTTATATATTTGACTTTAGGAAATGATCAGCTTTTAGGTAATGATCCTAGGAGATAAACTTGAAGATTTTTTATTTATTTATTTTTAATTCAAAAATTATGTGAGACATATGAATAATTTATTATGTTTTTAAATTGAAAAAATAAGAGATTGAAATTGGACTTGTGAAGGCCTTAAAAGCATTCTCATTAAAAATCATTTTTACTTATATAGTGGATGTTTGGAAAATTATTATTTTAATAGGCTATTTTAGTATGCTTTGTATTTGGGAAAATGATTGAATTTTTTTATAGTTGGAAGTGATATTTGTGAGAGAAAAAGTGAAATGATTATGAATTTGATGTGATATTTTGTCTTATTAACTATTTTAGTTTTTTTTTTTTTTTTTTTTGTCTTTTTATATCTTTTAACCTAAAAAGAACTAAAAACTTTCTTGTTAAACACCCCCAGAATATATGGATGGATAGATAGATAGAAGATGTTGAATAAAAAAAACATGGGCTACGCACCCATCTTTTTGCTTGGGTCATTCCATTATAGGAGTGTAGACCAAATTCAATTTCAATTTAGGACCAGTTTGTAAAGTTTATCAAGCAACTTATTCATTTTAAAAATTTAGCATGATATTTTTAAAATTTGGAAGAAATATATTTGCTTCTAGGAGCTTGGATTAAAATTTGAAACTTGTTATTTTCAAGTTGAACTTGATATAAGAAATGATGGGCTCATTTCTTAACTTGTTCATTTATAACTATTAAAATTTATTTTTATATCATTTAGGTACACAATAAATTAGAATATATATAGAGTTTACTCTTGAATATTTGTTAAACTGCACAAATTTATTTATATTTGAATTTTTGTCAATGACTTGAATTTAAATAATTGTTAGGAGCATTAAATTCATATCATAACTCTCTAAGATTACAATAAAAAATAATACATATATAATATCAAACGAGTGAGTTTAAAATTTAAAAATTCTTTCAGACCAAATTTGAAATAATTAAATTAAATTAGATGTCAAATCAAAAAAATAAAAAATTCTGAGTAACATATGTTTTTACTAGGTACGACAAGATCCTTATGAATGTTGCCATAATCAATTTGTTTAAATTAATGCCAATATATTTTCTTTAATTTTGTTTTGAAAAATATTAAAAACTAATTTAGTATAAAAAAAAAAAACAAAAATTTGAAAAACACTTATTATTTTCATATTGGTTTCTTTTTGTGTGTAAAAGTTTAGTTCTAAGAATATATTTTTAATGTTTTTGAATATTTGTTTTAGAGCAACTCCAAGGGTAATAGGTAAAATGCTTTGCAAAAGTATACAGAAAAATACTTTCTTTATTTTGTTTAACTAGTTTATCTAGTGTACACTTCAATCATACTCTTTAATTTAACTAATCAATCAAACTACCTTAATTAATTTTTAAAAGAAAAAATATTATAAACATAGATAAATGAATAGATAATATTTTTATGACATGCTGCATATGTTGACATGTCATTTGCAAATATATTTTTATAATTAAATTATTTAAAAAATATATTTTCAAATAGTAATGTACAAACATAAAACCAAATCAATTGGGTGCAATATACAAACACAAAACCAATTAAAAAAAAACAAGAGTACTTAATTAGATAGGGGGAGCAATTTTAGTGAAAAATTACTTTGTCTCTCAATGAAGGCTAACTAGTTGTGGAGAGCCAAAATCAAAAGTAACATTTTATCTTTTCTGATGCAGAGCCCCTTAAAAAAGAAGATAATTGCTTGGTTATTATTTTTCAAAAACACTTTTCAGAAAATTTTACTTTTTTATTTTTCGTATTTTTTTTGTTTTTACTGAATTTTTTAAAATATTTTGAGCAATTTTTTTAATTTTTAAACATACCTAACATACATATACCTAAAAGGCAAAAAAAATTTGAAAAAAAACTTTTAAAAATTCACTAAATACCAAAAATACAAAAAAAAAAAAAACGAGAATTCAGTATATTTTTTTAATATTTTTATGTATTTATTAATTTTTAAAAATATTTTTTCACAAATTTTTTACTTTTTAGATACATCTAAGTAAGGTGCATCTAAAAAAGTAAAAAAAAAATATTTAAAATTTTAAAAATATTCACTAAAAATAAAAAAATACGAAAACTAAAAAACTTAATTTTTAAAAAACTTAATTTAAAAAATTCAAACCAAACACACTTTACGTTCGTAAAAATGTCTCAAGATATTCTTTTACCTCCTCCTTTAGAAATGCTCTTACATGCTTTTAATGTTATGTTTTTACCAAATTAATTAAAATACTTAGAGAAAGAAAAGAAGGAGAAAAAAAAAAAAAAAAATCAGAATTGTGTTTGTTATCCATGTTGCAACCTGGATGTTTATGTAGTTATCGGAGCCTATTTGGGTCCGGTCAGCGAGTTTGGTATCGGGTTCGGGAAAAACCTCCAACGACCCGTTATATATATATATTCGTGCTAGGGTTTCGGAATCTGTATCTATCACAATAAAATTTCGAACCATTGAATCTGCAATTAATTGTGTTTTTTGAATGAATGCTGTGGCTTGAAAGCTTCTGAGTTTTGAATCTACGAAGAGTGAATTTGGATGAAAGCAAGTTTGATGTGAATTTGAAGTTGTGAGCAATTCGAACCCCTCGTGAACTGTGCAAGGTCGCCACTCGGATTCGAAATGGGTATGCAATGCTTTGCCATATATTCAACTCAATGTTTTATGAAACTTGTTTGTTTAGTCTGTATAGTTTGATTATGCATTATATAATCATACAAGTTCACAACATTGCCTAATATGTGTATATATATGTGTGTGTGTGTGTGTGTGTGTGGAATGAAATGCTCATAAATTCTTCGAGTTTTATACAATCAACTGTTTGTGCACTTGCTGTTGTGCAAGTTCTAATTTTGATGGACTTTCCACTTGGAATTGCATAAAAAGACTATGGGGATGTTGAGAAGAGATATGTTTTATCAAATAATTTGCCTTTGTGTGCTGTAATTATATGAACTCTCTTGCGGTAATTATTATCAAAAGTATTCGGATCTTGGAGAGAAAGAGTTTGGGAATTAGTAAATATGGGAACATGCATTCAATCATCAAAAAAGAGGATTTGATTGAGTTTGAAATTTTTTAATTGAAGTTTTTCTTGTGATTAAATGTGAACCGTTTGGGGACTTACCTTTTTAGCCAAAAAGCCAAAAAGTTACCTTTTTAACCAAAAAGCCAACAATTCATACCAAAAAGTCAAAGATTCTCTTTTCTCTCTACTTTTTGCACATCTTTCCGTAATTAGTCAAAAAGTCATCCCAAACATATAAGTTTTTTTTACCTACCTTTTTAGCCAAATAGCCAAAAAGTTACTAAATTAGCCTGTTCCCAAACGAGGCCAAATTTCGGTCATAAATTTACGATATAGTAAACTTTTTAAATGAATTGTATTTAGGTACCAAACAAATCAATGAGTTACCTGGATTGTTTCTAATCAATTTATTTCTGGATTGACTTATGTTATGAGAGGATGTCTTTCTAATTCAAGGCCTGACTAAATGATTCAAGCTGACTGGAACGTCGTCATAGTTTTCCTCCATTAGGGGAGGGTGATTTTGAGTTGTCTTGAATTTTGCTTAATTTGCAGTCATGAGGTTGTCTAGGCTACTTCATCAGGTAGATTTCATCATTTTTTTTTGGCTTCTTATGTGTATTCACACAGTAAATACACAGTAAATGTAATAGATAAAGTGATTAATAGTGTGATGCCTTTTCTTGTATATTCTTAATTGCATTAGGGCATTCACAGAACAAAAGGCTAGTAATAGTATATTAAGTGGGTGACTTTGTTTGGTTTTGTTTTCAAAATCTGTTTTTGTGAATTTTTTTTTTTTAAAAAAAAAACTAGGAACTAGTTTGGTCAAAAAAGGGGAAAAAAATTATAGAAAAGCACTTATTATGTAGTTATATTTCATTCGTATTTTACTCACATTTTCACTCTCTCTTTTGAGATCCATACCTAAACTCATGGTTTAAATACAACCTAAATGAATTTCCTCAAAAAAAAAAAAAAAAAAAAAAAAAACTTGATCAAATGCTGGATAAAAGTTTTTGGTTGTATGCAAATATGCATTTCAACATCAAGAAACCAAAGGGTGTGTAATGATGTAATCTGACTTTCATGAATCATTAGGTTAACCTGAGGTTAGAGTAAAATGAGATGCTTTCACATCTCATCTTCATCTTAACACAATAATTTAAACAAGCCTTGCTTAACTTTTGCTAAGCAATATTATTCACATATTTGTATTTGTTGAAGTTGCATAGCGCAGCAATGAGAATCAAATTCGGAAATCACTCCGTAAGGAAGTTGCTCATTCACTAGGAAGACTTGAAATTATAATCTTGCCCCTTGAACGTTTTTTTTGGTTGCAAAGGGGGGCAAAGCCCCAAAGAAAATTACAAAGAAACAGGGCAGTGGGATCTAAGCCCCTGCCTATCTAACTCAAACAGTGGAATAATAGAAGATGTAGGTAGTCAAAGGATTTGCCAAGAGGCTAGAAGAACTCTAGCTTCTTTAGCCAAAATATCCACATAGGTATTTGCTGAACGCCCAATGTGTTGAAGATGACATTGCCAATCCCGTGAAAGGAGGTCCTTGATTTCTTGACACAGATTGAAATAAGGAGCCACCCTTGAACTTTGCTCACATCTTCAATGTTATCAATCAGTACTTGTTTTCTTCTATCCATCTTTGTTTTTCTCATTTAAGCTATCATTTTCTTAATTTAAACTCCCAAAATTAGCTCAATCAAGAAACATATGTTATGACATTGTAGTTTTTCTTACCTTCATTAATGAGTTGGATAACATTCACTTAATTACAAAAAGTGATTTTTTTTTTTTTTTTAAAGCTTAAATTTGTGAAGGAAAATATAAAGATAAAAAGAGATTGAAAAGATAAAAAAATTGTTTATTCTTCATTAACTTTTCCCTATATTTTTTTTCCCCACAAAGTCAAAATTCAAACACAATTCAGAAGATGTGTTACATGGACTCGGCACTTTGGGGCGAAGTACCCGTGTCGACACGACACGACACGGGTGCGGGTGTGGGATCTGTGTCGGATTCGCCTCTTCATTTTCGGACACGGCTCTTTACAGACAGCAAAAGAAATGAAAGATGAGAAAGGAAGAGAGAACCTGATCGCTGTTGGCTTTGATCATCGATCACGATTAGGGCTCTCACTATTGATCACGATCGTCTTCGTCTTTGAGGGTTTCGATCATCTTCGTCACTCTTTTCTCTCACTGTCGATCTCGATCTCGATCGTCTTCGTCTCTCTCTTCGTCTCTGTGCTTCTCTCTCTCGTCTCTGTTTTAATTGATCATATATATTGATCCTATCATATATAATATATTTAATATAATTTATCATATATAATATAATTTATAAATTATAATTTTTATCATATATAATAAAATATCTAATTATTATTTCTTAAAATATCATATATAATAATAATTTTTGTAAATTATTATTCATATTACATTTACATTAACATATAATATTATAAATTGCATTAATATAGTAATATATAATATTATTCATCTAAAAAAAATTATATAATATAATATATCATAAATAATATAATTTTTATGTCTAAAATAAAAATAACTTATTTTATCATATATAACATAATTTATTTTATATCTAAAATAATTTTTATAATTTTTATTTGTTATTTATATAATATAATTCATTTACATATATAAATATATATATATATATATATATTTTTAAAATCTATTTAACGTATCTCCGTAGCCATATCTAAATTTGGATACATATCCACGTATCCTCAATTTTTAATTTTGAAATGTCCGATTCCTAGATAAGCACCCGCACCCGATACCTGTACCTGAGTCCGTGTAACATAGTTTAGAAGTTAAAGAATGACATCAAATTAAAGCAAAGTTCAAGAGAAAGAAAATTAGAGGAATCAAATGATGGTTTACTTTCGGTAATAATAGAATATGAGAACCAAGATAAACATTAGTGAAGGCAGTATATCCTTATTTGGAATTGCATTACAGCCTTTAGACTATCCTTTTTTTCTTTTTTGGCAACCCTAAGAGAGAGAAAAGGTTGAACTTTTCTTTTGACAAAAAGGAGAGGGAAAAGAAATTAAACAATGGAAGGAAAATTGCATGCATGAGAAGGAAACACGTATGCGTAGGGTGGAAGGTTATCATTTTAAAGAGGATTCTCTTCAATCCTCTTTCTAAATTTTTAAGTCAGTCTCCAACTAACCAAGTCATGATAGTCTTTCAAAATTTCTTGGGTTCCGAACAAAGTCCAGCCCTTTTCTTTGTCCTCAGTTTCCACAGGTTCACACTATTGTCATTGCCACTTTAAAGGTTTAAAAAATAAAAAAATGAAAAAAAAAAAGAAAGAAAGAAAAGAATCAGATCATGCAGTTGACAGGACTTTGAAAAAAGGTTGTAAAAAGTAGTCTATAAATTTAGTGGTCATGAATCAAATGGTATCAAGGTTTTATTTTATTTTTTTAATTGTAGGTAGTGTTAAAATATCTAACTCAAAACTGAGAGATGATATGAGACAAGCCTAATACTTTCGCACATATGCATGGCAGATAGCATATGGAGGTGACATAGAGGTGAGAGATTATACATTCAGTGGAGATTTAACCTACTATAGACTTCTCAAGACCAATTCTAATCTAATATTAAAGCTTCCAAATCAAAAAATTGATTTTGAGAAGAGGAGCCTCTCAAGTATATTAACCAAGCTTGGATGGCTTAGCGAAACAATGTGATGTGAGAGACAACTCTAGGGAGGGGGTCTTACTTATAACAAGATTTGAATTTTTGAACTTTTAGTAAAATATATGAGTTTTGACCAACCGAACTAGTCCCAACTAATTTTTTTTTTTGTAATATTTGGATCCCAACTCTATTTCATGGTAATTAGGCAGGACTAGTGTCATATGGTGTTTGTCACTAAAAAAATTGGTGAAGAAGAACTAGGAGTTTTTCCTCATTTCTATTTTTACCTATTTGTGAGTGAAAAGACTAAAACAAATAATGCACTTAAAGATTGAGATATCATTGTAACTATGACAGTGATATTACCTAAGTACATTTTGCGCTTCTGCTCCCACTTCCACTCCTATCCTACCATTTGATTGCTTAATGTGGATATAAACTTTCATAACTCTTGAGTTCTAACCCAATCACCAGCTTCTCTCCTCCCAATAAAAAGATGGTCTTAATGTCAACATCGTGCCAGGCTGGGAAAATGGTGTCCAAGCTTGCCCTTGACCTAAACTAGCAAGATTTTTTTCTAATGGGTGGGTTGACTAGTGGGCCAAAACTTTAAGCCCAAACCTGGCCAAATGAGCTCAAGGGTCAGGCCGACCAACAGTTCGTCACAGGTCAGCCCTCAGAATTAGCCCAACTGGTCAAGATTCAGGCTTATATTTCTAGGTACTAATTAGCAATGCATTTCATGATTGTACATTCCTGACCTACCTCACTTTACAAGAAACATACAACCATTTCTGAATGTGTTAAGTAGTTAACAATTTCCATTAAAATTCATCTGATATTCTTACACAAAATTCTATACGCCTAATCTCAAATTCTTGTATCCAATGCACTATTCTGTCTGCAATTCTCAAAATTGTATCATTGTATGCCCAAAATGTCAATTCTTCTATACCCAATGCATTCCTAATATGCCTAAAAATACATTGGATATTTTTTTGTTTTGAAATTTTAGATGCAGATAATCCTTTTCCCTGTATATACTGAAAAAGTAATTAAGGACACATGAAGGACAGTTATTCTATTATTCTCTAATTTTAACAGACTAAAAAATATGGGTAACATTTGATGAATGTGCCTTCAATACTAACAGCTCTTGACTGACAATTTTTTTGGGGGCACAAAATTGCATGTGTTTTGGCACCATACATAACTGACTAACTGCATTAAGAGAGGAATCTTCCATTCTTTTTCTCTCCACCCTCCAACCAAAATTTTCACCATACCCTTGAAGTTTCTTAAAAGATAAAACCATTAAAAATTCCAGAGAGAGAGAGAGCAAAAAGAGAGAGAAAAGCTTTCCTCCTTCTTCACCTCTATAAATCCCACTCCAAACACCAAGAAAATTCCCCTTTCTTTTCCTTTCCTTTCCTTTCTTTCACTTTCTCTTGATTCAAGAAAGATTCATAGACAACTCATCAAAGATTCACACACATAAAAGAGAATTAGCCAAAATGGAAGAGCCAAGACCTCATTATGATCATTTCTTGGTGGTGGTTTTGGTGTTGTTGAGCTCGGTTCCAAGTGGGTATAGTGGGGTGGGAGTGAACTGGGGAACCATGGCAACACACCAGTTGCCGCCAGAGAAAGTGGTGGAAATGCTGAAGGAGAATGGGTTTGATAAAGTGAAGTTGTTTGAGGCAGATGAGAAGATTTTGGGGGCTCTGATTGGGAGTGAGATTGAAGTGATGCTGGCTATACCCAATTTCATGTTGGAGCCGATGAGCCAAGACCCTGAGTTTGCTGCCTCTTGGGTTGATGCCAATGTCACTAGATATAGTTACAATGGTGGAATCAATATCAAGTTGAGTCCAAACAATCTTCATTTGTGTTTCTTGATGATTCTTGAATCCCATTCTTGATACTGATTCTTCAATCCCCTTTCAAGTGTATAATTGATATATATATATTTATAAAGACAATCCCAATGCATGAGACTCTCATCACTAAATATAATATGCACATATATATCTCTATAAACATATAACTTTATCAGTACTTGGGGTTCTTTCATGCAATGCCCATCTTATTCTTTCTTTTTTACATGCAATTTAATCTTTGTTCTTGATTTTTAAAATCCATTTTTCACACTGTTTCTTCAATCCCATTTCAGTTGTGTAATTTACATATAAACAATGGTTTTGTATGTAATGGTTTGGAGTTGGGGGTTCTTTCATGCAATGGTCTTATCTTCTTCTTCCTTCTTCCTTCTTTTTTTTACTTTTTCTTTTCTTTTCTTTTCTTTTTGGGTTTTTATTTGTTGAATTCAAGCTATTCTGGACTAATTTCCCACTTAGTTTAGTTTGGGACCTTAAAATATTTTGTTTTACTTTTAAATGGTTTTCTACTTCCTGCAAATCAATTTTTTTTTTAGTTGAGTTTGCTTAGGCTTATGTGACTAGTTACAGTTACATTGGAGTCAATATCAAATTGAGTCAAACAAGTTTATTTTTTTATCCCTAACCCATCTCTGTTCTTGATTCTTAAACCCAATTCTTCACACTGTTTCTTCAATCCTCTTTCAATTGTATAATTCATAACGTGTCTATCTGTGTATATATATATTTGATGACGAGAACCTTCCCAAGACAGAGTCCTTTGGACCCAAATACCTACAATTATCCATAAATCACGAGTATCGTTTAAGTCCAGAAGATATACATATACGTATATGGCTTTATCAACACTCAGAAACTTTAAATTGGTTTTGGTTGGAGTATTCTTTCTTGAAATGGTCTTATCTTCTTCTTCCTTTTTTTCTTCTTTCTTTTACTCTTTTTTTTTTTTTTAAATAAATATTTTTGTTATTATCATTGAGGTTTATAATTGTTGAATTCAAGCTGTTCATACTAATTTCCCACTTAGTTTGGGACCTCAAAATATTTTTGTTTACCTTCTCAATCTGCTTTTGAATGGTTTGCCATTTCCTGCAAATCATTTTCCATTTTTAGTTGAGTTTTACTTAGGCTTAAATGTCCATTTTATAGATACTTAAAATAGCAGCTCAGGTCTTTATTGATGGTAACATATCACCAAAGTGCAAAGAATATTACCTTATTTTTCTTTTTTTTCTTTTTTTTCCTTTTTTCTGTCTAGTGTTTGGATCATGGTATAAACGGAATCATTTTCCATTTTTAGTTGAGTTTTACTTAGGCTTAAATGTCCATTTTATAGGTACTTAAAATAGCAGCTCAGGTCTTTATTGATAGTAACATATCACCAAAGTGCAAAGAATATTACCTTCTTTTTTTTTCTTTTTTTCTTTTTCCCTTTTTTCTGTCTAGTGTTTGGATCATGGTATAAACATAATCATTTATCAATCCAGAGTTTTTTTCAAAAATTATTTCTCAAACGTAAGTTATTTTGAACTTATTTCTCAAATCCAAACTGTATTTTTAAATCATATTTTCAAAACACGACCTCAAATAAGTTCATCTTCTTGTAATTTATACATTTTTAATATGTATATATATGTGTGTGTGTGTGTGTGTTTGTAAATAATTAATATGATGTGATTTAAATCACCTTAACAGTATCCATTTTTGCAGGTATGTTGCAGTAGGAAATGAACCTTTTCTCAAAACATACAATGGTACCTTCCTTCCCTTCACATTACCAGCCCTCAAGAACATCCAAGAAGCCCTAAACCAAGCCGGCCTTGGATCCCAAGTCAAAGCCACAATCCCCTTCAATGCCGACGTCTACTTCTCACAGCACTCGAATCCCGTCCCGTCGACTGGTGACTTCCGGCCCGAGGTCAAGGACATCACCATCCAAGTAATCCAATATCTCAACTCCAATGATGCCCCTTTCACTGTCCACATATACCCTTTCCTTAGCCTCTATGGCAACCCTTATTTCCCCTTTGACTTTGCATTTTTTGATACCAACAACACTAATAATAAGACTGTTAGGGATGGCAATTACGAATACACCAATGTGTTTGATGCAAATTTCGACACTTTAGTATGGTCCTTAACTAAGGCAGGGTACCCCGACTTAAAGATTCTAGTCGGGGAAGTGGGGTGGCCCACTGATGGGGACACAAATGCCAACGTGAAAAATGCCAAGAGATTCAACCAAGGTCTAGTCCGACACGCCCTAAGTGGGAATGGGACCCCACTTAGAAAAGGCGTTATTGAGGCTTACCTCTTTAGCCTAATCGATGAGGATGCCAAGAGCATCGCCCCAGGTTGCTTTGAAAGGCATTGGGGGATTTTTGAGTTTGATGGGAAACCCAAGTACGAATTGGACCTGTTTGGTACCCAAGAAACTAAGGGACTTGCGGCGGTTACCGGGGTGGATTACATGATGAAAAGGTGGTGTGTTTTGAACCCACATGTGGATGACTTGCAAGATTTGCAAAGAAACATTGATTATGCATGTACAATGTCTGATTGCACTGCATTGGGATGTGGGTCCTCATGTAATCACCTTAGTGCAAAAGGAAATGCTTCCTATGCTTTCAATATGTACTATCAGTTGAATGATCAGAACAGTTGGGACTGTGATTTCTCTGGATTGGCTATGGTGACTGATGAAGATCCATCAGATGATCGGTGTCAGTTTCCGGTGATGATTGCTTATGGGTCACCAACAATGGTGCTGCATAGGACTGTTTTTGGTATTTTTCTTGCTGTTCTTGAGGGGTGTATAGTGTTTTTGCTTCTTGTTTCTTAGTTTTGTTCATTGACTCTGATTTTAAAGCATTTGGATTGTTTTGTGTAAGATTAACACGGTAAAAAGTAAGAAGATTGTATTATAAATTAGTTATTTTTTTTAAAATTTTAATTTTAGATTACTGCTTCTTGAGTCTTTGGTTTTGATGTCAAAAAGGTTATGCCTTCGCATTTACTTTTGAGTCTTTATGGGTTAAATTTGTGTAGCAAACAATTTCAAAAATGTTTTCAGATTCATTTTTATGAACACAGCTTTAGAAAAATGAAAGGGGGTGGGTATTTTTTTAATTTTCAAAATATAAAAAAATATTAAAAAAATACCAAGCAAGTATGGTTCCGTTTGGTTTAATTTTTGAAATGAGTTTTGAGTTATATTTTGGAAGATAAGTTGTTGATAAGAGTTTTGAAAGTTGAAAATTTATTTAGTTATGAGTTTTGAATATAATTTTGGAATGATTTGTAGTTTTTATTTTTATTTTTTATTTTTAGTTGAATAGATGAGTGAGAAAATTTAATTGATTGATGTACAGAATTTGAGAGGAGAGAGGAGAGAGAAAAAATAATTAATTGATTTATTAATTAATCTATATATTAAGCAAAAGGATCTTTTAAAACCCAAGGCTTGTGGAAGCTCCAACATGCCAATCCTAATTTCTTAATTTTTTATTTTTTTTAAAAAAAAAATTGACTTGGTGATTGGTTCAAAGATTATAATAATTACACTATTGAATAACGCAATAAATGAAATCCTAATTTCCTTACTTTTTACATCCCAAGAGACCCATGTAATTAATGTTTTTTCCTCTTAATTTTTTTGTTTTGTTTTTTGAAAAAACAAATAAATAAACACTTATTAAATTCTTTCAAACTCCTCGGTAAAACCCCATGTATTTAATTTATATATTAAAAAACGGTCTTGCTACGTAGCTCGAAAGCTACGTAGCTCGAATGCCCCGAATGTCGTTTTTGTTTTTTTTTTGTTTTTTTTTCAGACGCAGAAATGGAGGGAGAGGAGGAAGGAGGGGAGAGGAGAGGAGAGGAGAGGAGGGGAGGAGGAGGAGGAGGAGGGGACTGGAGGGGCCTAAAAAATGGAGGGGGAGGGGAGGGGAGGAGGAGGAGGAGGGGGCGGAGGCGGCGGAGGCGACGGAGGCGACGCGATCGGGGCAGAGCCGACGAGGGGCGGAGGGCTGCGACGGACGGACGGAGGGCTGCGACACGACGACGGCGGGCGGAGGGCTGCCTCCTCTCTCTCTCTCTCTCTTTCTCTCTCTCTCTCTCCCTCTCCCTCTCCCTCTCCTCTCCTCTCCTCTCCTCTCCCTCTGGTTTCAGCCCAAAATGACGAAGAAGAAGAAGGAAAAAAAAAAAATACAGCCCAAAACAACGTCGTTTTGGGCTGTCGAGCCGTTCGAGCCAAGGCAATTTCGAGCACTGAAACATTTTCCATTAAAAAATTGACTTGGTGATTGGTTCAAAAATTATAATAATTACACTATTGAATGACGCAATAAATGAAATCCTAATTTCCTTACTTTTTACATCCCAAGAGACCCATGTAATTATTGTATAAATGGCTCTTAATGTTTTTTCCCTCTTAATTTTTTTGTTTTATTTTTTGAAAAAACAAATAAATAAACACTTATTAAATTCTTTCAAACTCCTCGGTCAAACCCCATGTATTTAATTTATATATTAAAAAAAATAAATTGACTTGGTGATTGGTTCAAAGATTATAATAATTACACTATTGAATAACGCAATAAATGAAATCCTAATTTCCTTACTTTTTACATCCCCAAGAGACCCATGTAATTATTGTGTAAATGGCTCTTAATTTTTTTCCCTCTTAATTTTTTTGTTTTGTTTTTTGAAAAAACAAATAAATAAACACTTATTAAATTCTTTCAAACTCCTCGGTCAAACCCCATGTATTTAATTTATATATTAAAAAAAATTAAAACAAATATAAATATCTATAATTATCCCGTACATAGCACGGGTTTTAACTTATCCCATACACTATGGTTAGTGATAAGATTGTTAAATTATTTTTATTAAAAATCTTAAAAAACATAATTTATATATTAAAAAAATCTAAAACAAATATAAATATTTATAATTATCCCGTGCATAGCACGGGTGATAGGCTAGTAATAATAAAAAGAAAAGGAGATAGGCGAGAGAAAATTAATAAGTTTTGAATTGTATTTTAAAAATTTATTAACCAAACAAAATTTTTTTAAAATTAAGTTTTGAATTGTATTTTAAAAATTTATTAACCAAATAATCTTTTTTATTTCACTTCCTACTAGCCTATTATCCACGGTATGCATGGTTAAAATAATTAAATAAAAACTATTTTGAAATTAAATAATAATAAATCTTTGTTTATAATATTAAATTAAAATAATTTAACATTAATTAATTCCCATGCAAAAATTATATTTACGATAAAATATACATACATTTGGTCTTAATGAATTTGTAATTTTATTTTGTCAATTAACCAAGTACCTCATTATCCATTTTGTAAAATTTACTCAACATATTTGTTTTGTAAAATTCAAATCAATTAAAATTAGTTCAAATAAAAAAATTGCTTTCATATATTAAAAAAAAATCTAAATCGAATCACCCAAAATTATGAGTCATATTCTGGCCTTACCCTTACACCTCATCTAAAAATTCATTGATTCATCAGTTTAAACATTTAATAATAATAAATTTAAACTTTATATCTAAATTACATCATAGTTTCTCATACCGTGATAGGAATGAGCTAGTTTGGGGGTTGCAGTATTAGGTTTGAGAGGAATTGTACGGGAAAGAAATAAACCTTCTCGTATAATCCTGTTGATCAAGTCTGCGCTCCTTCGTACGTCGTCGCTTTATTCCCTGAAAACACAAACGTGAGCTAGCCGGCGGGTGTGTGCCGGAAACCTCTCCGATGCCTAAGTCAGCAAACTAGACAAATAGACAAAAGCTCTGGGTATTCGAAAATCAAAGTTGTATTACCTCTCCATAGGTGATGTTTGTGAGCTTTTATAGGTTTCGCGTGTGGCACAATCCAAGTAGGACTCTACTCCTCCATGTAGAGTCCTCCTAGGATTCATACTCCTGAAAGATAATGATTATCCTTCAACACCCCCCTCACTGCTTAAACCAAAAGTGAGATGGTTTTACCATGGTCGGACTCCAATATGGCCGAGGTACGCATGGCTATGCTTAGCCAAAGAACAGACTGAACTATCCTTAGTTCGGTTCGTCCTTTTACTGCCCTTACCTCAGTTCCTCCTGTACAAACCGTGGTAAGTCTAAACCGAGCTAACTTTTAGCAAGGTTTAGACCGAGCTAACCATACTGCGCCATAACCGGTATACAAGTTTTAGTATGGTGACCGAGCTAAACTCCTGGGACCGGAGTAACTTTAAGCCTCTTCAAGACCGGGAGTAACTTTATGCCCTTTTACTCAACCTTCGCATGAGGCCCATAACAGCCCAGCTCGGCCCAATTTTCATATAAATTACCCTCTCAATTGCCCCTTAATTCCATCTGCAAAGCATGATAGGATTACCTGTCCCCAGCCGAGCTAATAAAGCTAATAAAGTTTAGCCTTTTCAGCCGAACTAAACCCCTTTAGTCTTTCCAGCTGAGCTAAAACTCTTAAGCATTTCCAGCCGAACTAAATTCCATACCGGGCTCAGCTTGCCCGGTCAAAACGTCCATTCAATCACAGCAACTGAATCGATTCTCATTCCAATGACACATGGCACGCTCTGATTGGCTGAAGGCAGCTGTCACGCCGCCCTCGTACCTCGCGTAATTTGAACAGTTCCCGCCTTTGTCCCTTGCATCAAAACAAAAACTCTTCATTTGGATCAAACACTGCACTATTCACTTCCTCTTCTCTCTCTCTCGTTCCTGAGCTTCTGAGCTTGCTAAGTTCTTTGATCTGCATTCGAAGAAGCTTCGTGGTTTTGCTGCCGTTTCTCTCATCTTCTCTTGACCTGGTAAGCTACTCAAACCTGCCTTGCTTTCCTTGTTTTTCGCATTTGTTTAATCCACAGCTTTAGGTTTGTGTTTTTGTGAAACACTTTCTTTCTACTTGATTTGTATATTTCTAGAAAAACTTAGCAATAGAACACTCGAATACATGTAATATCCTGTAGAACACTGGTTTTAGATCAAAAATCATGATACAACCGGACTAGAAAGTTGTTTGTAGTTGATGCTGAATTAGGCAGACTATCCAACCGAACTAATACTTCATGCTACCCTATTAGTCTCAACAAGCCAAAGTACAATACTCTCTTTAACCGAACTAATGAACCGGACTAAGGCTGTACAATAGTGTACTGGGAAACCTTAATTCCGATCGAGCTATGTCTCGGGGCTAAATCAGCATTCTTAGTTTTAGACCGAACTAAGAAGCTGACCCTAGCTAGAAGCTCAACCGGCGGACTAACAAATCCTTGCGCAAACCGAGATAATAAATAAATCCTTGCGCAAATCGAGATAGCAAATGCCTTTGAACATACCGAACTATTGAGTACCTTGCCTAAACCGGGATAACAAAGCACTTTGCACAAACCGAGCTAAGACACGTAGCATTTCACATAGCCGGGCTAGGACTTGATATATCTTGCCTTTATTTCTCTTTAGCACGGTCTAATGGTCTGTGCTTAACATCTTTGTTCTCTTTTTTTTCATTTTTGCAGACTTAGGTTGCCCAGGCACTCCTTTGAGCGCTCAACCGAGCTACTCAGCACAAATCTTCGACCAATCTAACACTCCGGCTTTAATTTATTTAACTTAAAACATAAATGGGGAAGTATAGATTCTTAGTAGAAACTCCTGGTGGTTTGGCCGAATTCGAAGGGAGTATAACATCCCTGACGATGTCCACTCACCCTAGCCAAGCAAGATATCATACCATGGGGAAACGAAGGCTTTGTACCCTTTACCTCCTGTCCATAATAGAAACCGGACTAAGATTCCCCGTTCAACCGTTGCTCTGTGAATTCCTTAGGCAAACCAGAATATGCCCAACCAAGTTTTCCACTAACTCATACCGTATAATTAACGGCATAGCCGAGCTAAACAGCCGAGCTGGCATTAACCTCGGCTTAGCCGAGATCTTCCATCAGTACTCCATAGGCTCAAAAGAAGATGGCTGGGTCTATTACCTAAGAATACGCCGCTGCCGAGAGAGAAAAATATAACAGATACACCGGACAAAGACTTGAATGATGACGACTTTTTTTGGGTATTTTGGAATTTTGAAGATCACCAAGCCAGATCCCTGGCCGTAGTATAAATTGGAAAAAAGGAACCCCTGGTATACTTACTTCGGTTTCTTTGACTGCTTCTCTTTTATTTCGGTTTCCTATTTCTGAACCGAACTAACAGTTGTCATCTTTATGCAGATTCAGCCCACCTTAAGTCATTATATAGTTACCCCAACCTAGACACACTTCGCGCCGCACTAAGATACCCTGAAAGAAGTTGGCCAAGCTTCTAAATTTTGAGCCGACATACCTAATATACTAGCCGACGCAAAGCTAGAGTAACCGACTTTTTGCTAGAGGACGCCCCTGAACCGGATCAACCTTGCCACAAATTAACCTCGTCCGTACTACTGAAGAAGAAGAAATAGCGAAGAGGAATAGAGTAAGGGCCCTCTTAACCGAAACAAATCGAGCCGAGGTACCACCACCGAACCAAACCCAAGAAACAGTGGTGGCCCTTCCAACTCAACAACCCTCTTCATCACGCCCGAGCAAGTGCGCCCGGACTACCCCAATCGAGCAGTGCCTTGTCGATGAAGATGAAACAATTCTTCCACCAAGCCCTCAGCCGGAGCGTTCTGACCGGGCTAGCTCCTCCAAATGGGCACCCAAACTCACTTTCCAAAACCGAGATATTCAGGACACTGACTCAGTTGTCGCTGAAAAAGATCACATGATGGCTTTCCACCTTGCCAAGAGTGTGTGCCTCCCAGCCGATAT
This sequence comes from Camellia japonica, assembly GCA_030407325.1. NCBI lineage: Eukaryota > Viridiplantae > Streptophyta > Magnoliopsida > Ericales > Theaceae > Camellia > Camellia japonica. Next base: position 68,035,304 of record JAPPVO010000019.1, on the reverse strand, counting down.
GGAGCACCACAAGAATCTGACCGAGCTAAAGACCATCCGCTCGGCCACAAAGTCCATGGTGCTTGTAAGTAGTTTCCTCTGTTTAATCTTTCTAATTTGCACAACTCTTATTTTGGTTTGTTCATAAGTCTTTCCATTCTTTTGCAGGCCATGCAGAAGAGTCACATTGCTCATAAGCGTGTGCTTGAACTGCGCAAGACTACAAGTCACATTGCTCATAACCACTCTTCAGCCTATACCCTTACTTCGGCTGAAGAGTAATAAGAGTTGGTTTAATCCAGCTAACCACTCTTCAGCCTATACCCTTACTTCGGCTGAAGAGTAATAAGAGTTGGTTTAATCCAGCCAACATCTAAATTGGTTTTTCCAACCAACCTAGAATAAAATATTTTGGTTATTTCAACAAAACGTCTTGCAGCCTAGATCCTTATCCTGGGCTTAGGAGGGGTGTTGGATTAATCCAGCCAACCTCTAAGTTGGTTTTTCCAGCCAACCTAGAATAAAGTGTTTGGTTTATTCCGACCAAACGTCCTGCAGCTGGATCCTTATCCTGGGTTTAGGAAGGTTCGCAGTTGAGTTGGTTATTCCGGCCAACTGTTGTTTTCAATGCCCCTAACTTACCGAACTTATTAAAACAAACTTTTACAGAAGAAAACGTCTATACTGAAAAGGAAAGGAAACTTATTGTTTATTGAGAAAGGAAGAATTACAAAATTTTAAAGAAAAAAAAGCTAAAAAAAATAACTTGAGATTGGCAGTATTCCATGGCCTGGGAATTGTTCTTGCCGTCCTTATCTTCTAAGTGGTATTGCCCTTTGCCTGCTAATCCAACCACTTTGTAAGGTCCTTCCCAATTGGGCCCTAACTTGCCATCTCCCGGTACCAAGGTGTTTCCCATCACTTTGCGTAGCACCCAATCCCCGATCTTGAATTGCCTTGGATGTACTATTTTGTTGTGTTTCCTGGATAACTCTTGTTGGTATGAGGCAATGTGAATCAACGCTCTGTCTCTTCTTTCCTCCGCAAGGTCGAGCTCCAATGTTATGGCTTCGCCATTCAAATCTGGATCAAAATTCTCGCTTCGAATTGTGGGGAGGCCAACTACTAGTGGGATTACTGCTTCCATACCATAGGCTAAGGAGAATGGAGTTTCTCCTGTTGACCACCGAGGTGTGGTGCGGTAAGACCATAAAACATGAGGGAGCTCTTCTGCCCACTTGCCTTTGGCTTTCTCTAACATTTTCTTCAATCCATCCAATACTACTTTGTTTGATGCTTCCGCCTGACCATTTGCTTGGGGATATGCCGGTGTAGAATTGTAGAACTCTATCTTGTACTCTTCACAAAAGCTTCTGAAGATTCTGCCGTCGAACTGAGTGCCATTGTCTACTATATTAGCACCTTTGGTATGCCAAAATCGAGTGATGATATTTGTCAGGACAAACTTCTTCTTCATCTTTTTCTTTGTCTTTGATTGATGCCAACCTTTCTCTGCCTCCACCCATTTTGTGAAGTATCGGTTTGCTGTGAGACAAGAACTTCACTGTCTGCCCTGGTGTGCTGTTGGAAGTGGTCTCACTATGCCTACTATGTCCAACCCCCACATTGGCGAAGGGCCATGGGCTAGTTAGAGGTAGAATTCTCTGGCAGGTTGGTGTATTCGGTGTGCAAACTTGGACACTTTTTACACTTTTTGACATATTATTCTGAATCTGCTTGCATGTATGGCCACCAATATCCTTGCGAGATTGCTCTGTATGCTAATGATCTTCCTCCTTGATGGCTTCCGCATACGCCCTCGTATATCTCGAATATGAAGCTTCCACTTTGCTGGGGTGAACACACTTTAGATAGGGCCCTGAGAATGATTTTTTGTATAATGCCAATGATGGGGAGAGCCAAAATCGCTGCGACTTTGCTCTTATTCTGTTGGCTCTTTACCTTTCTGGTTCTCTTATCTATTTCATCTCTAAATAGTCAGGTCATAAGGCATATAGAGACTAGGATGCATCTAAGACGGGCTCTCTCTGCTCGGCCCACGCTTCATTGCTTCGGTCTTCAATGCTTGGTCTAGGTAGGTAGTCGATCAGCAGGGATGTAGGATGGAGGTATCTGCTATTGAGGCATAGCCTGCTAGTTCGTCTGCTCTGCCTCTTTTCTCTCCTGCTGTCTCTTTCTGATCTGTCTACTACTTCAAATTCTTCTCATCTCTGTTCTGACTAACTCTTGGTATTGGCCATCCTGTTATCCTTTGCTTCGTAGTCGCCTGATATTTGGTTTACCACTAGTTGTAAGTCGCTGTAGACCATTAGCTCGGTGGCCTTCATGTAGAATGCTGATTTGAGGCCTGCAAGAAGCGCTTCATATTCCGCTTCGTTGTTTGATGCTGGGAAGCCAAGGTTGATTGCCTGCTCTACTACTAGGCTGTCTGGAGAGATGAGGACTATGCCAAGTCCTGCTCCATGCCGGTTGGATGCTCCATCCACGAAGAGCTTCCACATCTCTCCGACGAACAACTTCCAGCAAGTGGAGGAATCAGATGATGCCTTGGGTCTTCCATGTTGCTGGGTGTCTTCTTCTTCATGGTCCATGCCGCTGTCTGCCCTTTGATTGTACCAAGTCTTTATTTGTTGGTAAGTCTTGACTTGGTGTAGCTTGGTGTAGCATGGTTTGCTTCTTCCCCTTACTTTGTTCTGGTCTGCCTTGGGACTTGACTGGGTAACCTGTATCAGGGTTTGCGTTATTCCGACGTCAACTTACGTTCCTTCCGTAGCTCGTTGTTTCAGTCAGGTTGACTGGGCAGATATGATGACTTCCTGGGGTGAATTCTGCGACAAAGTCTGCCAAAGCTTGTGCCTTTATTGCGGTTGGGGGTTGGAATTTGATGTCGAATTGTCCCAACTCTACCGTCCACTTCAGAATTCGCCCAGAAAAGTTCACTCTTTCAAAGAGAGCTTTTAATGGAAGGCTGTGAGGACAGCTATGGTGTGGGTGTGAAAGTAATGCGACAACTTCCTTGAGGCCATCACCAGGCTAAAGCCAGTTTTTCCAATGGCAAGTACCTCGTTTCGGCGCCCAGCAATGTCTTGCTGACATAATAGATGGGCAGATGTTGGATTCCTTCTGCGCAGACCAACACTGCGCTAATTGCGTGCTGCGAGACTGCTCAGGTACAAGAAGAGTTCTTCTCCAGGAATTGGGGTACAAGTAGTGGAGAGAGAAGACATGTATTCTTTTAAGCTTTCCGGCGCGCGGTCACATTCGTCGTCCCACTCAAACTTGGCTTTTAGAGCATGGAAAAATGGTCGTAGTCGTGTTTCTAAAGACCGGCTTATGAACGATTGAGCGCGCAGCTGCCATACCGGTGAGATGCTTCACTTCTTTTACTGAATTTGGCCTCTCCAGATCCTGAATTGCCTTGATCTGAGAGGGGTCTGCCTCAATACCCGGTTGGTCACCAGGAAGCCTAAGAAGAATTTGCCAGATCCTACTCCGAAGCACATTTAGACGATTGATTGAGGCGTAACTTGTGCTTCTTCAGGATCTCAAACATCTCACCTAGGTCCTTGAGATCGTCATTCTCATCCTTGCTCTTGACCACCATGTCGTCAATGTAAGCTTCCATTGTTCTGCCTAACAATGGCTCAAACATCTTGGTGACCATCCGTTGGAATGTCGCCCATGCGTTCTTTAGGCCAAGGGCATGACCTTGTAGCAATACAGTCCTCTTGGTTGTTGTAAAGGACGTGACTTCCTGGTCTGGTTCATGCATGGCGATTTGATAGGTAGCCTCTGTATGCATCCAAAAAGCTAAGTCGGTTGTGCCCTGCGTTAGGTCTACCAGTTGATCTATTCGTGGTAGAGGAAAGTTGTCTTTTGAGCATGCCTTGTTGACTGTTTTGTAGTCGACGCAGACACGCCACTTGCCATTCTTTTTTGGCACTACGACTGTGTTGGAGATCCATCTTGGGTAGTGCACTTCTCTGATTGCCCCTGCCTCTAGCAGGTTTCCTACTTCTTCCGCTACTATCTCGGCATGGTGGAGTGCCGATCTGCGTGTGCGCTGAATGATTGGTTTGGCGGAAGGGTGTACATTGAGTTGGTGACAGATGAAGTTGGGGTCAATGCCTAGCATGTCGTATGGTGTCCAGGCAAACACTTCGATGTTAGAGGTCAAAATTCCAAGACCTCTATTCTCTCGGTGCTGGACAACGACGAACCGAGCAAAAAGAGCTTATCCGGGTTCTTTTCATCTATTCTTACCTCTACCAAGTCTTCCACCGCTTTTTGATTAGCTGCTTTGCCGACGTCTGCGAATAGTTCATTACTCTCAGGTTCCTCCACCGAATGAACATATCCCTTGGCAGCGCGGCTGCCATTAACGTAACAAGGCATTGCTTGGACATGATTGGTCTCCAAAGACCTCTTCAATTACTCCGGTATCGTTGGGGAATCGCATTACTTTGGTGGTAGGATGACGCCACCGATCGCATGGCATGCAGCCATGTTCTGCCCAAGATGATGTTGTAAGTGGAAGGGACTTTCAATACCCAGAACTCCACTTGTTTCGTTACGCTTCCTGCTCTTACTGGAAGAATTATTTTGCCGACTAGCCACTCTAGCATTGAGTTGAATCCAATCAGGGGAGATACGGCAGGTGCCAAGTCTTTATCTTGTAACTTCAATTGTTTAAATGTTTCGTAGTACATTATTTCACATGAACGACCCTGGTCAATCAAAATCCGCTTGACGTCAAAATCCTTGACTCGGAAAGTGACAACCAGGGCATCATTGTGGGGGCAATATATCCTTGCCAAGTCTCTATCTAAAATAGACATGACGTTCGTGGCCTCTGTCTTCCCCTTTTTTAAGATAGGTTGCGCACTTAGTACCTCTCTTAAGTGCTCAGCCTTCTTGATTGACCCTCTGAGCTCGCATACACGCTCAGGTTCGAAGACTCCATGTATCACATTGATTATGCCTTGATGATGGGGTGGGGTGTCGATTGGCATCCGTTGGGGTTATTGTGGTCCTGGGGGCTGGTTGTGTCCCTCCTTCAATGTACTTATCCAGGTGACCTGCTGCCACCAACTCCTCCAGGTGCTGTCTCAATGGCCTACAATTTTCAGTACGGTGCCCCTTTTCTTGTGGAAGGTGCATCGTGATCTTTCGTCGTAGTCTTTCTGAGCTTCTCCTAGCTTTGCTGGCCATCTGACGAAAGGCTCATCGCGTATTTCGCTTAGAATCCGATAGATCGGTTTCTTGAATACCGTGGTTATGGCAGTGCGGACTCTCAACCATCTTTTATCCTGGTCCTCTCCGTTGTCTCGCCTGCCTCATCCGTTTTTGTTTGGACGGTCTACCGCGTTGACCTTTGCTGAGGCCTTTTTCTCTGGTACTGCGGTCGTGCCAGATTTTGTTTTGGCACGCGCGCCATCCTCCTCTACCCTGATGTGCTGATGCACTCTTTCCATCAAGGCTTCCATGGTGAGGGGTGGTGTCATGGTGATTGAGTCCCTTAGTCTGTTCCGACTGGAAGGCCCTTTTGTATTGTGCAATGGCGAGATTGTGGGGCAATCCCCAATCTGGTCGAATGCTGGAGGTGGGGCAGTCTTCCATCGGTTGAAGGTAGTTAGCGACTATTGTAGGATCTTAGGGTCTCCTTGTCGCCCATATCGATGGAGAGTAGCTGGTCGATCTCCACCGGGGTTTTGGTGTTTGTTCTGAACCTTGTTACGAACGCCTCTGCTAATTGCGCCCAGGAGGCTATATGCTGCCTTCGGGAAGTTTTTCGAACCAAGTCAAGCCTAGGTCGCCAAGGCTAGCTGGGAAGAAGATGATGCACATTAAAGCTTCGTTTTCGCGGTAAACAGCCATGACCTGGCGAAAGTGGCTCAAGTGTGAGTAGGGGTCCGTCTTTCCCTCATATGTAGTGAATTTGGGCTGAAGGAAGCCTGATGGTAGGGGCGCGTTTTCAATCGCCGGAACGAACGGCGAGGTCTGCAGCCTTGCTAATGCCTGTCCGTCGGTTCGCAGGCAGGGCGCGGTATTGGCATTCCAACCTCGATGCTTCCATGCGTCCGAGGAGCCAACCGCTGTAAGGCAGAAACTCTGTGTAGATCGCGTGCCATGGCGTCCTCCTTCTATCGTGCCTTCTCTTCGAGCACGGTTCGTAAGTCGGATGATCTGGGTAACTCCGTTTGTCTAGATCTTGTTTGGTGCGTATGTGAGGGCCAATAGGTGCTTCCTTCAGTGTACGACCTCTCAGATCTCGTCCTCTCAAACCTGGAGTGACGAGTTCTGGAAGACCTGGATTGGGTATCGCCTGTCCTGAGGCTTCTGTTCTCTGCTTGTGAGGGTGTGGTATTCCTATTACGATCTTCCGAGTGGCGAGGGGGCGTCTTGCTTGTGCGCCCCTCTCCTGTCGCCACTCTTTTTCCCTTCATCTAGCGCTTTAGAGATTCCATGTCTGCCGCCATCCGTCGTATTAATTCGTCCTGCTCCTTGACGCGTCCCTCCAAAGCTTGAGGATCAATCCTCCGCCTTTGTCTCTCTGGACTCTGTGAACGAGAGTGACGAGGGCTGTTAGTCCGCCTTCTCCCCCTTGTATCCCTCCTGGGGTTATGTCGTTGGGGCTCTAAGTCCGCCATGGGAGGGATAAGAGGCAAACCTTCGCGCCTCCCACCTCCTTCTGGGGTTTGTCCATCAATGGCGGACTGCGGCAAATCTTCGTTGTGCGCCATTGATTCTAAAGAGGAAGAGCTTGATCAAGAGGTTTTGTTCTTGTCTGAATTCCCACAGACGGCGCCAATTGTACAGGAAAGAAATAAACCTTCTCGTATAATCCTGTTGATCAAGTGACGCTCCTCCGTACGTCGTCGCTTTATTCCTGAAAACAAAACGTGAGCTAGTCGGCGGCGGGTGTGTGCCGGAAACCTCTCTGATGCCTAAGTCAGCAAACTAGACAAATAGACAAAAGCTCTGGGTATTCGGAAATCAAAGTTGTGTTACCTCTCCATAGGTGATGTTTGTGAGCTTTTATAGGTTCCGTGTGGCACAATCCAAGTAGGACTCGTACTCCTCCATGTAGAGTCCTCCTAGGATTCATACTCCTGAAAGATAATGCTTATCCTTCAACACCCCACTCACTGCTTAAACCAAGTGAGATGGTTTTACCATGGTCGGACTCCAATATGGCCGAGGTACGTATGGCTATGCTTAGCCGTAGAACAAACCGAACTATCCTTAGTTCAGTTCGTCTTTTTACTGCCCTTACCTCAGTTCCTCCTGTACAAACCGTGGTAAGTCTAAACCGAGCTAACTTTTAGCAAGGTTTAGACCGAGCTAACCATACTGCACCATAACCGGTATAAGTTTTAGTATGGTGACCGAGCTAACCTCCTTGGGACCGGAGTAACTTTAAGCCTCTTCAAGACCGGAGTAACTTTAAGCCTCTTTAAGACCGGAGTAATTTTATGCCCTTTTTACTCAGCTCTTCGCACTGAGGCCCATAACGGCCCAGGTCGGCCCAATTTTCATATAAATTACCCTCTCAATTGCCCCTTAATTCCATCTGCAAAGCATGATAGGGATTACTGTCCCCAGTCGAGCTAAAAAAGTTTCAGCCTTTTCAGCCGAACTAAACCCCTTTAGTCTTTCCAGCCGAGCTAAAACTCTTAAGCCTTTCCAGCCGAACTAAATTCCACACCGGGCTCAGCTTGCCCTGTCAAAACGCCCCTTCAATCACAGCAACTGAATCGATTCTCATTCCAATGACACATGACACGCTCTGATTGGATAAAGGCAGCTATCACGCCGCCCTCGTACCTCGCGTAATTTGAACAGTTCCGTCTTTGTCCCTTGAATCAAAACAAAAACTCTTCATTTGGATCAAACACTGCACTATTCACTTCCTCTTCTCTCTCTCTCGTTCCTGAGCTTCTGAGCTTGCTGAGTTCTTTGATCTGCATTCGAAGAAGCTTCGTGGTTTTGCTGCCGTTTCTCTCATCTTCTCTTGACCTGGTATGCTACTCAAACCTGCCTTGCTTTCCTTGTTTTTCGCATTTGTTTAATCCACAGCTTTAGGTTTGTGTTTTTGTGAAACACTTTCTTTCTACTTGATTTGTATATTTCTGGAAAAACTTAGCAATAGAACACTCGAATACATGTAATATCCTGTAGAACACTGGTTTTCGATCAAAAATCATGATGCAACCGGACTAGAAAGTTGTTTGTAGTTGATGCTGAATTAGGCAGACTATCCAACCGAACTAATACTGCTAACCCCATTAGTCTCAACAAGCCAAAGTACAATACTCTCTTTAACCGAACTAATGAACCGGACTAGGGCTGTACAATAGTGTACTGGGAAACCTTAATTCCGACCGAGCTATGTCTTGGGGCTAAATCAGCATTCTTAGTTTTAGACCGAACTAAGAAAGCTGCCCCTAGAAGCTCAACCGGGCTAACAAATCCTTGCGCAAACCGAGATAATAAATCCCTTGCGCAAATCGAGATAGCAAATGCCTTTGAACATACCGAACTATTGAGTACCTTGCCTAAACCGGGATAACAAAGCACTTTGCACAAACTGAGCTAAGACACGTAGCGTTTCACATAACCAGGCTAGGACTTGATATATCTTGCCTTTATTTCTCTTTAGCACGGTCCAACGGTCTGTGCTTAACACCTTTGTTCTCTTTTTTTTCACTTTTGCAGACTTAGGTTGCCCAGGCACTCCTTTGAGCGCTCAACCGAGCTACTCAGCACAAATCTTCGACCGATCTAACACTCGGCTTTAATTTATTTAACTTAAAACATAAATGGGGAAATATAGATTCTTAGTAGAAACTCCTGGTGGTTTGGCCGAATTCCGAAGGGAGTATAACATCCCTGACGATGTCCACCTCACCCTAGCCAAGCAAGATATCATACCATGGGGAAACGAAGGCTTTGTATCCTTTACCCTCCTGTCCATAATAGAAACCGGACTAAGATTCCCCGTTCAACCCTTGCTCTGTGAATTTCTTAGGCAAACCAGAATATGCCCAACCCAGCTTTCCACTAACTCATACCGTATAATTAACGGCATAGCCGAGCTAAACAGCCGAGCTGGCATTAACCTTGGCCTAGCCGAGATCTTCCATCAGTACTCCATAGGCTCAAAAGAAGATGGTTGGGTCTATTACCTAAGAATACGCCGCCGCCGAGAGAAAATAATAACAGATACACCGGACAAAGACTTGAATGATGACGACTTTTTTTGGGTATCTGGGAATTTTGAAGATCACCAAGCCCAGATCCCTGGCCGTAGTATAAATTGGAAAAAAGGAACCCCTGGTATACTTACTTCGGTTTCTTTGACTGCTTCTTTTTTATTTCGGTTTCCTATTTCTGAACCGAACTAACAGTTGTCATCTTTATGCAGATTCAGCCCACCTTAAGTCATTATACAGTTACCCCAACCTAGACACACTTCGCGCCGCACTAAGATACCCTGAAAGAAGTTGGGCTAAGCTTCTAAATTTTGAGCCGACATACCGATATACTAGCCGACGCAAAGCCAGAGTAACCGACTTTTTGCTAGAAGACGCCCCTGAACCGGATCCAACCTTGCCACAAATTAACCTCGTCCGTACTACTGAAGAAGAAGAAATGGCAAGAGGAAGAGAATAGAGAAGGGCCTCTTAACCGAAACAAATCGAGCCGAGGTACCACCACCGAACCAAACCCAAGAAACAGTGGTGGCCCTTCCAACTCAACAACCCTCTTCATCACGCCCGAGCAAGCGCGCCCGGACTACCCCAACCGAGCAGCGCCTTGTCGATGAAGATGAAACAATTCTTCCACCAAGCCCTCAGCCGGAGCGTTCTGACCGGGCTAGCTCCTCCAAATGGGCACCCAAACTCACTAAAAATACTTGTTCAGTAACCTATTGCCGAACAAAAAGTATATGTTTGGTAACTCACTACTAAACATTTGCAGTTTCATTTTTCTGACATTTTTATTTATTTATTTTTTTGCTTGAAGGATTGTGCTTCTATTCATTGCAATAATGCTAATAATGCATTGTTAATAGTTTGTTAGATTTATCTATTTTCTAGTCATCCAGTCCCCAAGTAAAGTAAGTAAGTTGGATTCGTTTTCATCACCATGTGTGCAATCAAATGGATGGGAGAAGGCATATATTGGATCAATTTTTTATACATGTTAGCTTTGATATAGTATAACTACCAAAACTATTAACATAGATAGATGGATTATATAATAAACATCTCAGTGTATTTTTATATATATTTGTATTGACAAATTAAAAAGTATGTGTATTGAAAAATTTTATGAATATTTTATGGATGTTTGTATATTGCATATTTTATGGATGCTTGATATTTTAAGGAAAGCGAATCTGTAAACGTGCCGGCAACAAATGGATGGACAAATCTAATTTGTTCGGTAATATGACACCGGAATAATCAAATTGTTTGGCAATGTATAACAGAACAAGGCCATCATAAATTTAGAAAAATATTATATATATATATATATATATATAATATATATATATGTCATGACCGAACCCGCCCCCCGTGGGTTAAGGACATACCGGCCAGCCATTAATCGTTGAGATTACCTACGGCCTCAAACCAAAACAAACGTATTTTAACAGAGTTCATGGGGGGCCAAACGGAAGCAATTTGAAACTTTGTCTATAGAGCCGTGCTATATATGCACATCATTACATACATATGTAATATAACTCACGACAGGAAAGTACAATGACATAAATCTGTACAGACAGGATCAGATCATTAAATCTAAGTCAACCCATGAAAATATATACAGACGTATTCAAAACTTCGCCAACTGACAAAATGTAAATACATAACAAAAGGGCGAAGACGGGTCTCGTGCGTGAGACACAAGGGCTGACTCTCTCAAAACCTTAGTCGCCGTTCCATACAGACTTCACTGGCTGGGTCTGGACTTCTCTTGGCTCAACACAAACACAAATGAGCGTGAGCGAAAAGCCCAGTGAATAATATCAATTAAGAAGATACAACAATATGTAGAATGACATATTCCGAACGGCCTTGGGCCCAATTCATATTTCTATTAAATATATATATACATTTAAGTCGAGTGACTGTGGTTCCAAACATACTGGTTTTTGGTCCATTTATCTTTCGTTCATGTCAAAACGGCCCTCTGGCCCATTCATTCTATTATTCAGATCGAACTGTTATTCGTGTCAAACTATTACTTATATCAAACTATCATTCGTGTCAAACTATTATTTGTGTCAAACTATCATTCGTGTCAAAATGGCCTTTGGCCCACTCAAGTGACAGACTGGCCTTTGGCCCATTCAGACTTTCGTTCATGACAAAACGGCCTCTGACCTATTCATTCATGTCAAAAACGGCCTGTGGCCCATTCATTTGTGTCAAAACGGCCTTCGGCCCACTTATTCATGTCGAAACGACCTTCGGTCCATTTATTCATGTCAAAACGACCTTCGGTCCATTCGTATATGTCAAAACGACCTTCGGTCCATTCATTTATGCCAAAACGACATTTGGTCCATTCATTTATGTCAAAACGACCTTCGGTCCATTTAATTATGCCAAAACGACCTTCGGTCCATTCATTTATGTCAAAACGACCTTCGGTCCATTCAATTATGCTAAAACGACCTTCGGTCCATTCATTTATATCAAACTGTGTCCACCATTCAAATTAATGAACTTTACAAAACTTACATAGAAGTAGCCATTGGACACTAACATATGTCAGCTATTACTCACAGTGATCGGCTTGTAGATTTGCCCTGGAGCTTGACCTTACACACAACATAAATATACGGGGACAAATAACTCAATCCGTTCTTTAATTTACATACTCCTTTTTAGGCTTTATTCTTATCTCATTAACTCATTTACAATGTTTAACATATGCCTAAGAGTGCTTACAAGTGAAAGAGAACGGAAAACAGAACACAGAATGCAATTTCAGAATTTCAGAATATAAGGTCCCCGCCTCGAGCGGACCTTAAGTCTGCAAAAAGTATTGGTTACCTCAAATTCCCGCTCGAGCGTGAACTCGGACGCTCGAGCGGACTGCCTGTCTACATAGCTCCCCGCTCGAGTGTCAACTTCCCCGCTCGAGCGGGAACCATGTCTGTCAAAAGTGCTGGGAGCACGATTTTCCCGCTCGAGCGGTACTTCCCTCGCTCGAGCGGACACACAAAAATCTGGGTTTCCCAGATTGAGTTCTTGAGCTCCAATTCGATTTTCAACCAACAATTCATGCATGTTATGGCTCAAAATTTACATTTACACATGCTAACATGCTACCAATACAAGATTACAACATTAGGAAGCTCAATTCCTTATATCATTTACATGCATGTCTCCAATTAATCCAAATTCATCACCAACATATCAATTCCAAACATGCAAAGCTCATACCTCCCATGATTACTCTTGCATGTGAGAAATATACATTCATATTAAACTTAATTGGTGAAGAGAGGTTCAAATACATGGTTTTCAAAACAATATCCAACATAAATCACACACATGTGTGCTCAAACATGGAGATTCATGTCCATTTCTTATATGCATGTGTTCTAAGCCTCTAAATTCAACATATATAACTCAATTCCCTTACATTCAAACTAATTCATGCTCTTGGCCATCTATTAAACTTGAATTCACAAATTTACCAAACAAAAAGCCATGAGTTTACTTACCTAGAGTTCAATCTCCCAAATTATAACAAAATCTTGGGTTTAATCTTCAAGTTCCCCAATCCTTGAGCAAAAATCACCCAATTCTTTCCCCCTCTCTCTAACAGCGGGCCCTCTCTATTTTCTCTTAGAGTTGATCAGCCAAAATGCACTAAGGGGAGAGATTTGAGGGTGTAGAGTTTATACATATAACCCACTAACTATCATTTAATAATATTAAATAATTGGGGACTAAATCATCAACACCAATCTGATTAATTTGATCTCCAAATAAATTCACCGTAGGTTCTAAAAATCATGCCAATCACAATGGCGTAACCAATTCCGGGTTCTGTGGCCGATAAGGCCTCCAATTTAATTTCCAAAGCAGATTATTCAAACAGATATTCCTACGGTGAACAGATAGGACTTCGAAATCACATATGGCACATAAAATCATGCTAAACACATAATCATACTCATATTAGGGACCAATTAACATAATACAAAACAGGGGTATTACAATATATATATATATTTTAAGAAAAGTGAATCTATAAACGTGTGACAACAAATGATTGGACAAATATAATTTGTTTGGTAACATAACGCCGGGAGTAATTCAAAATGAATAGCGTTTGGTAACTGTAATGAGAAAAATTTGTAGGGGTTTTAAAAAGGGTTTAATTTAGGATTAATTTTGGTATTATAAAAGGTTTAATGAGAATTTCAATTATTTTTTAATGGTGTAATGAGGAAATATGTGTAAAGAGACAAAATTGTGATGTAAGTGAAATTTTTCCAAAAAATTGTCTTTATCTAAAGATAAAATACTATTCCAGTTATCAATGTCATCAGACGTTAGAGATAGAATTAAATTGACTCAAATTGATAACTTTAAGGATTAAAATGACAAAATTAACTTGAGGGATTAAAATGAAAAAGGACGCATATTTTAAGGAATAAAATTATCTTTTATCCCGTTGTTTTTTTTTAAAAAAAGTTTTATTTATGTTTAGCAAATGTGATTTACTATTTGAATTTAAAATTGATCACTATGTAATGCAATTTTTTCTGCCAATTATGCCTTTATTGATGATGAAGAAAATGTATTATGGGCTAATTGTAATATATTTCTAAATATATATATATAGCAATTCTCTTTGTGCGGGGGGTGATTTCCGCACTATGAAGAAGGGTTGAACTTCGTGGAATAAACAGCGTGCTTTGGGAATTGAAGATCTGCACAGAATAACAAACGGTGAGGCTGCCTGACCGGGGTTTGGTCGGAAACCCCTCCGATGATAAAGTCAGGGACTAGGGGAAAGGAAGATGAGAGAATACAGAGTGTGTATGTGTTAAGTGTGTAGATTTTCGGATCCCTTGAGAGTGAATAGTGTTCACCTTTTATAGGAGAAGGTTGTTTGTCGTTAAGTCCTTCTCTCTCCGCCATCTGTCCAATGTGTCTTATTCGTGGTCGTCTCCCATTGGAGGAGGACGACCACTCCCCTGACACTCGGGTGCAGGTCTGTTTTGTTTGTCTCATTAGCGGACATCTCTCATTGAGGAGGACGACCACTCCGCCTGTCATTCAGATGCAGGTCTGTCATATATGCACCTTGTCCCTCTGCACCTCCATGTCTCCACGTTCTGTTCATACAGGGGAGAGGAGCAGAGTTGTTTGTCTCTTGTGGGCCCAAGAAAGATCTTTAGTGAATTGGCCTTCTTTGAATTGGCCTACTCTAGAATGGTTGTCCAACCAGGAGGTCCAACATGTTGCTCAGCCCACTTCGAGTGGTTGTCTGTCCATCCAGGAGGTTCAACATGTTACTCAACCTACTTGAGTGGTTGGCTGCCGTCTAGGAGGTCCACCATGTTGCTCGGCCACTTTGGAGTGACATTCGTACATTGGGCCGAGCTCCTATGATTGTCTTGCTTCAGAGCAAGTGTTGGCCATAGGGCCGAGGTCCAACCTAGCTAACCTCGGAGTGAGCATCGCATTGGGCCTAGCACCAAGACTGATTAATTTTTACCCACTTCATTTGCCCCCTGGCTTGCGCTTACGTTTGGCGAAGCGGAAGCCAATTCTGTCACAAACTTCGAAGTTGGGTTGATCACAACTTAATTTGAGCTTCGTGAGTTGGATTCAAAATTATTGTTTGGCCCAACGTTTGCGTCTGCCCAATATTTCGTAGCTCGGTTATGCCCCCAAACTAAATGTGTATCTTCACTAGCCTCGTAATTGTCTAGGTTGGGCTCTTTCAGTCGGCTGACGTCGTTGCTTGACTTGAAAAAATATATATATACACAAATTTTTATTTTTTATTTTTAAAAATATATATACACAAATTTTTTTTTGGTGTACATATATATGTATTTTTTTTAAAGTTAACAATTGGACCGAGCAATACAACGTGCTTCAAAGCAATCCAAGCTTGCCATAACATAGTCAATTTCTAATTTGTTTTTGATAATGTTGATGGGTAATATTTTGTGGGCCCTACCTGATGCCATGCATGGTAATAACATAAAATATGATTTGCTGGGGACTTGACATTGTGTTGCTCTTGGTGAAATTGGCGTGGGCCCTACAAACTTGGTGCTCCATTAATCAAATCTTTAAGTTTGCCATGGAAGTGTTTTGGTGGACCATGTGCTGACTTTATGCTTTGATCACAGTATGCATATTTTTGCTTGGTTGTTTGCACGTCGGTTAACCGAGTAGGACATTGGAGGCGAACAATTCAACATTATGTAATACGCTTATTCTGTCCCTATTTGAAGAACATTGGCTCTGTTTGCTCGGTCCCACCTGTAAGATAAATTGTTGGCGGCTTTAATGCTTGGTCGTCCAAGTTTATTCCTTTACTTTGTTCGGCCATAATTAACGCAATATTTATCTTCCTTGGTCGGTCATCATCCTTCATATCCAAACATTTTTCTTCCTTGGTCATCTTTGTTATTCGGTTGGACTGTTGCTCAGTCAAGCCTACTGGCACCTGATGAGCCGAACAACTCCTATTTAATTTACGCAGACAGGCGCTCGGCTAACTCCAGTTCTGCTTGGTTTATTTTCGTTCGGTTGGACTGTTGCTCAGCGTGGGTTGCCATTGCTCGGCCTTAGAGGAGCATCACATTAAATTCAAGCTCGGTCCTAGCTTGGTTCGTCGCCGTCGACGAATGAGTTCGGTCGGTTGCCGTTACTCCGTAGCTTGGTTTGCACCAGCTTTCACGCTGCTCGGTGATCTCCAATTTGTGCTCGATTTATTCTTGTTCTAGTTGTCTTTGTTGTCGTTAGATGGTCGGCGCATCTATGACTTAGTTTGCTTATCTTCTTCATACTAGAAAACTAGACTTCCTGAACTTGTTTGCTCGCTGATTTGGCAGAGTTGCTTAGTGAGGCTTCGGACACTCACTTTCCTTGCACGGCTACCTGAAAAGTTTGGAGCTGGCTGACTTCACACTTGGTTGTCACTTTTAAGTGTCCTTTAGCTCGGTCTAAAGTGCTTCAGTTGGCTCGTCCATGAGCATCGCAGCTCGGTTGTCTGTGATCTTGGCCTTGTCACCAAACCTTAAGCTCAGCCCTGTCTAATGTACTCACTCCGACTGTCGAGCCATCACGCGTCCTTATTTGATTAGTTTAGGAGCTGCCAACGTGACGTGAAAGCAAGCCCATTTCAGAGTTTTTTTTGAAAAACAAAGCAAACCCATCTTACATAACACTTTCTCACTCTAGAAGTTTGAATTTCCAGACCCATTTTTTCCATTTCTCTATTGCCTCACTTTTTGACTCAGGAACAACAGAACTCATTTTTGGAAAAAGAGTCTGACTTTGGTTTTGTCCTTACGTTTTTCTTTTTCTTGGAACTCTAAAGCAATTTTGAAAATCTAAGAGCTTGACCTTGGGACTTTCCTATAAATTCTGAATTTCTTTCCAGAAAGTTGGTAGCTTGCTCCAACGTTGTGGTTTTCCCATTTTCTCTCTCTTAGAATTTCAAGTCAGAGAGACCAATCTCTTCTCTATTTCACGTTGGTCCAGGCTTCTTCGGTGTCTTGAACAGTGCATTTTCGATGGAGTGAACCCACCGCTGTCTCGTCGCCCACGGCCCGTAGCACTGTTTCTTGTGCCTCTATTCCAAAGCTGCTTTTTCACCAAAAGTATCCATCCCTCGCAGTGGGTTTGCCATTGTAATTTATTGATTCATGTTGTTGACACTGTTTTGTAAGTCCTCAGGCCACTGTTATTTATTTATCTATTTATTTATTCTCTCTCTTTGTTTTTTTTTTGCTCTCTTTTTTTTTAATTAATTTATTTTATTATTATTATTATTATTTTTTTTCTCTTTTTTTTTTTTTTTTTTACGACTCACAATTTTTCTCTTGGTTGCCACAGTGGGATTGCTTCATCGGAGACGCTCGCCATCGAGTTCCTCTTGATTTTGACACCGTAAGTCATAGAATCCATGTATTTCTTTTTCACCTTCACCATTGCTTTTTTGGTTAAGTGTAACATTGAGAGTCGTTTAGCACACGGTTGCTCGGTCAGCCATTGTACCTCCAACCTTGCAAGTCATCCTTAGTGTAGTTGTTTGGTTGGAACGTCACATCTCCCATGGGTAAGTTTCAGAACTTAGTGGACACTCCGGCAGGAATGGATGAGTTCCGCCGAAGATATAACATTCCCAATGATGTCACGTTGACATTTGCGGCGGTAGACGCGGATCGGTCGTGTACGAGCACCACAATGCCCTTCTCAATTGCCTCCATCGTAGAGGGGTGTTAGGTTTCCGTTGAACCCTTTGTTGCGTCGATTCTTTTTTTATTTGAACTTACACCAATGCAAATATCAATGAACACATTTTGGAGTGGTAAACGATGTCTCGATCTTGAACGACCTCTTAGACTTGGACTTGGGTATTTGGGATATCCTTCATTGCTATTCCTTGTCTCTATAACAAAGGCGGCAAAACCTACTATGTCAAAGCTCGATCATTGGACCTCCAATTCGTCACTGAACTTCCCGATAATGACAAACATGGCTCTGATTTCCTTCAAGTCAGAGGGAATTGGGAGTTTTCGGCTGAGGAGGTGGTCCGATCAAAGCGGGGTACCACGGGAGAACGCCATCCAGGTCATTCTCGTTTTAGTTTCCTTTTGTCCATTCGTTTATTGTCTGTGATTTTTTTTTTTTTTAAGTGTTGTTGTTCTTACTTGCAAGTTCAAAGAAGCTAAAGAGGAGGCCAGAGAAAGAACATCCGAGGACATCAAAGTTGCATTGAGGTACGAAGATCGGTCGGCCTCACATTTGCCTTAACTATGTGCGAACTTACAAATATCTCATCCACGAAAACCCAAAGTAAATGACTTCTTGAGGGACTCACCTGAAATAGAAACCGAAGAGCAAGTTGGCCATATTACCGGGGCTTCCTCTTCCGTTGTTGTTTGTTCATCAAGTGGATCACTCAGTAGAGGCTACTCTCCGTCGCCAGACTTAGCAAACGAAATGGCTCGTCGCCAAAAAGCTCAATCTTGATGCCTTAGTCTTTGGATCTGATGATGAGGACCTTCTAGCTATTTCGACGGTGACACACGAGTTCCTTCTCCACCGATTGAGAGGTCTAAGGTGGAAAAAAGCATGTTGTTGTTCCTCCTCCTCCCTTTGCTACTCTTGCTCTTCCCACTTTCCCTTAGTCCCTGACTTTATCATCGGAGGGGTTTCCGACCAAACCCCGGTCAGGCAGCCTCACCGTTTGTTATTCTGTGCAGATCTTCAATTCCCAAAGCACGCTGTTTATCCACGAAGTTCAACCCTTCTTCATAGTGCGGAAATCACCCCCGCACAAAGAGAATTGCTATATATATATATTTAAGAAATATATTACAATTAGCCCATAATACATTTTCTTCATCAATAAAAGGCATAATTGGCAGAAAAAATTGCATTACATAGTGATCAATTTTAAATTCAAATAGTAAATCACATTTGCTAAACATAAATAAAACTTTTTTTTAAAAAAAAACAACGGGATAAAAGATAATTTTATTCCTTAAAATATGCGTCCTTTGTCATTTTAATCCTTAAAGTTATCAATTTGAGTCAATTTAATTCTATCTCTAACGTCTGATGACATTGATAACTGGAATAGTATTTTATCTTTAGATAAAAGACAATTTTTGGAAAAATTTCACTTACATCACAATTTTGTCTCTTTACACATATTTCCTCATTACACCATTAAAAAATAATTGAAATTCTCATTAAACCTTTTATAATACCAAAATTAATCCTAAATTAAACCCTTTTTAAAACCCCTACAAATTTTTCTCATTACAGCTATTCATTTTGAATTACTCCGGCGTTATGTTACCAAACAAATTATATTTGTCCAATCATTTGTTGTCACACGTTTATAGATTCACTTTTCTTAAAATATATATATATATTGTAATACCCCTGTTTTGTATTATGTTAATTGGTCCCTAATATGAGTATGATTATGTGTTTAGCATGATTTTATGTGCCATATGTGATTTCGAAGTCCTATCTGTTCACCGTAGGAATATCTGTTTGAATAATCTGCTTTGGAAATTAAATTGGAGGCCTTATCGGCCACAGAACCCGGAATTGGTTACGCCATTGTGATTGGCATGATTTTTAGAACCTACGGTGAAATTTATTTGGATCAAATTAATCAGATTGGTGTTGATGATTTAGTCCCCAATTATTTAATATTATTAAATGATAGTTAGTGGGTTATATGTATAAACTCTACACCCTCAAATCTCTCCCCTTAGTGCATTTTGGCTGATCAACTCTAAGAGAAAATAAGAGAGGGCCGGCTGTTAGAGAGAGGGGGAAAGAATTGGGTGATTTTTGCTCAAGGATTGGGGAACTTGAAGATTAAACCCAAGATTTTGTTTATAATTTGGGAGATTGAACTCTAGGTAAGTAAACTCATGGCTTTTTGTTTGTAAATTTGTGAATTCAAGTTTAATAGATGGCCAAGAGCATGAATTAGTTTGAATGTAAGGGAATTGAGTTATATATGTTGAATTTAGAGGCTTAGAACACATGCATATAAGAAATGGACATGAATCTCCATGTTTGAGCACAATGTGTGTGATTTATGTTGGATATTGTTTGAAAACCATGTATTTGAACCTCTCTTCACCAATTAAGTTAATATGAATGTATATTTCTCACATGCAAGAGTAAATCATGGAGGTATGAGCTTTGCATGTTGGAATTTGATATGTTGGTGATGAATTTGGATTAATTGGAGACATGCATGTAAATGATATAAGGAATTGAGCTTCCTAATGTTGTAATCTTGTATTGGTAGCATGTTAGCATGTGTAAATGTAAATTTTGAGCCATAACATGCATGAATTGTTGGTTGAAAATCGAATTGGAGCTCAAGAACTCAATCTGGGAAACCCAGATTTTTGGTGTCCGCTCGAGCGAGGGAAGTACCGCTCGAGCGGGAAAATCGTGCTCCCAGCACTTTTGACAGACATGGTTCCCGCTCGAGCGGGGAAGTTGACACTCGAGCGGGGAGCTATGTAGACAGGCAGTCCGCTCGAGCGTCCGAGTTCACGCTCGAGCGGGAATTTGAGGTAACCAATACTTTTGCAGACTTAAGGGTCCGCTCGAGCGGGGACCTTATATTCTGAAATTCTGAAATTGCATTCTGTGTTCTGTTTTCCGTTCTCTTTCACTTGTAAGCACTCTTAGGCATATGTTAAACATTGTAAATGAGTTAATGAGATAAGAATAAAGCCTAAAAAGGAGTATGTAAATTAAAGAACGGATTGAGTTA
Organism: Camellia japonica; assembly: GCA_030407325.1. Classification (NCBI taxonomy): domain Eukaryota; kingdom Viridiplantae; phylum Streptophyta; class Magnoliopsida; order Ericales; family Theaceae; genus Camellia; species Camellia japonica. The sequence goes on along the minus strand of JAPPVO010000019.1, from coordinate 68,014,757 downwards.
TTTGTGACCCGTATATGTTATGTGATGTGTAAGGTCAAGCTCCAGGGCAAATCTACAAGCCGATCACTGTGAGTAATAGCTGACATATGTTAGTGTCCAATGGCTACTTCTATGTAAGTTTTGTAAAGTTCATTAATTTGAATGGTGGACACAGTTTGATATAAATGAATGGACCGAAGGTCGTTTTAGCATAATTGAATGGACCGAAGGTCGTTTTGACATAAATGAATGGACCGAAGGTCGTTTTGGCATAATTAAATGGACCGAAGGTCGTTTTGACATAAATGAATGGACCAAATGTCGTTTTGGCATAAATGAATGGACCGAAGGTCGTTTTGACATATACGAATGGACCGAAGGTCGTTTTGACATGAATAAATGGACCGAAGGTCGTTTCGACATGAATAAGTGGGCCGAAGGCCGTTTTGACACAAATGAATGGGCCACAGGCCGTTTTGACATGAATGAATAGGTCAGAGGCCGTTTTGTCATGAACGAAAGTCTGAATGGGCCAAAGGCCAGTCTGTCACTTGAGTGGGCCAAAGGCCAGTTTGACACGAATGATAGTTTGACACAAATAATAGTTTGACACGAATGATAGTTTGATATAAGTAATAGTTTGACACGAATAACAGTTCGATCTGAATAATAGAATGAATGGGCCAGAGGCCGTTTTGACATGAACGAAAGATAAATGGACCAAAAACCAGTATGTTTGGAACCACAGTCACTCGACTTAAATGTATATATATATGTTAAATAGAAATATGAATTGGGCCCAAGGCCGTTCGGAATATGTCATTCTACATATTGTTGTATCTTCTTAATTGATATTATTCACTGGGCTTTCGCTCACGCTCATTCATGTGTTTGTAGGTGAGCCAAGAGAAGTCCAGACCCAGCCTCAGTGAAGTCTGTATGGAACGACTAAGGTTTTGAGAGAGTCAGCCCTTGTGTCTCACGCACGAGACCCGTCTTCGCCCTTTTGTTATGTATTTACATTTTGTCAGGTTGGCGAAGTTTTGAATACGTCTGTATATAGTTTTCATGGTTGACTTAGATTTAAATGATCCTGTCTGTACAGAATTTTATGTCATTGTACTTTCTGTCGTGAGTTATTAACATATGTATGTAATGATGTGCATATAAGCACGGCTCTATAGACAAAGTTTCAAATTGCTTCCGTTTGGCCCCCCATGAACTCTGTTAAAATACGTTTGGTTTGGTTTGAGGCCGTAGGTAATCTCACGATTACTGGCCGGTTATGTCCTTAACCCACGGGGCGGGTTCGGGTCATGACATATATATATATATATATTATATATATATATATATATTTTCTAAATTTATGATGGCTTGTTCTGTTATACATTGCCAAACAATTTGGATTATTCCGGTGTCATATTACCGAACAAATTAGATTTGTCCATCCATTTGTTGCCGCACGTTTACAGATTCGCTTTCCTTAAAATATCAAGCATCCATAAAATATGCAATATACAAACATCCATAAAAATATTCATAAAATTTTTCAATACACATACTTTTAAATTTGTCAATACAAATATATATAAAAATACACTGAGATGTTATCATAATCCATCTATCTATGTTAATAGTTTTGGTAGTTATACTGTATCAAGGCTAAAATGCATACAAAATTGATCGATATATGCCTTCTCCCATCTATTTGCACACATGGTGATGAAAACGAATCCGATTACTTACTTTCGGGGATACTGGATGACTAGAAAATGGATAAATCTAACAAACTATTAACAATGCATTATTAGCATTATTGCGATGAATAGAAGCACAATCCTTCAAAGCAAAAAAATAAATAAATAAATATGTCAGAAAAATGAAACTGCAAATGTTTAGTAGTGAGTTACCAGACATATACTTTTTGTTCGGCAATAGGTTACTGAACAAGTATTTTTTGTTTGGCAATGGATTACCGGATATGTATTTTTTGTTTGGCAGTGTGATTCTAAGTTATTTGATTTTGTTCTGTTCTAGTTCACCGAACAAAAGTCAAACAACCCTCTACAAAAATGAAACATAAAAAAGGAAAGAAACTCACCATTTCACTTTTTTGCTACTCCTTCATCACCATTTCTTTGTCTTTTTTTTCTTTTCTTTTTTTTAATGATCAAGACACTATGATTTTCACTTTTTAAAAGTAGATCTGTAGTAGAGCAGAAGAAATGAGTAAAGAAATAGGGATTGAAGTGTAATGGGTGTAAAGAGATAATCAAATCTATTTAATTTTTATCTTTTGTCCTTAAAAGTGATTTCACACATGGGTAAAATTGAAAAAAATATATATCTCAAATAGAGGATTTAAAGAGGTAAATGTATTTTGTAATTAAGGCTGAATTGTGCAACATTGAGGCTGTTAATTAGGACTGTGACGCCCCAAAATTTGGGGACATCATAATAAGGTTTGAAACTTAAAACCAATTTTCTTAATTAAGAATCCTCATCAATGTTGCCACCAAATTTACCATCATCCATTAATTACAACACCAAAACTAAAAGTTCTTCAATTACAACTCCAGTAGAGAAAACTAGAAAACTCAGAAAGATGGTTCATGGAACTTTGGTACGCTTCAAGCTAATCAGGGCTGAATGTTGCCTTTCAACACCTCGGTGTTTCCTTCGGTTTCTTCGGTACCTGGCATGAAACGCCAGGGCAACGAGGATGCCAATGAGCGACGAGCTCAATAAGATATTACAACCCGAAATACCCACCCCGATAGTAACACCCACAATGAATAATGTGTAGTAACAGAATGACAGGTAGCATTTAATAAGCATAATAGGAATGCCATCAGTTGAAATAATAACAATAGATAATAAATAAATAGAATGACAAACAGAGGCAGTATTTCATCATAAGAAAAATGCCCACTCATTAGAATCCGAACATAAAACCTGGCATAAAACGCCTGGGCAACAAAAATATATGCCATGAGTTTTGCAACACAGTAAGAAAACATAACCAACCTACCATTCTTTTTAAGAGAAAAATAATGAGATTCTAAAGTTGAGATAACAATATAATTGTAAACATAAATTACAACCATTAGAATAATTTCAATAATTTTAATACATTAGGTGACACTCGAAATCTCACCAAAGAGATTTAACTTACCAACCACTAAGCATGGCAACGGTTAATTTGAAACCCTCCCTTGGTCAAATATTCAAGTGTTACCAATCGTAACTACCAGGGATGCCCACGTCCGGAGTTATATACTCAAGCAGTGGCATCCGTGGTCTGCCCCAAGGAAACGGTCTGCCAGGGGTACGTAACCTCCCTGTGTGCCACCTGCACATCCACCCTTATTCCAAAACCAAATACCGAAAAGGGTTCAAATAAGTCCCGTGCCATCTTAGGATTTCGCGACACAATTTACACGAGAATTCTCAAAACCAGGGCTCACCCTGAACAACCGCGAATTCTCAAAACCAGGGCTCACCCTGAACAACCGGTATTGACCGTCAATTGTTAACTTTGTGTATGCCGTTAATCATTTCAGTTAATTTTTGATATTAATCACCAATAATTCCAATTTTTAATCACAATTAATGGTTTACCAACTCATTAAAATTCCCAACATAAAATATTACACATGTCACACAATAGTAAACAATGTACAAAATTTAAATAAACAATTTATTTAAACCATGGTATAAAATAATGATGTAGATATCAAAAGAAGAAATAAATCATAATCACACACGTGCATGGATTTTTAATCTACAAGATTAGATTAGCACCATATTAAATTTTAGTCCAAAGAAAACAATTGAAGAGATTTTTTTTTTTTTTCCTTAATCTGTCAAAATTTTCAGAATGTATATCTTGCAAGTAAAATTTTAAATACATTACTTATACAACTCTAAAATTCATATCAATCTACAGAATAATCCATAAACATGTTATGGTCATTTTTCAGAAAGAATTTTTCAAAAATAAACTATAAATAATTCTTAAAAAGTCCAAGGGTGTTTATGACACAGATTTTTCACATTTCCTTATATTAATTCCATGCTTAAATTTATAGATCAAACCCATAATCTAAAAATTTATCATGAAACTAGACTTCTCAAATTTCATCTTTTAGTTAGAAATTACCATATTTGGATTAGTATAGAATTTTAAATAAATTTTCAAATACATGGTAAAATCTGTTACACAGTTTCAGATTTAGAAAAAAATTTGTATAAATTCGTAGAAAGCTCAAAAAAAAAATGTTCAAAATTTCTGGATAAACTAGACATTATTATCAACAACTTTGTAGAAGAAATCATCTCAAAATTTTGAGTATAAAATTATCTAAAAATTCGGGTAAACATGCTGGCAGATTCAAAACAAGTTATTCTCGACACAGTTTCAGATTTAGTAAACAATTTTTATAAATTCATAAAAAGCTCAAAAATTGTTTCGAAGAATTTCTGGATAAACTAGACATCATTATCAACAACTTGTTAGAAGGAATCATCTCAAAATTTTGAGTATAAAATTATCTAAAAATTCGGGTAACATGCTGGCAGATTTAAACAGATTATTCTCAACACAGTTTCAGATTAAAAGTTTGTATAAATTCGTAGAGAGCTCAAAAATTATTTCCAAAAATTTTTGGACAAACTAGATATCATTATCAACAACTTTGTAGAAGGAATCATCTCGAAATTTTGAGTGTAAAATTATCTAAAAATTCGGGTAATATGCTGGCAGATTCAAACAGATTATTCTCAACACAGCTTCAGTTTTAATTAAAAATTTGTATAAATTCGTAGAAAGCTCAAAAATTGTTGCCAAAATTCTTGGATGAACTAGACATAATTATCAACAATTTTGTAGAAGAAATAATATTGAAATTTTGAGCATAAAATTGTCTAAAAATTCGGGCAAACATGCTGGCAGATTCAACACAGTTTTAGACAATGTATCAAATGTACATAATCTGAAAATTTTCAATTATATAAAAAAAAATGAGAGGGTTGAGAGGGTTTTCTTACTTAGTAGTAGGGTGACAAAATGGTTGAGAACTTTGATTTCCTTAACCTCCTACTCTTCTTCCTCTCCTACTACTAAACTTGGTTGCTTAAGAGATTTCTCTCCTCTCTTTTTTTTTTTCTTCTACCGAATGCTTGCATGCACAAGGAAGGCTTGCATGCATATATATAAGATGCTAGTTGAAGACATCTCTCTCTCCCTCTTTTCTCTTTCTTTCTTTCTCTTAATTCTAAGGCTCCTTTCCCTCAATTCCAAGAGCATAATTAGCTCTTCTTCCCTAAACAAACATGCAAACCAACATGTGGAAAGCCTCCTGCAAAGGTTTGATTCCCTTTTTTTTTTTTTTTTTTTTTTTTTTTTGACTCAAAATCTCCATCTATAAACTACATATTCAATTGAGCACCTCATAAATAAATTTAGTTCATAATAATCTAAATTCTCAATCCTCACAACGCAATTAACTCCAATTCGGACCTAATTGATCAAACCTTAGTTTTATTAAACTGAATCGAATATTTAATTACACTTTCATAGGGTCCAATACTTGAAATTAAACTAATTTAACTTATCAATTTCACCTCCTTAGGCTATTTGGACGTTCAATTTCTAATTCTAAAATAAATCCTCAATAAAATAATTTATAAATAACAAGTATTAAACACCCACAAAATTATTATTTATTTATTTATTTACTTTTTTATTTACTTCCTTGTTAGTGATTGAATTGGGTTAATTTAAAACTAACTTTTACACTGATATATTTTTGAGATAGACTCTAGATAAAATTAATTAATTTATTTATTTATTTTCTTTTAAGAATAATAAAATGTGGGTTTTTACAAGGACCTCTTAATTTTACTTTCTTGTCAAACTATATATTTTATATCTGTTTAATGTTAATCAGGTTGTACAGAGTCGGAGCATAAAATGGACAAAAATATAGAATTTTGAGAGAAAAGAGCTTTTCACGCACGTATGTTGACTTTTCCGCACGTGCGTTGACTTTTTCCGTACATGCGGCCGTACCTCGAAAAACGGACCCGATGTTTTGAATCTATTTGAAAGACAACAGAGGTATAAAAAGGCAAGAAAGAGGTTGGATTAGGGTTTTGAGATTTTTTCCAACAAGAGAGAGGTTAGGGTTTGGAGAAAAGGATTTTCAAGCTTTTAATCCAACTTCCATGAGGTCTTCCATCTCTTCGCACTCCTCCATAAGTGGCTAGGCTCTTCTATTCTAGAATTTTGATGAAACCCTAGCCATGTAATAAGATTTTTCATAAGCTTTCATTGTGAATCGGTTTGAATCAATGTATGAATGATTTAAAAGTTTTTAATAATTGTTCCTTTCATCTTTGCAAGTATTTTACTCTTTGTGATTGTTTAATACATTCCATACATTAGTTTTCTTTGTGTTTGTGTTCAAAGTACGAGACGAGTCATGCTACGAGAGACGGGTAGTGTTACTAACATAGTTTAGAGAAAACGCCTCGTGCTACTTGGGATAATTCGTGCCTGTATGTTGAATGCGACAACCCTCTTGATCAATATTTCAAACTTGTAGTTGTGAAATATTGGGTATTTCAAACCGGATTGCAATTGATGGCCGATGTTAAATCTCATTTATGTGATTAGTGGTGAATTCTTTGCTCTAGAATTTTTCTCAAAAATTAATATCTCAAACCCTAATTTTAATTGTCAATTTAATTTTTCAATTTCATTTAATTCCTGTTTAGTCATAAAATCTCTCAATCTTTTTAATCAAAATTAATTTAGGAATTTAGCGATTGAATTAGTCTAATTTCACATTTGTCCTTGTGGATTGATACATGGACTTGCCATTATTCTAAAAGAATTTGGTATAGTTTAGTGTTTATTTTTTGTGTGTGTAACGACCCATCATTTTGCAAGTAAAATTTTTCCAATTTTAGTCCCTAAAGTTTGTGTTTCTTGTCATTTTAGTCCCTCAAGTTTTAAATTTTATCATTTTAGTCTTCAAAATTATCAATTTGAGTTAGGATTAAATTGACTCAAATTGATAACTTTAAGGATCAAAATGATAAAACTTAAAACTTGAAGGACTAAAATGATAAGAAATGCATACTTTAAAAAACAAAATTGTCTTTTATCCATATTTTTGTTATCAAATATAGACAAACATTAGACGTAGTACCAAATTAACTTAAATTGACAAATTTCATAATCAAAATGACAAAATTAAAATATAAGATATTAAAATAAAAAATAATGCATACTTTGGAACTAAAACTATTTTTTATCCCTAAAAATAAAAAAAGACAACACCACAAAAAAAATTATGTTCTATAAAGTACAACCTCCTCTAGGCCAAAAAAAAAAAAGGGTACAAACCTATACACAAACTCCATGAAGAATTTGAAAAAGGAAAATTGAATGGTTTTAGGTCCAACCATTCCAGTGGCTGGCTACACTCAACATCAACTATGCCTCATCACAAACAAAGAACTATTTTGTTTTGAATATATTGATAAATACTCAGAATTGGTGCGATGTAAGTTAAATTCAGAATTAATATAATTTATATATTTAAAAAATTAATTAAAAAGGCAATAAAGAAAATTTCAACCAAAAAAAAAAAAGAAGAAGAAGAAGAAGAAGGATCAATAAAGTATGATTTAAAATAACCAAAGAAAACTATGTCAAAGGAGGTAGCTCAAGACTTGGACCATAAAAAAAGACAAACACAAAGATAGCTTAGGATTAGGGCCTAATAGGAACAATGGAAGACAATGTCAAAAAGGAGGAAGTTTAGAACCTGTTTATAAGTATTCCATTCAAAACCTGCCAAGGACAATGTCAATAGAAGACAATCTGCCAAGGACAATGTCAATGGAAGACAATCTTTAAAAAAAATTAAAAATTAAAAGGAGGTTTATAAGCTTTTTATTTTATTTTATTCTTAAAATTGTGAATTTATGAACAAATTTATAAGTAGATTAGAACATGTTATAATGGATAATTATTCAATAATCTTAAAGTACCAGTGACATTATTCATGCAGTGCTCTCAATCAATACATAATGAGAAATTTTACAAGCTAAATAATATGAACTCACGTTTATTAGATAATTAAAAGACAAAGAAATGACCCACCCATTGTCCTTTGAGCTTTCTCATTCGTCAAGATCACTGCATAAGTAACAACACATAATAAATTACTTCTAGACTTCTAGCCCAACAAAGCAACCAATAATAACAAAATATATAATTACCAGTAGATCCTATATACCGAACTTATTTACTTATAAGTCTTAATTTTTTTTTACATATTTGCTCATTTTGATTAAAAAAAAATTAAAATTAAAAGGACAATTTTTTAGATGTATATTTTGTGAATTGTAAAATGATCATTTTGTACTAATAATGATAACGAGAAATTTCTCAAAGTGATAAATAACTAGACATTTTGACTTTTGTTTGTGAATTTTGATTTTTTTAATTTATTTGTGTTATTTTATATTAAAATATGGTGTGAAAAATATAAATAGATTAATTCTATTTGTTAAAGATATTTATATAATAAAAAATTTATTATTAAAAATTAAAACAGGACTTAATGATAAATAAATTCGATACATAGACTGACCCGAAAATAGACCAAAATTGCCCAATCGCAATGCCGGCCAATGCCGCCTCCCAAATTGTACGGGTCATTTTCCATTGACTCAAACCAAAAAATAATATTTTCAAATTTTTTGTTTTTTTGACTTTGTAAATGACAATCTTCTTTTACCCTGACTCAAGACCCTGTGTTTCGTTTGGAATGTTGGTTAATTTTTTTATTTTTTGATTATTTTAATTTGAGATTAAAATTTTTTGTTTAAGATGAATTTTTTGATTTTTGTGAGAAAAAAATAAAATGATTATGATTTAAATATAATATTTTTTTTATTAATTTTTTAACCTATTTTATTTTTTTATGACTAAAATAACTAAAAAAAAAACCTGCTAATTTTGTATGCCAAACGAGTGCAAAATTAAAAAGATGGTCGTCTCAACCCGTTTGAATTGGGTTCTGTGAAAAACAAGAAGAACAAGAAGTGTATATATTTCTTTTGATTCATGTGACTCGTTTGGATAAGTAAAGGAGAGAAATAGGGTTAAATGGAAAAAAAATTATAAAAAAAAAAAAACTCATTTATCTTTGTGTTTTTATGTTTTCATCAAAATCTTATTTTAATGAAGTACTTACGTGTAGGTCCTAATAAGTAAGTTTATTGTTTAATAGGTCCTATGGAAAAAAATTGTCATAAAAAGTGACTAATTGTAAGTTTTAATGACAATTTATAAAAATCACGACAAGAAAGTCACTAATTATTCATTTTTAGCGACGTATGTAAAAAATTGTCAAAAAAAATAATTTTTAGCAATAATTTTATTAAGACTTATTTTTAATAAGACTTGATGGGAATTAAATCTAACTATTAAGACCTATTGATAGTTTATCCTATCTTTTTTTTTTTTAATCACATCACTTTAGTCTTATCACCTTTAATTGTGACAGTCAATCTTCTACCCTGTAAGTTAATTTGTAACCTCACATTTTTATCCATCTAACAAAGTTGACCAAAATTTTCATTTGGAACATGTGACATTTTTATTATCTCATTAACATCATTATACTTTTAATAAGTTGCCACTTTAGTCCTCATATTTTTACTAAAATCTCATTTCAACCCTTCACTTTCAATTTATGTTATATTTATTAATGGTAGATGGACCAAATGATAAGATTAAAACTTTATGTAAGGTATTCGAGTTAGCCAATAGCTTCCTCCAGTCTCTGATCAGATTAAAGAGTGTTGTTGGGCCCATAGGGGTTCACCACGAATTCCGTTTCGATAATTTGAATCGTCAATATGTAGAATTCGTTAAGTAATATATATGTTATCCAAAAGACAACCTAAGAGGGGAGTGAATTAAGTTTTTACAAATAAAAATAATAATACCCTAATAAAAAATTATGACTAGCACAATAGATAAATATAGTTAATGCAATAAAAATAATTAAAACAAGTGTTCTAACAACTATGTCAATTAATGATTTTAGCACAATAAAAATATGAAATATAGTTATGGCAATTTAAATAAAATAAAGAGATAAGGGAGAGAGAGACAAACAAATTTCTAGTGGTTTGGTTTTAACTCGGCCTACGTCCACTCCTCAAGCTTCACTTAAGATTTTCCACTATTCTCTAGCTTTACAGGGTGCTAGCAACGTTTTCACAGATGGAGCAATCATCCACGGATTTTACACAGACTTTCTAAGTCGAAAAAACACTGAGAGTACTACACTCTTACAGGATTGAAAAGAATATGTTTTTGCTTTCACAGAAAGCTATAAGAATTATCTCTCAAAGATAGATATAAAAATGAGGCTCTAATTTTTTTGTAAACCTCACACAGGAAAGATGGGTTTAAAGCTATACGACTTAATATATAGTTTCTGGGAGAGGATGTAAACAAAAATTAAAGAACACTTCTCAGAGAAAATTTTCAAAGAACAGATGAAAGTGATTTTAGATCAAAGAATATTTTCTGGTTTCTGTAACTTGTTTGTACTTGCTATAACTTGTTCATATTAGAGACTTTGGTATATATAATGAAACTTATAGCAGTTTATAGCAGTTGTATTCATTTGAATTTATAACCGTTTATAACAGTTGTATTCATTTGAATTTATAACCGTTTATAGCCGTTATATTCATTTGAATATCTTTCACTTCATCATTACTAATTTGAATATCTTCTACTCCATCATTACAAATTTAAATATCTTTCACTTGAACCTTTTGAACCTTTTGAACTGCTGCTGGGCTGAACTGTTTGAATCTCTGTTTTTGGGTTATTTGAACCTCTATTTTGGACTGTTTGAACTCCTGGTTTAATCAAATATTAAATACATTCTAACAACATTAAGATAAAGGTTTAGGTGAGAAATAATGGGACAAAATAAATTTTGATTCTATTTTTCTCTTTCAAATAAATTAAAACATAATTAAATAAATCATCAAAATAAATGTCGATTCTATTTTTTTTTCTTTCAAATAAATCATCAAAATAAATTGTGATTCTATTTTTCTCTTCCAAATAAATTAAAACATAATTAAATAAATCATCAAAATAAATTTTGATTCTATTTTTCTCTTTCAAATAAATTAAAACATAATTAAATAAATCATCAAAATAAATGTCGATTCTATTTTTCTCTTTCAAATAAATTATCAAAATAAATTGTGATTCCATTTTTCTCTTCCAAATAAATTAAAACATAATTAAATAAATCATCAAAATAAATTGTGATTCTATTTTTCCCTTCCAAATAAATTAAAACATAATTAAACAAATCATCAAAATAAATAAGTCTAACAATATACATGTAAAAAAATCACGTTGATCAAATATCGATAACTATCTCATCAGATCAGTTTTTTGTCAACCGTTTATTTTTTCATCATCATTTTTTTTTATATATACAAATTGATTTAATCACGCTGCTATTGATATCCGATCAACGTGATATTTTTCACACATATAGTACTCAACGAATTCTACACATTGAACAGTTCGGATTATCGAAACGGGACCCGTGGTGAGCCCCCATAGACCCAACAATACCCTTCAATTTGATCCAAGACTGGAGGGAAGCCAGGTCTTACGAGTTAACTGTTATAATTAAAAATAAAGAAATGGACAAATTACATTGCTAGTGCTCCTACATAAGCCCTTGTGCCAATTTCATTCTTATAATTTCAATTAGATTGATTTTAATTATGATTTTTTTATTTTATCTCAAATTAATCCAATTGATTCTAATTATTAGCATTTTTTTATGATAAATGCATACATAAATGACAAGTATCATGTTTTCAAGAACAAAATTATAAACTTGATTTATAATTCAGCGACTAAACCTCAACTAGTTCAATGAAATTTTTTTGTCAAAAATCTTAACGACATTATCAATTAAAATACATGGACAAAAAATCTAAAATTAAAGATTAAAACTAAATCAATTAAAACTATAAAAGCTAAAATGATACAAATAACCAAATATATAGACGATCCGTATAAATTGTCATAAAGAAATTAAAGTAAAAGTGTAAACCCAAAAAAAAAAATATATTCCGTGTGTTTGGAATTTTAGGTAACAAAGATAATCGGACTTTAATAAGGGCATGACCAACGCGTTGTAGTAGCTAACACGGTAAAAAAATTATTTAATTAATTAAATTAAAAAAGAAACAAAGAAGGGAAGATAGGTGTTGTTTGTTTTGTCGTGACTTTAAATTAAAGCCATTGACCCAAAAAACAAACCACAAAGAATAAAACAAAAAAATGCATCCGATGCCCCCCTCTGTAATTTAACACGGTTGTTGTTGGTTGCATCACTCATTCTCTCTCTCTCTCCAACCCACTAGAAGAATAACGCTCCATTCAACAATACCTCAGGTCTCTGTTTAAAATTCTTTCATTCATAAAGTCTACACATACATCAACATTATAATGTGAAATTTTGAATTTTAATATGTATTGTTAAGATTATTTTACGTGATTAGTTATATGTCCCTTCACATAATTCAAGTGATAATTTATTTTATTTTATCTATTTTACTTTTGATAGAGATTTGACACTTTGACATGAGAAGTTATTTAGTGATTTTGAGATACAATTACGTGGTACTCTAAGGCTGTGTTTGATTGAACGGACTGGATAAGGAGGTATTAGAATCCATCGGACTTGAGTCCTGGGACTGTGAATCCCCCGGACTATTTGGTTGAATTGGATATGTATCCTGTGTTTGTTTTTTCATGAGATTAGATGTCTGGAAATGACTATTTTTAGTGAATCCAACGTTTGGTTGGACGGACTGGATAGGATAAATGAACAAAAGACTATTTTACCATTTTTCAATTGTTTACTAAGTAATAGCAATATTAAACATATCTTTAATATTTTAATTATTTTTAGCTAGATTAAATAAAAATTTATTTTATTTTATTTTTTACACAATTAAGTAAATTTATTTTTTTTTAAATAAATAAATAAATACATAAAATATCAATAAAAATATATATTATTTTTTTAATTAAAATTTTAAATAAATTTGTTTTTAAAAATAATAATAATCAAACAATGAAATTAAATAAAACATCTATTAAATTTAAATAATGAAATTAAATAAAATATAAACAAAATTTTAAAATAAAATATCAATAAAATATCTATAAAAAATTATTTTAAAAAATTAAATAAATAAAACATCAATAAAAAGTTAAATAAAATTATTTTATTTTTAAATTGAGACATTTAAATTTTATTGAATTTTATTAAATATAATACATAATTAAATAGTAGAGGGTCAAAATGGTCATTTTGACCACCTAATCCCAGCAGTGGATAGTCCTCCAAAAACTATCTCATACCCCTCCCTAGGACACAATAGTCCCCCATATGGGGATAAGGAGTCCGACCGGACATGGAATCCGGTGGACTAAAAAAAAGTCAAACGGCGGATAAGGAGCACTATTTGGATTACAATCCAAATAGTGGATAGTCCCCCTAATCCGGCGAATCAAACACGCCCTAAGAATGTTCTGATTGGTGAAAAATGTGAGATCAATAATTTTATATTGAGTGACTAGAAAACAACATGAGACATAGTATGTAGTAATTGGTGAATGACAGAAACACGTGATGCTTCACGAACACTAAATAATTTTTCCTTTGACATGTTAATTGAGAGTGTACAAAAGCCTCTTTTTTTTATTTTTTTGTATTTGTAGCATTATTGCTTTGTTAATCACTAAATTCAATGTTACTATGTTACCATCAGCCAAATTATTTTCTTCTTGCCCAACTACTTATAGACAAACCCAAAAAAATAAAATCAAAAGATGCTACAAACTTTAAAGTCATTTTCTAGTGGCCTTTAATTCCTAGGTGTCCTCTTTGTCATTGATCTATCTTAACCAAATATCTGTATTTTTTATTTTTTTTATTTTTTCTAAACCTGTCATATTGTCGAAAAACACTCAATCTTCAAGTCATACAAAAATTTTGAGATATAAAAATCTTTAAATATAATCTAATAATTATAGATGTTTTGAGATTTGAAAACAAAAAAACTTTTAAACAAAATATCTCCTGTCAATTTTTATTTTTATTTTCTTCTCTAAATCTCTCTATTGTGCTATCTTTGGATCGTATAAAAATTGCAATCTACAAGAATTTCCAAATTTAGGGTTGGTTTGGTATATTCTAAAAAAGTATATTTTTTGATTTATTGGCTTATATGAGTTGGGTTTGGGTTATGTTTGATGTAATGTGTTAGAGAGGTGATGTGATTTAAACAAGATGATGTGACTTAAATAGGATAGTGACTTTTTGACTTTTTATATTATTTTTAGTAGATGTCAAACTTGGCCTTAATCTAACGGCTACGAGTTTTGAAAGAATATATCTATATATATAATCTACCTTAAAGAAAGATTCTATCCCTCAGTGAGAGGTGCACATTGTTCTAAAAACGAGTGTACCTGGAAAATTTAGGGAAATCTTCAGTGTAAACATTGAAAAACAATTATAAATTAATCATAAATTGTATTAATATTAAAATTATAAATTTTTCTATATATATGTAATAATTTTCTCAACTTTCCACCGACAAGTAATTTCTGTGAAATTTATATATAACCCAACTCAATGTCACTTTTAATATATAAATATACTTAGGCCTCGTTTGGGAATAGACTTTTTTAGTAATTTTTTGATTTTTTGGCTAAAATATGATGTAAAAAAAACTAGTATGTTTGGGATGACTTTTTGACTTTTTACGAAAAGATATGCAAAAAGTAGAGAGAAAAGAGAATCTTTGACTTTTTGGTATAGATTGTTGACTTTTTTATTTTTTTAATGACTTTTTGACTTTTTAACTAAAAAAATCACTTGCCAAACGAGGCCTTAAAACAAATTTTACACTCTTGTTCTCTAGTGATTTTTTATAATCTCAGAACAATACTTTACACAACTCAACACATGCTACTTGTCATGTTCTCTCATAAACCAAATAAAAAATATTAAATCTGACTATACTTACTAACTAATGAAAATTAAGTTATAACGCCACACATAGACTTGTCCCAACATTATCAAATAATTTCGCCTTGCTCTCATTCCCAATGGAGTCCACCTACTTACCAAAAAGTCATCTCTCTCAATATTTTATCAGTTTAATCGAACGGCTCAGGATTCAAATGATATTTTCTTAGATGGAAATGTTTGGAAATCATGATTAGAGCTTGTGTGAAATGCACGGTGAGATTGTTGTTAATTATGTGATGTTAGTTTTAAGAGAATTGTTATATATCATTTAAGAAATATATTACAACTAGTCCATAATACATTTTCTTCATCAATAAAGGCATAATAGATAAATTGCATTACATAGTGATAAAATTTAAATTCAAATAGTTGATAAGGAAGCAATCTCATTTGCTAAACATAAATAAAACTCTTTAAAAAAAACATGGGATAAAATACAATTTTAGTCCTTAAAATATGCGTTCTTTGTCATTTTAGTCTTTCAAATTTTAACTTCGTCGTTTTAATCTTTAAAGTTGTCAATTTAAATCAATTTAATCCTATCTCTAACGTCCGTTTACATTGATAACGGGAATAGTATTTTATCCTTAGATAAAAGACAATTTTAGTCCCTAAAATATACATTTATTGTTATTTTTGTCCCTCAAGTTTTAAATTTTATCATTTTGGTCCTCAAAATAGTCAATTTGAAATAGGACCAAGTTGACTCAAATTGACAACTTTAAGGATCAAAATGACAATTTAAAATTTGACAGACCAAAATGACAAAAAAAATGCATATTTTATGAACTAAAACTATCTCTTATCCATATTTTTGTTATCAAATGTACCAAGCATATGGAGATTGATAGACACTTTATCAAAGAAAAACTCACTAGTGGCATCATATGTATTCCATTTGTGAAGACTAGAGACTAACTAGCCGATGTCCTCACCAAGGGGCTAGGGAGCAAACCATTTCATGGCATTCTCAACAAGCTAGACATGAGAGATATCTTCGTGCCAGTTTAAGGGGGAGTGTTAGAATAGGAAATAAGTTAGAATAGAAAATAAGTGAGGCGTTAGACGTAGGACTAAATTGACTCAAATTGAAAAATTTGAGGATTAAAATGACAAAATTAAAATTTAAAGGACTAAAAAAAAAGGGGCATACTTTAGGAACTAAAACTATCTTTTAACCCCCAAAAAAAAAAAAAAAAAGTATGTACTATAAAGTACAAACCTATACAAAACTCTGAAGAATTTGAAAAAGGAAAATTGTTTTAGGCTGGCTACACTCAACAGCAACTATGCCCCATCACAAATAAGAACTATTTTGTTTTGAATATATTGAAAAAATGGTTTTAGGTCCAACCATTCCATTGGCTGGCTACACTCAACATCAACTATGCCTCATCACAAACAAAGAACTATTTTGTTTTGAATATATTGAAAAATACTCAGAATTGGTGTGATGCAAGTTAAATTCAGAATTAATATAATTTATATATTTTAAATTCTAAGTAATTTTTAGAGTGCATGGTATTACTAGAAAATATGAGTTTGTTTGTCTCTAGTCCAAACCGAGCTAATCCAGGCTTTTAAATCCACTACGAACCCTACTTTGATTATTTAATCTATTCATTTTATAAGTCTCTACATTTATGAAAAAAAATTTTACTTTGCACTTAATACTGGGGTAACTATTGTGCCATACATATACACAAGAAGTCCTGTGCTGTGAGCAAGGGCGGGGCTCATTCTAATCCGTTGAGATTGTTAGGTAGAATCCACCAAGTAAATTATTTAGACAAAAAATTAAATTGATGGAACATCAATAATCACATAATTAGATCACATTTATATTTAAAAATTGAAAAGTATATTCTTAAAATTACATTAGTCACTTAAAATGAATAATCTATTGACGTGTTCTATAAAATAAAAGATTTAAATCATCTTAACAGTCCTAGGTAAACCCCAAAAACAGCAGGCCTTATGCTGTGCCCCCAAATAGGGTTGGCAATTTGATCCCGGCCTAATGAGGACCCGACCCCGATTAGAACGGGTTTTCCCTGAAAATTACTCCATATAGGATTGGGGATGGTATTAAAAATTAAATCCCCGATGATTTTCGGGCCAAGAATGGTAATAGGTTCCCTAGTCGTAGCCCAGCCCGACCCCAACCCGAACAGCCCCCGAACAGTTATTATATTATATATCTTCATTATATATATAAATATATCTCAAGTTCTCTGAACAGGTCGTAACTATCTTTATTATATTATATATCTCAAGTTCTCAACTCTCTCTCTCTCTCTCGTTTTTCTCCCTCTACTCTCTATGAGAGAGATGAATAAGCATCTTCCAAATCTAAGCCACGATGGAGAAGTCTAGAGACAGATCGGCGATGGAGAGCTCTTTCCAGATCTGAGCCGCGATAAACATTTCTAAGTATCACTGTCAGTCGCTGATCGCACCACCGTCACCGACACCACCACCACCACCACCACCACCACCACTCTCTCTCTTTCTCACACCTCCATTTGATGCATCGTCTTTAGATCTACTGTCACTATTCTTCTCTCACTGTTCTTCCGATCTGAGGTAATATATATATATATATACGCTGGTTGGTTCTCAAGATCTTCACTATATCAACGTCATTGATATAGATATAGATATAGATATACATTTTGTTGTTGTTGATGTTGATGATGATGATCATTGATGATGATTTTGTCGACTGTAGTTGTTGTTGTTGATGTTGATGATGATGAGATAGCTATTGTTTTGCTTCTTTTTTTTTGGAAAATTTTCGGGGTCGGGGAAACTCGATCCCCGTTAAGGAGCGGGACTGGGGACGGTGATAGGTTTCCCATCGGGGATCGATGCCGGGGCCAAGGGAATTTTCACCATCGAAGATCGGGGACGGGGAGTGTGATCCCCGCCCCACCCTGTCCCGTTGCCATTCCAACCCCCAAATGGGAAGAAGATTGGGTTAAAATAGTCTACTAAAAGAAAAAATAAATTAAAATAATCAATAATACAAAATATTACATCAAACCTATAATCATTTTTTTTTTTTCTCACAACCATCAAATCAACTAAAAAAAAAACCAACAAACTTTTCAAAAAAAAAAATTTTAGCCAAGTTAAAATAACCAAAAAATCAAATAATCAACTAAAATAGTTGATTTTCCAAACAAGGCTAGTTTTAGATTAAGAGTTGTTTTGAGAAATTAAAAGTTGATTTTTTTGATTTTTTTTGAAAAAATATGTAAAAAATAGAAAAATAATGTGACTAAAAAAAAAATGTGACTTTTAGGCGCTGTTTGAAAAATCGTAGTTGAAGCTATTATAGCCTGATTTGAGTTATTAGCCAAAAAGCCTCCAAATCAGATTTTTTCAAAAATAAAATAAAATAAAAAAATAGGCTCAGCGCCGAAAAGTCATCATCAACGGCTAAATTACCATTTTACCCCTTTACATCAATTTAAAAAATTATAAGTTAGGGACAACTTTGTCATTTTAAATTCAAACATCATTTCAACACACTTTTCAATACAACAACTCAACTAAAAATTCATCTCATCTTCCCAAACACAAAAATTAAAATAACCTACTAAAATAGTCAAAAAATTAAAAAAATTTTAAAATAGCCACTACCCAAACGAGGCCTTAATCAGCAAGAGACTTGGAGAGGACCACCATAGCGCTTTATATATAATTAGGTTAATGGAAAAGACAGCACAGATATTTCCGTTGCTCCACGCGGCAGACAATTTATTTTGCGGTTACATCAGATCAACGCGTTTTCTAGAATAAAAATTATGCACCAAACAACGCGTAACTTCTTTTCTCTTCAATGATCAATTTAAAAAATCACCCTCTGTCCCAACTAGTCCCCTTGCCCAACTCTCTATCCTTCTTTATAAAAACCATGTAACCAATCCTATTCCCTTTGTTCATTTGTGTTTTCTTCTCTCTTATTTTTCTCTGTTGCATTGAAGCTAGATCTACAGAAGAAGATGATGTTGATGGCCTTGGTATTTCTAGCACTTCTCTTCCTTGCAAGCCTCTTACTCACACTCTTCAACTTTCCCAACAAGAAGACCATGGCTTGGCTTCAATCTTTCTTCACCAAAACCACTACTTCACAAGATCTTCGCAAGGCGGCGAAGAGTAGCATCACTACCACCACCACCACTGTTGCTGCTGCTGCTGCTGCCGCTCATAATAAGGGTGAGTTAAGGAGCGTCTTTGCCACGTTCGACAAGAACAACGATGGCTTTATAACGAAGCGAGAGCTCAAAGAATCGCTTGGGAACATTGGAATCGATATTACGGAAAATGAGGTTGTGGATATGGTTGAGAAGGTGGATTCTAACGGGGATGGGTTGATTGATCTCGACGAGTTTTGTGGGTTGTATGAGTCTATGGTGAGCCGAGAGGAGGTGGTTGGGGAGGAGGAGGGTGGGGGTAAGGGAGTAGGAGAGGGGGATTTGAAGGAGGCTTTTGCTGTTTTTGATGGAAATGGGGATGGGTTGATTACAGTGGAGGAGCTAGGGTTGGTGTTGTCTTCCTTGGGGTTGAAGGAAGGGAAGAGAGTGGAGAGTTGCAAGGAGATGATAAGTAAGGTTGATATGGATGGAGATGGAATGGTTAATTTTGATGAGTTCAAGAGCATGATGAAGGCTGGTGGAAGGCTTCTTGCTGTCTCCTAAGCCTCTCTCTCTCTCTCTCTCTCTCTCTCTCAGTTGCGCAGTAAGCCTATTTCTCTCTCTCAAAATTGTACATATATCCAAAGGGAAATTCTCACAACTATGTGTTCCATCTTCAATGCCCTCTTCCCAACACACAAGATCTCTGTACTCAAAATTCCTATTCTACAGTTTTAAGAAAAATGCGAGCTCTAATTCTTGAGCATTAACAATAGGTCCCATCCACTGTAATGTAATGTGATGTTTTAATCTTAGTTTGTTTTTTGCTTTTGTTTTTTTTCTTGTCATATCATTAGTGTTCTATTAGAACACTAATTAGTGCTCTGAATCGGTAGTTTTAATGCATTACCAGTAGTCACATGATCATCTCGGAATTTTTTTGTTTTGTGTCTTGAAATTTCTGTATTTCGAGATTCCTCCAAGTAGTATTATGGGTGGAAGTGCATTGGGTACAGAAAAACATGGGATTTTGGTGGTGTTAACAGATGCTGACCTGGATATTGATGAAGCATATAAAATGCTAGTGCAAGAAAACAAGTGAATCCCTTCCTACCTCAGTGTGCGAGATTCCCTGAAGCAAAGTCAAATGTTTTGGTGATTTGTCTGTCTGTCAACTCTCAGGCAAGTGGAGAGATTTTACCAAGTATATACTACTTTGTTGTTTTGTATCTTCTAACTTAGATGTCTGTGTGGTGTGGTGTGGTGTGGTGTACAAAAGATTACATGCCATGTTTGAACTTTTAATGCAGATTGTCAGCATTTGGATACAGGAACTCTTGTTTGTTTAAGCATAAAATATTTTTTGCATTTTCTAACTATTGGTACAATATGAAACAAAAGTAAAAGAAAATATTTTCCGTGATCAATATAAAATATACTGTGGCAGAAACTTTTTTTTTTTTTTTTTAATTTTAGAAAGGTGAAAAACATTTTTAAAACTAAAGTGTTACTAATATTAACACAATACCACCACTGACAACCACTAGTACATGAATTTTAAGGGGACAGCCAAAAATAGGAAAACATTTTCCGTTAAAAATATTTTCCGCTGAAACAAATATAGTTATACCTGTATTGAAAATCAAAAACTCCATCATATGATTCATAATTATAAAAATGTCACTTCTATACGAGTTTTCTATGCCTACATAAAAATTACAGTCAAAATATAATGATCCGACATGGCTTAGCCATTTGAAAGTAGAAGAAAGACGAGCAAATGAAGTTGGATTGGTCTGCTGGCGTATGTGTGTCCTTATGGGCCCTTCTAAAAATGGTCTGAATTTTGTATCAGAGACTCCCTACCCACTAGCCTCCAACAAAGTAGGCACATTGGCATATCATCAGCCAGATCCATCCCCTGCCGTCTCAATCCAACGGTAGTGCTCTACACAACAGACTGGGACAGAGAAGTGGGGCAAATAAGAGACTCCAGGCTGCTCAAGATCTGTCAACAGCCTGTTTTGGGTGCGTTCTACTCTAGCATGAAAACACACACAAAGATTCCTAGCAATACCCTAGCCTTTGCTAGGGTTTCAATATTCACTGGCCACCTGTGTGGACACCACAACAGTAGAGGTTAACGGCAAATATGCATAACACTGGCAGGCATAATGGGTATTTTCTCGTTGTGATTGAATACTAAGGCCAACAAGAAAACCAAGCATAAACGGTATGTCATACATCAAGCATTCAGTTCTAGGGTTATAGCAAAACAATGGAACCTAACTACTAAGAAAATAAGAAAACTAATTAATTTCATGTCAATTGTATGTGATGCAACCAATTTAGGAAATAGATTACAATAGAGACAGAAAATGCACAAATAGGAACAAAAAAGCACTAAACTCAGAAAATGCAATCTCAAAACATCATAAACTGATTATTAGGTGCTTAAACCACCTATTTATAGGCTAAAGACACAATTAGCCACCTCAAACAGCTCATGTATAGTTGGCCAACATTAAAAAAACACAACCCCACTCAAAATCTTAACATCAGTACATCTCCTATTATTTAAGCAAATCCCTACAACATTTATGACTAGGAAATCCAATTTTGTAAAAAACAGAAATAGTCAGATTCAGAAGCCTCTACTAAACATTAACTTACCTTTTGACGAGCGACTGCATGCTAAAAGTGTCTTTAAGATATCATTAGGTACTACCATTGCAGTAGTACTTGGGAGGAACCCTAGCATGTGACTAATGCATTAAAAGACATCAGGATTGAAATGCCCTGGGATGGAGTTGCTTTGTTGAGCCTGCTTGAGGTGCATTGTCAGAGCGTAATTATTGACCTGGTGACAATCACAAGGTCAAAAAGTGATCAGAAGCCAGTTAAACTGGTGAAATTAGCATAAACAAAGTAACAAGATTTTACTTCAGAGTTGCCAAATTACAAGTAATCTATATGTTGATAGAAAGATAGTATGAAGATTCAACAAAGATGACTGTGTGGCCACAATACATAAATGCATTTTCCAAAGGGCCGGCCATACCAACCAAAAGAGGCTTTTGTAGGCTTAGAGTAATAAACAATTGTTTTATGCTCTAGACCTGTACATTGCTTTAGCAAAAACGAAGTTGTTTTGGCAATAGTCTCACACATTTAACGTGTCATTCAGAATGCAAATGATTATGTGATTTTATTTAAATTTAGAAAATAAAGACAATTACTAAGTTGTCAATTACTCTATAGGAAATAACCAGTTTACTTTTCTAACTTTTCCTCTTTCCATTCCCTTTTCTTTCTTTTTTGTTTTCAAACTGTCCTCCCTCACAAGAGCACCACCATAATGTTCTATTCATAAATATATAATCATTGTTTATGTCAGAAATTCCAACCTCAAGAGTTCTTAGTTGCTCCTGGTACTGAGATGCCAGCTGCTTCAGATGATGCAACTCCTGAGTCCTATCCTCAAACTCTTTTTGTCGCTCATGTTGAATAGCAACTGCTCTCTTAAGCACACCATTCTCATGAATCAATGCTTCGAGTTGTCCCTTCAGCATAATGTTCTCCTAACAAGCCAAAATTAGAATTGTACAACAGCCATCAGAAACAAAATCCACCATCTATCACTACATTCTACCCACCCTAACAACCATCGGAAGGAAGAAATAAAAATAAAAAAATAAAAAAAAAAGAAAAAGAAAAAGAAATGAGAAATTGGCAAACCCTAGAGGGGGAGGGCTGGGAAAAAAAACCATTAAATAGTAATAATAACAAAATCCATATTAATTTTTGAATTATTATTTTATGCTAATCCAATCTGTATTAAACATGAGATCATCTATACAAGTTTAATACTCATTAAAGAATACTTATAAACAAGGAAGAGACTTGTCTCTAGTTGGGTCCTCGAACTGGAGCATAATGTTGGGCCTCAGTAGACCCACCACAGGATCCAACTTGATAATCCGAACCGTTCAGATCATCTGTGCAAAAAAATTAGGTTGATTGGATAATCCTAGCCACAGATAAATGTTTTCTGGTCATATGTGCCTATGGTTATTGAATTAAATTGATTTTTTGCATGAATGATCTGTGCTAGGAGGATCCTACAAAATGAACAATTCAAATCATCGAGGTGGGTCCTGTGGTGGGCCCATTGATGCCATCAGTATGCTCCAGTGGAAGGTCCAACTGGAGACAAGGCTACTCTTATAAACAACTACCTGCTGGAAGTTCTGAGCTGCCTCTGCAGTTGCACGAGCACAAATGGACTTCTCCAAGGCCTCAAGTGCTCTGGATGCACGATCCCTAGCATCATCCACATTAGATGAATTCATCATTTCTCTAACAAACAGCTCCACCCAGTCTGCACCACCCATGGAAAGGTTCTGCAGAGCCGATGGATCCTCAGCAGATGCAACCTTGGTACTGGCTTCCACCACACCTGCAAAATAAATGTGAGAGTATTGCTTTTACTATTCTTAGTAAGTAGCTATGTCCAAAATGGCCTAGAAGATAGAGATTAATGCTTGGATGCAAAATCAAATACAGTGATAATGCTGATGATTGTTTTATTATGTGTTCTGGAATGGAAGGTTGAACAGGTAAGATCAGGATTCAGGCAGAGGGGAAGACAAATTTAATGAGACAATCATAAATGGCCCTTCAAAGAATGACAACAGTCCACAACAACAAATTCTTTACAAGAGTTCTAGAGGGAAAATTCCAAAGCCTAGTATATCTACTTAGCTATAGTCTTTGTGTGAACATGGATTGCAAGAGGTCATAAGACAACCAGGTTTTGCTTCTTATATAATAGATGGTCTTATAAAATAGATGGTGACTCCTCTTCAATCCGAATGCCATGTCAAACCATCTTCTCCACAGTCCACTGACCTTGAATGTGGAATAAAAATTGATTTAGAGAGGATCTCCACAAACAAGTGGGAGCTTGTCCATCGATTAAAGAACCCATTAATCCTGATCACAAGACTATCATGATCATAGTTGTTAAAATTGTACTATTTGCAATTCAAACCTTACAATTCTGAGTGGATTCAAGCCCTAAACGACATGAATTGGTTTAGGGCCCGAATTGGTGAATCAATGAATCAACCAAAGAGATTGAGACCAAAACTCTTCTTTTATTGGGAATAATTAACGTGTAGTGTAGACCAGGATTTAATTACTGTGGTGTAGTGCTTAGTCTAACATAATTAATTAGAGTGTGTTGATTGCGCTTTTCATCACAAAATTCAGTACATATGACCACAATTTTGGGCTACTTGACATACAAAATTCAACTTTATCTCAGCGTTCGGTTCATGGGCCCACAACCCAGTCAGCTTTCCAAAGACCTTTTCAGTCTATGTTTGGCATGGACTTTTTGGCTATTTTAGCCACAAAAAGACAAAATAAGCTAAAAAATCAATAAGACAAAATGTCACACCTAAACCATAATCATTTCATTTTTTCTCCCACAAAAGTCAAAAAAATCAAAAAGCCCATCCCAAACGAGACTTTTTAGCCCCAGGTTAAAATAGCCAAAAAGCCAAAAAATTAACCCACATCCCAAACGAAGGCTAAGATCTCATTCAGATAGACCAAGTCCCTAAAGAAGCCCAAGTTATAGCCCAGAAGAGACCCATTTGGGCACTTTATACACTAGAAAGCCCAAGGTCTTAACTCTAGAAATAAGCCCAAGGTCTTACATGACTTGGCACTTCGTCTAACTTGGCCTTAAGTGGCCCATTTTGGCATTTTTAACCCCTTCGAGTTTTGGCAACAACTTTGATCAATTTTAGCCCTTTGAATGGTTGGACTCAGCTTATAATACAAAGCCCAAGACCCCTAGAGTGGCTTGGCACCCTCAGATGACTTCAAATATACAACATAGTCCATTTCAGACATTCTTCAGCAGCAAACAGCATAAAATTGCCATCAAGCAGCATCCACAACAAAGCCCAAGCACCTCAAACGCTTGACACATCAGTTAAATGCCTAAGAAGGCCCAATCAGCAGCCCAAGAGCTCAACAAAATAAAGAAAAGCCACTTTTGGCCAACAATCTAGCATTTTGGCCCACTACTTCAGCAATATAGTACTGCCCAGCCCTTCCCCATGCATAGTAAGCCTTCTATAACAAAGCCCAAGTCCTCCTTGTCCTGGCCTAACCAACCACAACCTTGGGAGAACAACTTCAGTAAATTTTAGCCCATTTTCAGCCGAGCTGAAGCATATTTGGTCTATTAAATTAAGGGTCCAGATCAAATCTTGTGATCTTCAATCAGTTTGCCATGTAGCCAGCCCACTTCCATAGGGCTCTTGGGACCAGTGATCTAGAGGGCATGAAAGTGTCCAAAAGGTCTAAACATGTACCCTCCAGTAGCGAGTTCAAAATACAATGAGCTGGTTGTACTGGAACACTCCTTTGGACCTTTGAATACTTGCTTTGGATAGGGTCTCGCCTCGTGTGTCAACACCTCGTTGGTTGATGCCTTTTCAATCATTTTCAGCCATCATTTAGTCCGTTCAGCAGCAGTGGCAGACGACTGCCATTGCTGAAAATTACTATTTATGGTAAGATTCCTTTTCCATTAAAGAAAACAAAATCTGTACACATCAGATCAGTATCAATATGCACTAATTACTTTGTAGACTTATCAAAATCTAAGAGGCTCTGTTTCTTTATAAATAAGAGGCTCTTCTTCCACATTAAGCGGACTCTCTCAAGACTTCCACCATTAGAGAGTTTGGAATAAGCTTAAATTCCTCACAAACTTAGCTCCTTCAACTCTTTTTAACTAAGCCAGAGGTTCCAGCCTTATTCTGCATTCGTTTTCTCTCTGATTCAGCCTCCAAAATCAGTCTCCTTGCTCCCACGAGAGCTTTACAGCCAAATCTCTGCTACTGCACGCCTGCCTCTAGCAATAACAAAATCTACACTTATACGCTACACAGTGCATCATTTCAGCTATTTCTTACCATATCTGTCAACATTCCGTTATATTCAGCTCTGATAACTGCTTTATCCCAATAGGCCAGTGGGCAAAACGAGGAGAGGGCCCAAAAATCATACCGCCGCAGTTTACTCAGCTTCTTTGAGGTCTGAGACCACCTTGACACTCTCTCTCCCACCTTGAGCACTCTTCCAAGTGTTCCCCACTATTTTGGTTTACCAAGAATAGGCCTCCAAAACCCATTATCAGTATGTACCAGCTCATATTGAAGATTCAGCGTGCCTACCAAGCTTACAACACATCTCTCTCTCTCTCTCTCTCTCTCTCTCTGCTTTCTTTGTACATATGTTTACTTTAACATATCACATTAGTAACTATCCTCAACACAATTTTGTAGATGCAAACGGAGGATGTTAGGGGTTGGACATGCCCCCTAATATCGCAAGCGCAGTGCTTGACTCCATCTAAACCCGAGGGTGTTTCTCCAACGGTAACTCAGCAGCCTTTCAAAAGCGTTTGGGAAGTCTCTCAGGTTCTAAAACACCATAAGAAGGTCCAATGGCATCCAGACAATCTGCATGAGAAGCACCAACCGACAACATGGCATCCGAATATTATAGTATGATATCATCTAGTTTACCAACAAAAAAAATAGCTTCCAAATATTATAGTATGATATCATCTACTTCAGAAATTCAAACTAAATAACATCACTTTATTATATTTAAAAGAAGGAATAAAATTCAAACTACATAATATCTATTTCCTAAATTTAACAAAGGCATGATTATAAATAAAGTAGTTGTTCCCTTTCTATTGGAAGCAAAATTCATCCTCTATAAGAGACAACAGAGAGAAAGGAAGTATAGGGAACCCTTTCACAAACATAAACATTTAGGCAAGAGAACAATTCAAAGTTCAAATTCAAACACGCACAATTAAGGTACTTCAAAAGTTTTCTCCTTTTAATCACTAGTTACTGTTTTTCTACATTATGGACTAATAAATTCACACACAAAAAACAAAAAAAAACAAAACAAAACAAAAAAGAGAGAGAGAAAGAAAGAAAGATAAAGAAAAACGAAATGGAGAAGTGCGAGTTCAAGTTCGAGTTCAAGCAATTAAAACATTAACTCCCACATAAGTGAACCTGCACACGGCGTAAGGCAAGCCAGAAAAACCACGAGTATAGAACTTTAGTTCAATTAACAATGGAAGAAATCATTGACGTGTACCTGGAGCTTGAAATTGCACATTTTCTTCTTGTGCAACATCACATTTGCTTGCAATAGAGCCCAAGTTTTCAGCGGATCCCAATCGTAGCTCATTCAAACTTCTGATAGCCAAATCAAGATCATCACCACATTCTTTAAGCGCTCTCTCAAGAAGCTGAAACCACAGGATTCAGAAATGATCAGTAACTTGTCCTATTGACTAAAGCAGATGTCTTAGAAATGCTCCACATATTAAAAAAAAAAAAATTGTATGTGTAGTGGGGGAGGGGAGGGGGAATCTACATTCAATCAAGAAAACAATATATATACTCAAAAGTAATGATATATAAAATCGAATGTGAATGATTTATGGTCAGAAAAAACTCT
Source organism: Camellia japonica (assembly GCA_030407325.1). NCBI lineage: Eukaryota > Viridiplantae > Streptophyta > Magnoliopsida > Ericales > Theaceae > Camellia > Camellia japonica. The sequence goes on along the minus strand of JAPPVO010000019.1, from coordinate 67,986,871 downwards.
ATTTTATTTAATAATTCCCTTCGAAGAGGTAGCATATACAAAGATTGCAGTAATTGAGAACGCCAAATCAATTTCAACGAAGGAATAATAATGTTGCATCATGTCCAAAAAATGGAACCCTGGGTTATACAGATACCATGATTAGACAAACAATAGACTTCTTCCTCGATTTGTTGGTTTTGTATCTACTCACAATCAAAAAATCTACATTCAATCAAGAAAACAACATATCTTCTCAAAAGCAACAATATATAAAATTGAATGTCGATGATTTAAGGTAAAAAAGAAAACTCCATTATATTTAATAATTTCCTTCGAAGAGGTAGCATATACGAGTATTGCTGTAATTGAGAACTCCAAATCAATTTCAACGAAGGAATAATATTGAATAAATGTTGCATCATCTCCAGAAATGGAACCCTAGGTCATACAGATACCATGATTAAACAAACAGTAGACTTCTTCCTTGATTCCTCGATTTGTTGGATCTATATCTACTCACAATCAAAAAATCTACATTAAATCAAGAAAACATATATTCTCAAAATCAACAATATACAAAATCGAATGTGAATGTGAATGTGAATGTGAATGTGAATGTGAATGATTTTAGGTTGAAAAAACTTCATTTTATTTAGGGTAAATCACACTTGCACCCCTTGAATTTCTTTGATATCACATTTCCACCCCCTTTATAACTGACCACCCCTGTCAGTTAACACTACCAATTAAGTGATAAAAGTAACCATATTACCCTTGCATGTAAAAAATAAAAAATAAAAATTCCCTTTTTACTTCTTTTTTTTTTTTTTTCTCATCTCTTTTCATCTTCGTCATCTCTCTCTTCTAAGCCTACTGCCACCAACCAGTGGATATGGCAATGTGGGGGTGAACACCAAGCAGATTCACTACAGTGGGTTGTCTTCTCTCTTGAAATTAATATAGTGCAGAACGTGATTGAAGTTAGTCCTTGAAATAGAGCAGAGTTATTGAAGTACATGCTTTGGCTACTATAATTCAAGATGATTATTTTATATTGCATCGGTTAAAAGGTAAATCAATGACGTGAACCCACTTCATTTTCTCTTACAATGTTTGGGCAAGATATGAAGCTATCGTTTTATTCTATAATCATTCTTCTAAATTTCATATATGCTTATATGGATATCATTGCTCCAAATGGTAATTCGACAGCAAACAAAAAACCAACTGAATAACCCTCGAATGACAAACCAATTGGGAGGCACATAATAGAATTGATAAAAGACATAGTTAAAGTGGCATTTTTGTTGTGATAATACTCTTTGCAAAGAAGATAATTAAAGGGGCATTTTGTCGAACACATGGTGTGTGATAGTGGAGACGAGAGAGAACACATAAGGAAGAGAGAAATAAGAATAAAGAGAAGAAGGAACCACCAGCAGCTCCCGTAGCCCCACATCCTAGTTGCCTCCCCACTGCAGTCCAGCCATGCATCACATCCCCCTCCCCACCGCAATCCAGCTCCCTCCCAACCTATACTGCAGCAAGTCGCAGATTCCGAGATAAAAGGGAAAGATCATCATGGGTTCAAATTATGGAGGTGTTGTTCATCGGTGAAGAAAGAGATTGTTCACTTTCATCGGTAGAAGAAGTGGCGATAGTGGATAGAAGTGGTGGCTCTTCAATGGCTACTCTCTCTCATTATTATCTTTCTCTTTCTCTTTCTCTTTCTCATCTGCAAGGTAACAAACAGTAGGTGTTTTTTGAGTCTCATTCCTCTCATCTATTTAATTTTTAACCCCAAGGGGTTGGCTAAGCAGTAAAGACTTGAGCATAAGATCCAATGTCTCAAGTTCGAGTCACCCAAGGGGCCACTAGAGGTTTACCCGGTTGTTAACTTCAAGGCCCTGGGCAGTTAGCCAAAAAAAAAAAAAAACAAACAAACAAACAGTAGGTGTTGGTAAAAGTGAAAGGATGGTGTTTGGTAATTGGGGCAATGACAAAATAGGAATAATGTAACCCTATTGGGAAGAAGATTAGGAAGGGTAATTTTGGCATTTCAAAATATTAAATCAATGACATCAGCAAATTCTACTCAATCAACTCACGGTTGACTAATGGATGGGTCTATATGTTACACAAAATTCTATAGTAGGGGAGGTCAACAATATTTCAAAGAACAAAGGGGGTGACAGTGTGATATCAGATAAATCCAAGAGGTGTTAAGTGTAATTTGCCCTGTTATTTAATAATTCCTTCAAAGAGCTAGCATATACGAAGATTGCAGTAATTAAGAACTCCAATCAATTTCAGCGAATGAATAATGTTGAATACATGTTGCATCATCTCCAGAAATGGAACCCTAGGTCATGTCATACAGATACCATAATTAGACACACAACAAATAGAATTTTTCCTCGATTTGTTGGTTTTGCTTCAACTCACAATCAAGAATTACTCCAATCTTATTATCTACTTACTCTAAAAAATATATATAAACTACAATCAGAAGGCAATAAATGCAAAACTACCACATAGTATGTGTCAATACTCATTTGGCTTAAGTTATGCGTTAAAGTTGCAAACTTGCAATACAGTTGGTGTACGAATATAGAATGGAAGTAAACTTTGTAACGTTTCTATGCTTTTCAACCTAATAAAATTTCAACTATTTTGCAAACTAAGCAAGATATTTTAAATCTATAAACAAAGAATAAATAAATGAAGATAGTTTTTCAACGCTTTTCAATTTGATATTTTTTTCTAAAAATATGAAGGCCAAGTTTGGAATCTTATAAATTGTTTCACATGATATATTGTCTCTATGTTCGTGATATTGTCTCACGCGATATACCGTCTGTACTGTCTCTGTGATGAAGTTAGGCTAACTCTTTTTCTTTTCTTCTCTCTCTTATAAGATTAGATATAGGAATATAATTAATGATGAAGGTAAATTGGCAAATCAAAATTCATTGTTTCTCGCCTCTGAAACACTTCAGAGGGAAAGGCCACCCATGAAAATTCTTCAAAGCATTTTCCTTTATAACTATAGATAGGAATGCATGAACTATGAAAACATATCCAAGTAATAGAATTCATAAGTATAATCAAAGACGCATCTAGACAATGCATCAAAGCAGACTTGCGGCGCCTCAATACCCCTGAAGAGAGGCAACTTTAATGAAGCGCAGCCGAGGCGCTCAAGGCATGCAAAGTGCGTAAAGAGGCGTGCACCTTTTTCAATTTTGAGATGTGATATCAACCATTTGATCTAATGAAGTCCATTATAATTTTATAAATTGTTGACATCCTATCAAAACCCTCCTAATAAATAGATAGCCTCAATCCTAAATAATAAATTAAAAATAAACATCTAATTTTTTATGTTTTGGATCCGTATCTTTTATTTTACTTTTTTTCCCCCTCTAGTCAGTAATAATGGACAAACAATAATTTGGTGTCCAAGTGTTTATCATTAAACAACTTAATTTGCTTAATTGATTATTTTAGTTACTTAATTTGTTTAATATTTAATTGCTTAATTATTTATTTAGTTGATTAACTGCTTTTAATTGTTTAATTTAAATTTCCTTCATTTGAAATTGTTGATGTGGTGCAAGCTTTTAAGCGCAATGTAATGTACTTGGTGGTAATAATCTCATGTAAACATACAATGTTTCATTGGATAGCATATGGATATGGTAAATAAAATGCACAATAAATTTCTCATACCTATAAAAAAAAACCATGCAAAATATTTATAATATGTGCTTTGCTTCGATGAAGCCCGCACCTCGTAATGAGCCTTGTGCCTAGGGCCCAAAAGTTCTTGGAGCCTCAGTGCGCCTCTTGACTTAAATAACACTAGAATTTATAAATGTTTTATTTCTAGATTTAAAGCCAATAATCTAAACAGTTCATTTGAAGCATGGCAGAAAACTTACCTTTATGTAGCTAATTTTTAAAGTTTGAAGGGTTTAAAGACAAGGGAAGGTTCAGAATTGGCATATTGAGATAAGAACGAGTGGAAGATGAGTAGTAATTCATAAAGCTTCAATAACCATTGTTTGTAGAAGACCATAAATATTTGGGAATTGGAAAAGGCTAAAGAACTTGTATTGAGTACTGCCTTCAAAGTACAACCACTTCAAACATGTGATAACACAATACATGGATGTTTCTTCATCATTTTAAGAGGTGATGAGGGCGTCTTAGTATTTCTAACAATCAAACAACTATTCGTAATTTAGAAATTTTAGTGCTATTGTTGTTTGACATGTAATATATCTATTAGTGAGACGGTTAAAGTAGGACAACAAAGATATAATGATGCAGGGAGACCCACCACTGACCATGAAAGTCATAGCTAGTGGTAGGAGGCAAATGAATCCCTCTTCCGTAGCCCAGGTTCAAGTAAATCAAGGCAAGACTAGGGCTGCAAACGAACCAAGTTGTTCATGAACAAACTCGGCTCGGCTCGTTAAGGGCTCGGCTCGGCTCGGCTCGGCTCGGCTCGGCTCGACGAGCCGAGCTCGAGCTCGAATATTAGGCTCGTTGAGTAAACGAGCCAAGCTCGGCTCGTTTATCTTTATTTAAATAATATATAAATACATTATTTATATATTAAAAATATATAAATATATATAAATAATAATATAAATAATATTTTTTATTTAAATAATATAAATAATATTAAAAAAAATTATCGAGTCGAGTCGAGTCGAGCCGAGCCGAGCCGAGCCGAACTCGAGCTTCATTAAAATTAACGAGCCGAGCCGAGCCGAGCCGAGCTCGAGCCCAGTTCCTTATCGAGCCAAACTCGAGCTCGATAAACGAGCTCGATAAGTAAACGAGCCGAGCTCGAGCTCAGCAAAACTCGGCTCGGCTCGGTTCGTTTGCAGCCCTAGGCAAGACCCACATTAGCACGAGGTGATCCTCCTGTTCACATGCCCGCAATGGAAGAGTTTCAAACCCAAGACCTATAGCTAAAATACTGTTTGATGCAAGTAGACTCGCCACTAATGCCAAATGTTGCAGTTACTAGGAGGAGGTGAATCAATCCCTTTATTTCATAGCCCAAGGTTCCAATCAATGGGGGTGAGACCTACGTTAGGGAGAGGTGATGCTCCACACTAAGGATGCTCCTACATCACATTAAGGTACAAGTACGTCGATACAGTAAAACCAAGGTTCTAAAAAACGGTTGCGGTCGCCATAACGGTGGCGGTGGCGCAGTTGTAGTTGCAGTTGCAGTTGCGGGGTGTAAAGGCCGTAGCGTAATGATTGCGGTAACTGGAACCGTGAATTTTTTTATTTTTTGCACAATTTGAAAAAAACTTACCGATACGCATATTTTTTTTCCATAATCATATTTATTGAGTTTTAAAATAAATATTGATCAATTTTTATAAATTTTTAAGTATCATCCAATATATTTCATATTTTTAAATCACTATAAACTGAATTTTTTACATTTTATTTTAATAATTAATGATTTTATATGTCATAAATCCATATTACATTTGTGACAAAAAAAATATATTATTGGAATTAGATGTATAAAATTATTTTTTTAATTATTATACTTGTGGAAGCATATGCAAATTTTAACTTGAATAGTTTTAAAAAAATAAATTAGACATGCTTATGTAATCATATAAAAATTATAAGGTTTTTTTTTTTTTTTTTTTTTTTTTTTTAGTTTGGATCACTTGAATATTCATTCTCTTTTTGGATAACCTGTAAATGAAAATAAAATAAACTAATCAAAACAAATTGACATGTATAAAATATGTATTAATATATAATTATAGGTGTTATGTTTTTTAGATATTTTACAAAAAAATCAATCACTAACTATTATATATAAGATAAACAATGACAAAAGTAAAAGAATAAATAAGAGCCTAAAAATATATATATATATTTTAATCAAACCAAATACATAATAACCACACTTTATTATTATTATCAAACAATATATAGATAGACACAAAAACAAAATGGTTGAGTGATAGCAGCTGAACAGAATAGCATAGGTTTTACAGCTTTAACAAATCAATAAAATGTTCATCTTCCCTCTTCTCTCTCTATCTCTTGCTCCTACATCTTCCCTCTTTATCTTCCCTCTTCTCTCTCTATCCCCCTTTCTCCATTTTCAGCTCTTTTTTTTTTGTGTTTTTTCGAAAGAAACAGTTTGGAACCGTTACGTAACGGTGCGTAACAGGCCGTTACGGCCGTTACGACCGCTACAGCACTGTTACAATCGCTATGGCAGCCGATGCGGCCGATACACCTGTGAATTTCAATCACACTGCAAAAACGGCCGTAACGGGTAGCGGTAACCACCAAAACCATTACGTAACGGCGTTACGTAACGGTTGCGGCCGCTTTTTAAAACCTTGAGTAAAACCTACAAAAGTAGTTATGGGTATGGCTAGGTATGTTCGTAAAAATAGCTATGGGTATACTTAGCATGCTCCACAATAAGGATGCCCCTTTAATTTTTAATTTGGAATAATGCAAAAATTAGTTAAATGGTTTAGTTGGTTAAAGATTCAACATACAATTTACATTCAATGTCAAAAGTCAGACATAAACCCAAAATCAAATGTCATGATATCAAATAACTCACGAACCAAAGCTTAATTACAAAATCATGCTAAGCATAAAAAAATCCAACAAAACTTGTACTTCTGAATAGAAAAAAAATACTATTTCGGCCAAGGTATGGATTGGATATATACTAGATACCTAGGGTATGGCAAAAATTAAGAACAAAAAATTTAAATACGAGTTTTGTGTACTCCGTACACATGCGAAAGTACCATGCAAAGTACCAATACTCAGTACGGATACAACATTTTTGTTGAAGTACCTATGCTTCATAGAAGAGCATCCTGGGTGTTGAGCATGGTTCCGTGTTACCTCCTCCCACTAAATGTGACTTTTGGGATCAGTGGTGGGTCTCCCCTGTATCATCTAATATTCAAATTTGCTTGCACGGAAATGTAAGCTTCTTCTAGGAATTTCAAATGATACTACTCACCAACTACCAACTAACAATAATTTGCTTGCACAATCATCATGCCCCATCCCACAGGGACACCCAAGAAATTTTAAAAAGGCTCTAATTACATTCTTTCATTCACTCCTAAAGCTACCGAATTTTGAATCAAAACAAAGTCCAGAAACAAGAAATAGATTTTAATTTCCACCCTATAATTCCAAAAGATGCAATCACTTTTAAAAAAAAAAAAAAAATTTATACAACAATCAAATTGAATGAAAATCACAAAAGAAAAGAAAAAAACATCATCTCTCTCGAAATTAGCCCCCCAAAACAAATGCAACTTCCAATTTAAAAAAAAAAAAAATAGCAAAAGTTTTATTTAACAGGGCTTAAATTCACAAAATAAAAGAAACCTGTTTGTCCATGTCAGGAAAGTGAGCTGAGAGGTAGTCAAGGGCCGATAAATGCGATGGAGACGACGATAAATTAAACGGAGAGCCGGTGGTGGGCCTCGGAGGAGAGAATCGAACCGGCGACGAAGAGGAACAGCGAATTCTCTTAGATACGGGCGGAGACGATGGGAGGTCTTCGAAGATGGATGATCTCTTCCCGCACACTATGGCAGACATGTTGTGTGCTCAGTTTTCTGATCCTACTCTCTGAGCAATCGATCCGATTCCTCTCCCCCCTGTATCGTTCATGCAGCGATTAATCAATCACAATTCCAATTCTCCCCAAAAATCGATTCCGCACTGTTTCTTGGTCGAATCGGTGACCAAATGTATCAAAAAGAGGGCTTTTTTCGAATTTGTGAGATTGAAGAATCGATTTCAATGCCGAGTCGCTATATAGAGAGAGACTGCAAATGATTGTATACTTGCAGAGAGATGGAAAACTAATAGTTTTCTATATATTTATGTACATGTAAATGTATGTATATATATATATCTACACTTTCTCTTTCCAAGATTAGGGTTTGGTGTCTTAGGAAGGAAAGAGACTCTCTCTTTCTCTCTGGTTGCTTCGTGTCGTCGTCTACAATTTATGTTGGGTCTCAAATGATATATGATAAATTGATAGAATGACGAGTGGTGGGGGATAAAATGAGACGGACCATTAAAAATAAGCCACGTAAGCAAAATTGAGCAGTAATTTGGAACGTGGCTCGCTTTAATTGGGTGTCAAAAACGGCCATTGCTGGAGTTAGTTTTTTTTTTAACTCTTGACAATGACAGTGTAGACTGAAGTTTAACAAATGATTGTAGGATATGATAGCCTCCGCCGGAGGTCAAAAAAATTTAAGATGTCAAAAGCCAAACATGTCAATAAATGCTATTTTGGAAAATAAATTAAAATTTGATTTTTTAATTTTTTGATTTTTTTAAAAAAATGTGTAAAAAATAATTGTGTTTGTGAAGTAGTTTTTGAGATAAAAAGTACGAAAATTTGTTTGGTTTGTTTTTTTTTTAGAAATGGTTTTGAAAAATTATTTTGGGCAGAGAGTTTTAAAAAAAGTGATTAATTTGATGTGTATGAGAGAGAGTGTGATTTTGAAAAGTAGGTAACCAAACAAAATTTTGAGATTTTTTTTCGAAAAATTTGTTTGATTTGATTACTCTTGAAAATTTATTTCTAAAAAATTTTTCTCAAAATTTTTTTTGAAAAACAAACCAAACAAGGCTAAAGAGATTACGTGACTTTAAAAGTTAAAAAAAATTAACGTTTAAGAAATTGGCTAAAAAATGATTTTTTTAAAAAAGAATATATAAAAAAATAAAGAAATAATATGACCCAAAATAACTTAAAAATTACAAATTGACTTTTAACCAAATTCGTATATTACTACGTGTATAATCAATAAAAAATTAACATTTATCAAATCAAATCATTGTAGTTGAATTATGAGACATTTTTAAGAATCTAAAATATTTTCCTAATTAGATAATGTTAGAGATCTGCAATTTAAATCCTTAAATTTATTCACAATAATATATCAATAGAGATAGATCCTATACAATTGAGTATATGATAAATCAAAAATTAATATGTATTATGTACATCATTATGGATCAAATTATAAAAGATTTTTATAAGTCTTAAATATTTTTCTTTTTCAAATGAAACCTATTAACAAATTTGGTAAACTTATATTTTTTTCATGCATATTGTGATCTTTTTTTATAGATCAATTAATCTCATTGATTTTGAAATGTAATAAGATAGTTACTTTTTGACTTTTTGACTTTTTTAGTACATGACAAACAAGGCCTTAATATATTATTTGAAAATTAGATTTACGGTTTATACCCTTATTTCTGTTTTCTTCTCTTTTTTTTTCTTTTATAGTAGAAAAGTATGGTACAAAATATATGAGAATTAAATTTAAGATGAATTTTTATATAACAATCTTTTTTATTTGGAAAACATTTCAAAATGACTTCAAATATGAAATTCTTCAAACATTCCAAAACGATGTGAGATTTTTCAAACATTTCAAAAGGAGTATAAAAACTCCTTAATAAGTTTTGAATAAATATATAATTTCAAATTATAATACTCCAATGTAATACTTCAAAAAAGAATTCTTAGTGTACTTTCCTCAAGCATAATACTCCAAAAACCTCTTTAGTGTAATACTCTAATGTAACATATAAAAAAACTCCTTAATGTACTTTTTCTAAATTTAACACTTTAATATAACATTCTAAAAAAATTTCTTAATGTAACACTCTAATGTAACATACAAAAAAATTCCTTAGTGTAGCACTGTAGTGTACCATACACAAAAAAATTATTTAATGTACTTTTTCCAAACATAACACTCCAATATAACATTTCCAAAAAACTCCTTACTGTAACAATTACACAAAAAAAAAAAATGTGTATTTTTCTCAAACATAATATTCCAATATAACACTCCAAAAAAAATGATGTGGAATTATTCAAACCATTCTAAAAAGAGTACAAAAATTCATTACTAAGTTTTGAACAAATGTATAATTTTAAACTGTAAGTATTACGTTTGGAAAAAATATACTAAAGAGTTTTTGGTGTTTTTGTGTGTATTACATTGAAGCGTGTTACATTGGAGTGTTACGTTTGGAATTACATTGATTAGAGTATGTTACTGTTGGCTTTTTTGGCTTTCGAAAGTTAATAATGTAATTTTAAGCATGCCAGCAAAGATCAATTAGTCCTGACAGAATATTAATTGCCAACCAATTATCAAACGATTGTATTATAGTTCTCTCAGCTTTAATGAAGAAGACTTTTACTGGTGGCTTGTTTAGGAGAAATTGAAAAATAACAACAAGTGAAGAACAATTTCAGAATCTGAATTTCATTAAGTAAAATGAAAAACTTACAATGATCTGACCTAATCTCGTAGAGGTTTACAGCAACAAGTTATTTGAAACTACTCCTAGGAAATGAAGTGCAATATAGGAATTGAAGTGCAGAAATGTAAAGAACTGTAAAAACTAAAAGGAGAAACGAGGTAAATAAACTGGTTTTTTTATCTGAGTCTGGGTTTTTCTTTCTAGAGCCTTCTCTGCTATTTATACTTTTCAATGATAACTGTCGAAGTGGACTTTCAATCATCGAAATGTCCGCCCATGATTGCTGAACATGCTCTCTCTCAGTCAGTTCCACTACGCCACTCTTGCAGTTAGGCTTCCCTCCTGATTTTGAATTTAAATTTTGTGAGTAACCGTTAAGTCACATCATCTTGTATCTCTCGATTATTCCAGTGCTACGTAGATCCATTATTACCAACACGAACTGCCACATGTCTGACTTTGTTTGGCAACTTGTATTAATTCCCCAAACTGCCATTTCCATGCCACGTGTTGAATTATGATTGGCTGTTACAAATTATACAGCCAATATTACCGCCCGCACTAATATACCCAATACTTTGTGATATTAGTAAACTAGTGCAGTCCATCTACGTTCTAGGATGTGCATGGACTCTGTATATTCTGGTAGTATAACCGCTTTTTGAATAATGAAGCAGTGAACTTCATTAAATCCTTGCATCTTGCACTTCCATTCTTTGAGTAAACGAAAAGACTAGTGCATCCCTAATGGCCAATCATGCCTTCTCTTACATTGATCGAGCATACGAAGAGTCTTTGGAAGATGATTGCAGGCCTCGAAAGAACTTTAATGCATTTATTGGTTACACCTATCCACCTTCATTCATACAAGTCATGGAAGCTTTTACAAATTACCAATCTCTAGACCAACAATCTGTCAATTACAAACCCTTGGACCAAGCATTTGCAAAAATGGATATTGGAAGCTCCTTTTCAGCCCCACCACCTTCTGCGTAGGACACAGCCGCTGCTTCTTCTTCCAAGTCTACTGGTTGGGAAAGCTAGCTAGAACCTGATGAACCCAAACTGAGAGAGCGAATTCATCATCGATTTGTCGAAATCAATGATCCTCAGTCTATCCCTCATTCTACTCGAAGCTTAGTGGTTTACCCCTATGTACCCATTGATCACCGACACAGTCTGAAGGACAACTTACTTGTGGCGTGGTACACATCTTCCATGCCAACGAAGATAGTGCGAGCAACTCCTCGTCCAGATGAAGCACAAAGATACAATCCATCATTCTTGGCCAAGAAGGCAAAACTTTGCTCTTCTAATTGGCTTGAATGCGTGAATAATCCACAATTCCCCTCTTCTTTTGGGATGGATCCCCCTGCGTCTCCTCTTCCTCAAAATCCTCACTGGATGGAGGAACTGAAACTTACTATTTTCGAGAATCAGTTTCTTCCTTCCTACCAACCTCCATATATTCCCACTACATCTGAGCGACACTAAGCTCAACTACTACTTACTGCCTTCTCTCACTTGCCCTTCAATGTTCTTGGAGATAAGACTCCTCTTAAGAACTTCCAATGGGCCTGTGATATTATGACTCGAGGTCATGTCCTCAACCCCATTACTCAGACAGAGCTTCAAGCTTTCTTGGATCAACTCCAGCTCCTTCTTAATTGGTACCAAATTTCTTTGGCTACCAATAATTCTTTGGACAAAATCTCGGCTAATCGAATTCAAACCCAGTACGAAGCAGAGAATCTCATTGACGAATATAATGACTTCAAGAATAAGGATTCTGCTTATTGGATGATCTAGATATAGACGAAATGGAACAAGAATTAAAGGAGATTGAGTTCGAGATGAAAGCTGAGCAGCTTTTCTAACAAATAAGAACATATCAGCTGTAGCAACCCAGCCTTGATAGGACAAAAGAAAGAATAAAGAGGGAACATAAATTCATTTACCACTGCTGGGCCAAATTTAATGAACTTGTTACTTTTTCCATTCCTTATTTTTATGAAATTGAATTTGTAGCCAAGAAGGCTTTCTAATGTAATTGCTTACATATCAATAACTAGTTTTTTTTTTCTTCTTAATTTGGCATGATCTGGTTTTATGTTCCAATTGCATGCTTGTGACTATTTTATTCACCCAATTCAAATAAAAATAGAGCTTCGAATTTATTATTTTTTTCCTTCGAAGCCTGATTTGAACATTTCCAATGGAATGCTTGAAACCTGATTTGAATATCTTCAATATATGGAGTACAATTAACAATCTTTGCCTTAGATCTTTTCATTCTAATCGTATGGTCAATATAATTTTAACAGTTTTGAATTGACCAACCTTTGTATCAAAATTACTTTTAAATACTTCGAAATACTTAGTAACAATGTTGTTTTCCAAAAGGTTTACTTCGACAGAAAATACCATAAGGCATTTTCCATATTCAGGCAAGTCCTTTTGGATCTTGATCTCTTTACTTGACTTAGTATTGGCTCTGCAACTTTGGAGTCTAGAACATCAAATAAGAATCAGATTCTAGCTTACAAAATACTTCAAAATTTACTTCAAATGATTTCATTTTTCTCAAGAAATATAAGAACAAGTCTCCAATCCCTTTTAAGCAGATCAAACCTGCATTCTCAGTAATAAAATATGTTTCGAAGTCAACGTCCTGCTCTTGCAGCCTTGGTTGGTTGTTTGACATTCGGCTTTGGAACCAAATCTTGATTTCGAAGCCAAATATTTGTTTTCGAAGCCAATATAATTGTTTGAGATATATTTCCCACCCAAACAATCACCCTTGAGAGAACCTTTTCATGTTGTACTTTCAGGACTCCTACGAATTTTAAAACAAAGTCTTAAACTCATACAGGTTCCAAAATTAGACAAACAATTCATCTCGAGTCTTTTTTACCCATTTAGGCAAACTAGGTATTTTTCGTACAAAAAGGTTTTTTTTTAAAAAAAAAACCCTTTCCCTTCGTGCTTTTAATTTACTTGCTTGCCCAAAACACAAACCCTTTATTTCTATTGCTCTTCTCCTGCTCTTTACTCTTTTCTCTGCTTCGTCCTTCGAAAAATCTTGTTAATGGCTTCTTCCTCCTTGAAAGTTCTAGTTATGGAACGCGTGAGCCCATTTTTGGCTTTAAAGAGGTGTATCGATGAAGAGATATCCAAACTTAGAGCTGGTGAACCAAGTACCATAGATAGTTGCCTCTTTATTCCTCGCCATAATGAACAACAGGAATACATCTTAGGACCTATCTTCAGAGAAGCCCCAGTTCAACTTCCTGCTTTGTATCCTCTTCTAGAGGATCACTGTCTCCTCTACAAAGAGGGTTTTGATTGGGAAAGCTGGAGGATAAACCACCCTCACCACTGCTGGCCCACATTAAGGGCTGAATGAGAGGAATGGTATGACAAGGTTATGCCTGCTAGAGAATGGAATTTGAAGGAGCTTTGTATCCTTGATGCCCTTCGCCTTTCCAGGTTCATTATCCCTAAGGATTCTTTTTTGATTCCTGCAGCCCTTTGTTTCTGAAATTCAATTTTCAATTTTTTCCAGTTTCGGTGTGGTGTAATGGTCCCCACCGTTCTTGATATTTGCCATCTCTTAGGGCTCTCACCACTTGGTGCTCCCTTTACGCTATGGAACTTGTTAACTATGTCTTGTAATAGACTGCTACAGCCTTATCTTATTCTATAACTGATTTATGGGATAGATATATGGAGTTGGTTGACTGAAATGGATCTTCGAATTGCATTGACCATGTGTGATAGAACTGAATAATGTTATGAGGCCGAGGTTTCTGATCTTGTTACAGGATAAGATAAGTTTGAAGGACCAAACTTCTTAAGGTGGGGAGACTATAACAACCCCAAAATGCATATCACAATTATCTTAGTGGAATTAAGAGTCTATATGATTTGATTTGGAAATATCTATTTGAATTAGGAAAATACCTATTGAGACTACAACTTCAGGATTGAAATTGACGACCACAATGGGTTCAGAAATCGAAATTTGGTACATGGATATGCTAATGAGAATTTTTAGAGCCATTTGAGAAGTTTAATTAAAAATTGATTTCGTCTGATTCGCTAAGTTATGTTTGGCTTCACTTATATACAATTATATGTATATATGAGATATGAGCTCATTTGAGCTCATACTTATCAACTTAGACCCAACAAAAATCTGGAGAGAGATGAGAGAATTCTAGAGAACACCAAGGAAGAGAAGAATGAGAGAGCTTGAAGAAAAGACAGGAAGAGTAAAGCTTTGACCTCCATTAATCATCTATCTAAGGTAAGACTTCACTCCTAATTCCTTGAATTTAAGACATCTCCATGCCTATCCTTTTGAATTTAAGCTTAATCAAGAAAGCATCATGCATCTTTGAGAGGGGTTTTGAGGTGTATGAGGTGGAATACCTATATGAACATGCATGGCTAGATTTGTAGGAGTTAGTTCAAGATCTTGTGCATACACTTACTCTCTTGTATGGTTCTTGAGATTTAAAGAGGAAACTCCTAGATTTTGAGAATTAGGACTCAAGTATACATATTTTATGATTTTACATTTCAAGTCTAACTTTGATCTTTTACATGGCAATTGGGTTTTGTTATGAAGTTCTCTTTTTTTTTTATTTGATGTTAAAAATTGTTCATTCAACTTGTTTTGATGAGTTTTGAGCTTTGAATTGCATGAAAATAAAGTTGATTTTTGCAAAAGAATGAGTTCCCTTCAAGTAGATTTTCGGACTGAAAATATACCTAGACTGCTCGAGCGGCCAAGGCCACCGCACGTGCGGCCAAACAGGGCACTTTTCCGGTTTTATTTTCTATCCATTTTCTAACTTCTAGGACTTCATTTACAGGGTTTTCACGTGAAATTTACATCCATTAGCATCTCATAAACATGATAGAATTTAGAGGAATCAAACGAATGAGTAACGGATAATTGAATAGAACCGATTGAATTAATAAGAGTTAATGTAAGAAATGCCAAGCCATGTTGGCCACTTGAATGTGTATAATGATAAGATATGTGTTACGTTATGTGCATTGTGATTGTAGATCGCAAGTCGAGGACGATATAACCATTTCTGGAAGCCACCGTGAGTAACAACTTATATGTATTTTTGATTGACATAATATGCTCTGTTGAACATTCTTTCCTGAAATAAATGAATGATTGTCTATTCTTCTGAAATGTAATGTGGCTTTCTTATGATCACGTGGCCCTTACCCGAGAGTAACAATACCGTGGTTTGTATTTATATGTTCACGTGGCCCTTACCTAGGGGTAACAATACTGTGGTTTGTATTTATATGTTCACGTGGCCCTTACCCGAGGGTAACAATACCGTGGTTTATGTTTATATGTTCACGTGGCGCTTACCTAAGGGTGTAATAATGGCCCGGGCCGGCCCATTCGGGCTTTGTGGGCTCGCAATTTTTTAGCGGGCCAGGCCGGGCTGGTCCATGGGCCAAAAAGTGGGGGCCAGGCGCACGCCCAAGCCCAAGCCCACTAGTAATAGGGCCTGGGCTCGGGCCTTGGCCCGCGGGCCGGGCCTAGTCAGGCTTTTTTTTTAATATTAGAAATAAAAAAAATAAAAAAAAATTTATACTAGATAATTTTAATTACGATTAATGAGATATTTTGTTTAGTTATGTAATGTTTTATGGTGATATTTAAATTTAATTATATATGACTTATGTTTTTTTAATTGTGAACTTATAACTAAAAAGTATGGAATTATGTAATTTTTTTTCTTTCGAAATGAATAATTTTATATATATGAAATTGAAACTTTCAATATTATAATATTAAATTATTTATATAACATTTATTGAATGAATAATTTTTATTTCAAAATGAAATAAAATATTATAAAAATTGATATTATTAAATAAATTAGGTGTAGATTACTGATGATGGTATAGCAATTGAATCACTATAGGTCAAGTACATCCCAACTAAGTTGGCACCTACTAGCCTACCAATCATTTGCATTATACTCCACCTCAATAATCTAATACAAAAACAAAAAAAATAAAAAACAAAAAACAAAAAACAAAAAAAAACCAAGAAAAAAACGAAATAAAATGAAATAGTAAAAAATAAATTGTTAATCAATCATCGGATGAGACAGACATTTCAGTTGCGTTATCCAATGATATGTCATCCAAATCATATTGAATTCGCTCATTTTCACTAAAATTTTGTCTTCTTGTAAGCGCGTGCATATGATCCCTGGATATCATCAATGCCTCAACCATTTCGGGTGAAAGCCTGCTCCTATAGTCACTCAGCACCCGTCCACCTGCACTAAAAGCTGTTTCTGAAGCAACTGTAGAAATAGGAACAGTTAGTATATCACGGGCCATCTGTGAAAACACAGGCTACATAGATTCATTTTGTTTCCACCATTCCAAAATGTCAAAATTATCAGAATCATCCACTGACGGGCTTTCCAAATAATGTTGTAGTTCAGAACTACTTACACTTGTATGTTGAGATATTCTTCTATTTTTTATTGCTGTGAAAATACTTAATCTCTCGCCTCGAAATTGGACTACTAGTGTAGTGTGTGTAGGTGTATTTACAGATGCAGATGCAAATGCTGCTGCAGCTGCCCTGTATTCTTGAAATAACCTGTTACATGTTTGCATAATAGGAGCAAACTGTATTTGATCAGCGAAAATACGCTCTAAAAATTCTTGTAAACCAACTTCTTTACACCTAGGATCAATTATTATAGCTAAACCTAATAGATGAGGCAAATGATGAAAATATTTATCAAATTTTTCTTTCATTGACGTAATAATGGTTACATAAAGTTCATTACTCATATATTTTATGAAAACTTTAATTATTTTTGCTAACATATATAAAACAAATCGTGAAGTAGGAATATATATATATAAGAAAATAATTTTGTTGAAGTATCGAAAACTTTTAAAAAATCTTTATACAAGACTACTTGGCGCCAATTAAGTTCAGTGGGTGTCAGTACTCCTCCTATTGATGTTGTTGCAAAAAATAAATCTATTGTTCTTCTTTGTTTATAAGCTATTTTTAACATATTATATGTTGAATTCCACTCACTATCTACATCTAAAATTAATTTTTTAAATGACATATTTTCTCGTTGACAAATTTTTCTATATTCTGAAATTCGATTACCAAAAGACATAATAGTAACAACTGCATTTTTTATTACAAGTACAGAAGTTTCGTATACATGCATAGCTTCTTTAACAATCAAATTTAAAATATGGGCACAACAACGAACATGAAATAAATCACCATCAACAAGTAATTGTAAAATTGATTTTAAATGGGTTACAGTTTGATTATAATATGATGCATTATCTAAACTAATCGTAAATATTTTATTTTGTAAAACCCACTCATATAATACATTTCTTATTTGTACACCAAGCAAATGACCAATGTATGGAAGTTCAACTAATTTAAAAGAAATAATTCTTTTATTTAATTTCCAATCATTATCAATAAAATGTGCAATGATACATTGATATTCAAAACCATTATTTGACCACAAATTAGATGTTAAACAAACTCTTCCATTCAAATTTTTAAAGATATCAAATAATTCACTTTTAATATCCTCAAATTTCTTTAAAATCCTGTTTCTAGTAGTATTTCTTGAAAAACTTTGATATTGCGGTGCAAAACTTTCGTGAATCATTTCGGTAAAATCAGGACATTCACTAGTACTAAAAGGTTGTTCTTTTTTAATAATATAATTAACTACAGAATTTTGTGCACGTATAGGATCATATGAAAATTTTTGTAAATTACCAGTTGATGAAGCCCCTAATTGCATTTGACTTCGAATATCAGGTTGTTTACTTTGTAAATGTTTGTCAGAATGCCTTTTTAAATGACTAGTACCCCCTGCAGATGCAGCACTAAGTAAACGTATACAATATTTACA
Organism: Camellia japonica; assembly: GCA_030407325.1. Classification (NCBI taxonomy): domain Eukaryota; kingdom Viridiplantae; phylum Streptophyta; class Magnoliopsida; order Ericales; family Theaceae; genus Camellia; species Camellia japonica. The sequence continues at coordinate 67,968,569 of JAPPVO010000019.1, read as the reverse complement.
TTTTGCTTTAAATATAATTGTGCCATCAAGATTATTTATAGATATTTTTTCAAATGTTCTCAAACACTACTACTTCTGCTCCTAGATGATGATCCAACTGTTGGAAGAGGGATATTAGAAGGAGAATCAACAGATTCATGTGGTGTAGTATATGTATCAATATCGACATAAACATTAGGCATATTAGAATCCATAGTAATGCAAGTAAAACAATATATAAGAATTAACAATTAATTTAAATAATGTGTAAATTCAATCAGTAAAAAAAAATAATTAATATATGTGCATAAATAATTAATGAAAAAAATGAGTAGTTAATAAATTTAATTAAACTAATTAATGTTACCGACTGGCGAATGCGATATAGAAATTTTCTTCTTCTGCTAAAAGTTTCTTGTTGCACAATTGTAATAGCCACTTAGGGATGACATTTCAAAATTAATTGAGAGTTGAGAGAGTTTAAGAGAGAGAGAGAATGATTTGTTGTGAAATATATTTTGAAAACTAAAATATATTTATACTAGTTTAAATTCTAACCATTTGAATTATGACCGTTTTATATATATCCGTTTGAGTTGTAGGAGATGCAAATTTGCAATGCAACGGCTCAAAATTAAAGGCTAGGCTGGTACTATAATAGTAGGTAAGGGCTGTACGGTGGCATGACAAAGTTTTAGGGAATGGTTGCCTCCTTTTCGGGCAACCATTTGGACGGTGCTCTTTGGCCATTGGGAGCCATCACGGGTCTCGTTTTGCTAATCGGAACCGTTCAATGTGTACAACTCGTCGAGTATTATATATTTGTAAAAAATCACGTTGATCGGATATCTATAACTATCTGATCGGATTAGTTTTTTTGATCAACCATTAACCATAACAACATGCATTTTTATACCAAATTAATTTGATCATGTAGTTAGCGATATCTGATTAACATGATTTTTACAAGCATTTAGTAATGGAAGAGTTCTACACATTGAACGGTTCGGATTATCAAAATGGGACTCGTGGTGAGCCCCCACGGGCCCAGTATTACCTTCAAACTTAGTAAATATATATATATATATATTTTTTTTTTTCTTTCACGTTAGGTACACTTTCCCAAATTCCCATCAAACAATGGAGTAAGAAATTAAAAAAAAATAAAATAAATAAGGCTACCCACACACACACAGACTGTGCAATGCCACTGCCACTGCCAGCCACGGCGTGATACATTATATCATCCTTTTCCATCAAACAATTATTAATTTGATTTTAATTTAATCAATTATTATTAATTTTTGTTTTATTTTTAAATTATTAATGTTATTTATTTAATTATATTAATTTTTATTTTTATTTTTTTATTTTTATAAGATCAATTTTTTATTTTTATAAGATCATTCTTTTTATTTATTTAATTATTTAATTATTTTATTTTTTGTATTTTTTTATTTTTATAAGATTAATCTTTTTATTTTTTTATTTTTATAAGATTAATCTTTTATTATTTAATTATTTAATTATTTAATTATTTTATTTATTTAATTTTTATAAGATCAATCTTTTTATTTTTTTAATTATTTTATTTTTTTATTTTTATAAGATTAATCTTTTATTTATTTATTTAATTATTTAACTACTGCAAGTTATTTTTTATTTTTATTTTTTGAAATTTGATCATTGGTAGAGAGAGGGTTTGATGGTTGGGTCGGGCTCCAAAATGGAAGGCCCAAGCCCAAAGGTACTGGGCTGGGCTTGGGCTCGGGCTTAACCGGGCTGAAACGGGCCGAGCCCATCTCGGGTTTCGGGCAGGCTTCGGGCCGTCCACGGGCCTCGGGCCATTTTTGCACCCCTACCCTTATCTGGGGGTAACAATACCGTGGTTTATGATTATATGTTCATATGGCCCTTACTCGGGGGTAATAATACCGCAGCCTATGATCATATGACCCTTGCTCGGGGGTAACAATACCGTAGCCTATGATCATATGACCCTTGCTCGGGGGTAACAATACCGTAGCTTATGTTCACGTGGCCCTCGCCTGGGAATAACAATACCATGGCCATATGTATATAGAAATCTCTGGCATAGATGTGTTGGAACCACTGTACCGTTATGCTAAGGGACGTACTAACATAACTGTTTATAAGTACTGACAAAACTGTCTACAAGTAGTGGTATAACTGTTTACATGACCTGATAAGATATGATATAAAGTTTTGATTCAAGAATCACTAATGACCTGACTCTTTGAATTATTGATTTGGGACTTCATTCATTAACCATTTTCCTTCTTGTTATTCACTGGGTTTTAGCTCACTGTTTTTATGTGTATGTATAGGTGAGCGTTCTGGAGGACAAGCCTAGAAGGGTCTTTAGCCGAGCCACTGTTCTGAAGTCTATCGAGTCGTTTTGTGTTCCTCCGAATTGGGGCTTGGCCTGGAAGGCCGTTGTCGAGCTTTTTGATTTTGGCGTATACTTTTAACCCGTGCATATGTTTTGTATAAAATATTATGTTATTGTTGTGTAATGTAAGTGGGTAAATTAACGTTTTTGCATGTAAATATTGGTTCATGTAGATGCAGAGCTCATTGGCTGTTATCGTTGTGTTTTTGTATATTGCTTTCGCTAGTCCCGATTAATTTTGATTACAGGAAGGCCTTTGGTAATCCAAGGATTACTAGCCGGTTACGACGCCAAACTTTTAGGGGCGGGTTTGGGTCGTGACAGAATGGTATCAAAGCACGAGTCAATTTACCCACACACATGTCCATATGAGCTGTAGGGTGTCCTAAAAAGGAAGTTGGGACATTGTATTGGCATGCGTGAGTGTGTGAACTGTTATAAACAGGACTAACAAGAAAACAAAGATGAAGAATTATGTGAACTTTTGTGAACATATCCGAAAATGAAATGAAATGTACGCATGTGAATTGAAAGGAATATATCTGAACTGAATTGAAATCTGTGAAAATTGTAAAGCATTATTGCCTATAGTTATGATTGCTAGAAGGAATAAGGAGCGAATCTAACTTGAATTGAACAATGTGAGAACTGTAAAAGTTTTGCCTATGTTTTTTAGTGTTTTGTTACATATAGAAAGAAAAGCAAAGAACAAGAATAGTCAATGGAAAGACAAAATAATGTGAACTGTGTAAATACATGAGAATGAAAGTTATATGCACTTATATTATGTTAATTCTGATATTGAATATGAACTATAACATGTAGGCGTATGATTCTCGTTTCAGCATGAATACGAAGGTTATGTAACCACATGTATGATTTTGAACTTATCATTATGCGAATGTGAGATATGAATATGAACAAAGAAGTTGAGACTTAATGTGTAGTAAACGAAATGTGCAACTCTGTTTGTTTATCCTGATACATGTTTATATATCTAGCAAAATGGAGAGAACAAGAAATCTAGATGGGATTGAATCCGTTAAGGCTAGAATAGAACGATTAAAAAAAAAAAAAAATAGAACTAGCAAGAACGTTTAGAAAAGCAAACCGGAAAAGCAATGTTGTCGCACCTAACATTGGGACATCTGTCGCCGCTTATCTGAAGCTTGTTTCAGATATGGAAAGAAAGGACATTTAGCTAAATCTTACCCGCAAGCTCATCTGAATAATGATAGACTGAATGCCAGTGGGACCGATTCTCTTCCTGTATTAAGAACCAACGCAACTGCTATTTCCGAGAATAACAATATGAGACAAGGAAGGGTCTATACCCTAGTGCCAGAAAATACTGATACGACTAACGCAGGTACTATTTTATTTGTATGCGAAATGTATGTGTGAAAATTGATTTGGGAAAAATTTGTATAACCTTTGGCAAGAAATGAATTGTTACTACGTTGACTAAATCATGAATCTATGCTTTACACTTTGATATTACTTATGAGACATGTTATTCGAATTGATGAAATAGAACCTTACATATTGCATACTCTTGAACCTCTATTGTTTAACAACTTATCTATACTATAGAAATGCTTGACTTTGTGGATAGATATGAAGCATTTGTTGATTAGTCCTCACACTGTATTTGGCAATTTACTATGATACCTATTTATATGATTATGATATGACATGGACATGAATTTGAGAACTGTAAGAGTTATTCCTAAAAAAAAAAAATATGAACAACTGACACAAATTATGTGCAAAATGATTATGTGGCAATGAGTATGGAAATTGAACACTCCTTGACTCGCTAAAACTTGGGAACATGCTGACTGAACTCAAAGGCTTATTAGAACTCTAAATTTGAACTGCTAAAGGGCTAGCAATAGACTTGTGAATGTATTAAATGTGAAAGAATTGACTTTGGTTTTTGAACTATTCTTGAGAATTATAGATGAACTTCTGAATTGCTGAATAGATGGGAGTAAAATTGTTTCGTTATTATATGGTATGTATTGTTACTGTTTGACTAATGATTGCCTATGGGAATCTAGGATAACATGAATGTATTTAATCGTATCTATGTATATGGAAAGGTTGACCTCACATTGTTGAATACTCCTAAAACTTACCAACTATATGAAATATATATGCGGTGCGTTGAAACTCTATGACATTAACAAAGTTGCCCTTGCTATGGCAACGTTTGGACTTGTGATTTTAAGAATGGTTATATGTTTGTTTATAGCATAGAACTATTGCGTACCTGCTTGAACCATAACTTCTAAGGATATTATGATAGGTTACTAACACGATCCCTACTATTATGCCTTTGAAGTGATTTTGAGAACTGGGGAACGTAGAACACCTTGTGAACTTATTAACCTTGTACCTAAATGAAAAGATTGTGACTGATGGAACTACACATTGATGAGAATGATAGGGTAGGGTCTGTATCTGTATCTATCTGACTTGATTTTGGTTTATAAGGAACATTGTGAATTATTTATGAACAAATGACTGGATTATGATTGCTAAGGGAATGGATGAATTTATCTGAATACTTGACCTTCTAGTAAACTATTTGGGTAATGAACATATGTGAAATCCAACCTGCAATTATGGGGGCATATATGTAACTGAATTGTGATTGATTATTGAATGTTTCAAAGTAACCGCTTCTGTGATATCGTATTTAACCTCTGATGCTATGGGAATTGTTAATGATGGATTGTGTTGCTTATGAATAGTAATTGAAGATGTATCTTAGACTGAGCGGGAACATATATATTACGCTAGACCTGGACTGTGTCAATCGTATTGGATTTTGTGAATTCTACTACGGAACTATATGAATTAAGTGCTCCGGTATTACTTTTCCTATCATGGGAATATATGAATTATGTACTTAAGAGAATGACTGCTACCGTGTTATTGTACTTGGAAATTGATGCTATGGAACTTGTTAACTATGCCTTGTAATAGACTGTTACAGCCTTATCTTATTCTATAACTGATTTATGGGATAGATATATGGAGTTTGTTGACTGAAATGGATCTTTGAATTGCATTGACCATGTGTGATAGAACTGAATAATGTTATGAGACCGAGGTTTCTGATCTTGTTACAGGATAAGATAAGTTTGGAGGACTAAACTTCTTAAGATGGGGAGACTGTAAGTGATTATCATTTTATTTTTTTATTTTTCATCAAATTATTTTTTAATTTCCTTCTAAAACAGATTTCAAAAACCAAACCTAACAGAGCCATTATTACTTATTTAATTATTTTTGTATTTTATTTCGTGTAAATTGAACTTTACCCCTTGAAATACAACAACTGTTCACTCTGATTCTTAAAGAAAATATTTCCTTTTTCAGCCTATTTGTCTTTTGCTCCAAAAAATTAAGGGTCCACTCCAATTTTCCACTAATAATTTTTTTTAACAATTACTATGTACGCCAACTCTTTTAATTCTTCTTGAACCACGTCCGCGGAGAATGCACTTTACCTGAGTTTTCAAATTAGTCAAAATAGACGTAAATTGATCTGGACATTCCGATCATAAAAAAACACTCTTTTAATTTTAAAAAAAATTTACACTAAAAAAATATATATTAAAAAATAATTGCCAGACCCACCATTGTTGACATTAGAATGACATCATCACATGTAATGGGTCGGTCAACCAAACAATGTTACTTGTGGTATATGGGTTTGTAGCTCTGCATTGGAGATATTAGGCCCAAAATAAGCCCATTCAGACAACCAAAGTGGGCTGGGTTGATCTAATTTGAATAGTCACAAAACTTCTAAAATATGTACATTTGCTTTTTAAACCATCGGAATTGTTATATATTATTTATTTTTAGAATAATGTAATAGTGACATACTTGTAAGTTATGATAATTTCTTATAATAATTTGTACAATTTTTTTATTTGTATAATATTACTTTTTAAAATATCTTTCAAAACAGCTATAAGAACTAAGGAAAAAAATAAAAGGCTCTCTATGTTTATTTAGGAGTTTCAAATCATAATTTCACATTCACTTTTGAAAACTCGGTCGAAGGTGAGAAAATTTAGACTAACCGATCATCCCACCGGTCGTTCCGGCCGGTTGACCAGAACAATGCAAATATATATATATATATATTTTGCAATTGACATATGTTAATTTTTATATATTTGAAAAAAATATTTTTTGAATTTTTTAAAAAATTTTATGAGCTTTAATAGAATTTTGAGTTTTGTGTTTGGTTATGAATTGTGAATTTTTGTATCAAATATCATATGACACATCAAAAATTCCTCACTCAATTTAAAACGCTTTTCAAAACTCTTTCACCAACCAAATTTTCTACACTCAAATTATAATTCTAAAACTCACAAACTCAAAATACAACTCCTACTCTCAAATCATATTTAGAAAGTTCTGCCAAACGCAACCAAAATCTTTCACCATGGAGTGTTTTGGAAAGATGGTTAAAAGTTGACTTTTTGACTTTTTTTACTGTTTCATGTGAGAGGTGATATGATCAAAAATGAATTAAAAATTGACTTTTAACTTTTTTGATGTGTTGCCAAAATAACCCTATGTAACTTCATTTTATATGGTCTAAAATAAAATAAATCGTGTTAAAATCGTTTTCAACCTTCAATAACCTATATGCCTCACAATTTTCTCTGTTTATTGTATAGTTCTGTGCAATTTTTCTATACACACGGCAAAACTCTATAGTTGGTGGAACAATTTGAAATTGGCAAAAATTTGTCATTGAACAAGTGTCATGCATGGCTTGTTTTAGATGCTTTAGAACCAACAAAATGTCAAACGTCCCAAGGTTACTAATAAATAAAATTAAACTTCTTTTTAGCTACTTCCAATGATGCTAGTTGTCAAGTTGAATTGATTATTTGAGTTGACTCTCCATTTTTTTAAAAATATGAATTTTGACATTCAATTGGAGAGGGGTTATTGTATCTCATTAGACTCATTTTAAGATATATTTTAGTAATTCAAATCATTCATCTTGTAGGACTCGTTAAGAAAAGCATTCATGTAAAAAAATCAAGATGATCAAACATCAACAATCACATGATCAATCACATTTATCTTAAAAAAATCATGACAATCTATAATTTTTTTAAAAACAAATGTGATTCAACCGTGTAGTTACTGATATCCAATCAATCTGTTTTTTTGCATGGTTGACCAGTTCAATAGCATCTATAAAATGAAAATTTTCAATTATCAAAATGATCACCAAAATGATTCCACAAAACCCAATAGTACATCTCCTAATATATGCCGAACTCGAAAAATCTATTTCCTTTTTTATTATTTTTATTTTTATTTGTCAAAGTTTACTTTCAAACTATAATAGCAATTAGTCAAGAAAGCATCTTTGCATCAACCACATATTCTCATGGGATACTTATCCACCAATGGGATCTCATGAGATATAAATATATAGTTCTATAAACATGATGATGAGTTGCACAAGCAGTGCATTGTAGTGTTTATCAAATAAGGGAAGTCTTGCCTTGCTCAACATGGCTAGTCAACTACTATTATGCTCATATATCCCAAAGATTTGATGGTCCTGATGATTTGCATAGACCAGAGCCCAAACATGGTACCAAGGAAGGATGCTGCATCAATATACACTTCTACTACTATCTCTTTCTCTCAAATTATTATATAAATTTAAAACATTAGGTCAATTCAATACATATATGAAACTTTAGATATTTAAAGATGCTTTTGTTATTCTCAATAAAATAGTTTGATAGCAGATCGCTCTTACTACTTTTTAATCTTGTAACCCTTGTTATTAGATAGGCAAATAGTAAATGTGATGTTTCAAAAAACAGTAACATTACAAAAAAAAAAAAAAAAAAAAAAATCATCAAAAACTTATCCATAATTCAAATTATATACATTAATTTTTGAAGTATTTACACACAAGTCTTAATTTATGAACTTATACTCCATTAAGTCCTAACTAAGATTTTTTGGACCTTTAAGTCCCATTAAATTTTTAATAGTATGAATTACTTTTCAAATAATGATTGTTTATCATTTATAATTATCTATAAAGAACATGATGATTTGACATTTATTTTGATTTTCAAAACTTTAAAAATCAACTTTCAAATTGGAAAAAAAAAAAATTATGTGTAAAAAAAAAAACAAATGTTTTTTTTTAAACAATTGAAAAAACTTAATTATTTTTTAAAAATTTTGTGACTATAAAGGAGCATGATGATGAACATTGATGTGCAAAACTTTAAAAAAAAAAAAATGAAAAAACTGTTAATGTTTTCAATTTTATTGGATAGTTAAATTAAACTAATAAGTAGAATGACAAAAATGTTTAATCTCATCCTTTATTTTTTTCATCCGTTAATGAAATAATTATCTAAAACATTACTATGCAAAATTGATAATATTCTTAATTTTAAAAATTGGGAAAGATTGATTATATTATCAGTTTTACTAAATATGACTTATTAGTTCAAAAAATTTTAAATAAGAGCTAAACTATCGTAACATTTATAAATAAGATTTTAAGATAATTAACTCTCAATTTTATGACAAGTATGACTCATAACACAACAAGTCTTCATTAACATCAACAATCATTTTTTAAGGCAATTTCATAATAAAAATTCTGAGATTGTATGTTTTATGTTTGAAAAAACATGATAATTACTTCTCAAATATATACACATGGAAATTTATACTCAACCAATTATAATGCTTCAAAAATAGAATATCTTGTTTGCCTAAATGATGACCTTGAGTGGGCTGCATAAAGTATTTGAAATCTCTCTTTGTGAAATCTCTCAATGTGGTGGGACCCTACACACTTAGTGAGGGGGCAATGGGTATCACACCTTTCCAACAAGGCCATGTCAAGTTGCAAAGCATAGTGCAATAAAAAATAATAATTAATTTTATAAAAAAAATCTCATTGTTTTTTTCCTCACACAAAGCATCACAGAATACATTTTGTCTATTTTTATGTTTTGATGAAATGACCTCTCACCAAGCTCTCTCCATACCCACCCTGTCCTCTAAGGGAAAAAAAGTCACCCTTCAAAAGAAGCCTACTTATGATAAAAGCTTCCATTTCCAATCTATTTGGAATATCTATGATAAATAGTTAGTTATTACAATAATGAATAGTAACAAAATATTATATTTTGATGATGTTACTTTTAGTGATGTAAATGTTGTTTCTTCTATTTCTTCACACAAAGTTGCATTGAAATGCTATATGTGATCCTTTCATGAGAGATGTAAAAATAAAAAGACTTACCGAAAGTATAGAAATGCTAAAATATAGCATCACATATAAATATTTATTGGAGTGGGAAAAGTTGAGTTTATTATTATTTTTTGACAATAACAATCCATATTAGCTATCAGAAAAATAATAATATATATGAGTAATGCTAAAAACTCTTAAAATTCATCAATAAATTTATTCAAATGTCACAGGAAATTATGTTTTAATTTTTAATTTTCAAGCAAATCAATAATTAATATATAACAATCTAAGTCATTGAGAAGTAATTTAGAAGTAATATTGTAAGAATTTAAAGTATTTTTTTATGCATATGCCCTCATTGCTATTTAGAGATAGTGAGAGAGATTGATGGGATTGCACTCAAATATGCCCTTGACCATCTTCCTATTAGTTTTGACCACACAATAATACAACAAACTAATGTTTGTTAATTTAATGGAAGTTATTGGTCCCTTGCGAAGAAAAGCTCTTGAAGGACTCACAAAGTGCCTATACTCAACTGATTGGCAATAAAAATCATAACCCACACAAACTAAACTTAACAAATTAAAAAATAAAAAATAAAAGAAATAAAATTAAAAACAAAAAGAAGGCAATGATTCTCTCTCTTTTTTAAATCAAACATCTAGAAGCTTGAGCAGCCATGCTATTTTAATTTTGTTATACTCTATCTTACTTTTATTTTTAAACATATGTTGATCCTCTATATAATTTCATCAAAATTGTTGTTAGGTCTTCTTTGATGTAGATTATTGCAAGTTTAAAGTAATAATCTAAACATATAATAATTTGAAAAAAAATCTCTTCTCCAACTTAAGTTCATTTTCTTATTGACATCCCTATTGTAGAGTACATTTCTAACACCTTAATTTTTTTGTGACAATTAATAACTTAACATAGAGTTCTCATTTAACAGATTTGAGGCTCAAATCTTGTTATCATTCCTCTATTTTGATTATGTACATTTAGGGTTATTTTAGGTATAACTTATAGGTTGATTTTTTTTAATTTATTACAAAAGACGTGTAAAAAAATAGAAAGATGATAAATAAGCCAATAAATTGACTTTTTTAAGTGTTGTCAAAAGTATTACATTTTCATGTGCACAAAGTGAGAGTGTTAGTTTGATATTATTGACTATTCTTCTTTTTGCATTACAACAATGAAATGGGGAACAAAAAAAAAAAAAAAAATGAAAATGAAAAGAGATAACATGTCAATAGTAAAAATAATTTTAGAAAAAATCTTTCATCCCACTTTATGCTTTAATAAAAATAAGTATTGAAGAATACAGAGCTCCACTACCTTAGTAACATTCTTTCTTATTGCAAGTTTCTCTGAGAACAACTCCATCCCTATCGGCTTGAGCATATCTATTTAGAAGGGAACAAATGTACAGATATTTTGGCTAACGAAGGTTTTGCTAGAAACCATGGTCTCACTATTCTGATTCTATATGTATTTCCATGCAACTTTTTGATGATGCTAGGGGTTATTTCTACCCCATGGTTGTAATCTCTTAATTTTGTTGTTTAATTTATTCCATCTTTTTACCAAATAAATAAATAATAAACATTAAATTTTGGTTTATGTTATGAGTAAAGTTTTTATTCACTAAAAAAGAATATTTTATTTCAATATATAGCTATAAAAGAAAACAAAAGTTCAAAGGGAGCACCAAAAAATAATAAAAATAAACATCAAAGAATGTTACTCCCGCCGTTCCATAATAATAGTCCCTTTTGGAGATTTTAACTTTTTAGTGGGACATGTAATTATTGTTTTTGTATGGGTGAGAACTATTCGTCGTCTTCCATACGCCTCACTACCAAGCTCGTCTAGTTCCGAATGAACTTCGACTCATTGCGAACAGAATAGAGGTGAGCTACTCGGTATGAGGTTTGCCAAAAAACCCCTCCGACGGTTAAGTTAGTTCACTTGAGAAAGAAAGAGAGCAAGCATTATAGAGAGAGAATTGCTAAAGTTTTCTTACCTTCTCAGTGCCTGGTCGCGCCCCTTATCTAGGCTGACCATGCAACCCTAGATTGTGCACGTACTACCTTTGCTATCATTTGCTAGACGCATGGCTGTACTGCTATCTCATCTTTTTACGTGTGTATGCGTCAATACTACTAAACAATATTGGCCAAACCGCCAAACGGTATTGACGCGCACCTAGAGGGGATTCCTCTCGTTATGTCAATGAACCACGTAGAGTGCCTCAGCCTAGCAATCATTTATGGCATCCCCAAAATGCTAGCTTAGGTTAACCTTGTGCCGAGCTGGGTGAGGCTGGCTCCTCAGCCAACTTCGAGCTTGGTCAATGCCGTAAGGACATCGTACTCCTAGACCGATCAACCCATCTGTTACCCAAAAAGCAACCTAAAAGGGGGGGGGTGAATTAGGTTTCTACAAATTAAAATTAATAATACCCCAATAAAATTAACTACTAGTTCTAGTACAACAAATTATTAACAAGTACAATGATGAACTTAGCAGTAAATGATCAAGCAAAATAACAATGAAGTATAACTAACATACAGGGTAAATCAAATGATTAACACATGAATATTAGATAGCTATAGCAGTAGTAGGAAAGTAAAGAGATTAGGGAAGATGAGACAAACAGATTTATAGTGGTTCGGCTTCAACCAAGCCTACATCCACTCCTCAAGCTTCACTTGAGATTTTCCACTATCTTCTAGCTTCACAGGGGTGCTAGCAACCTCTTTACAAATGGAGTAATTTCTCCACGGATTTTACACAGACTTCACAAGCCCAAACCCTTGCAAATCTTAGGTGATTCACAATCACTCTCAAGATTTTAAGAACACAGTGTTTGCAACTTTTTTACAAGATGAAATGGTATTTTTGCTTTCAAAGAGAGCTTACAATAAATATCTCTCAAAGATAGATATATAAAATGAAACTTTGATTTTTCTGTAAATCTCACACAGGAAAGATGAGTTTAATGCTATAGGGCTCAGTGTATAATTTCTAAGAATAGATGTGAGTGATTATAGATCAAAGAATATTTTCAGGTTTTTTTTTTATTTTTTTTTTATTATTAGAGGCTTTGGTAGATATAATAAAATTATAGCCATTTATAGCCGTTGTATTCATTTGAATTTATAGCCGTTGTAGGCATTTGAATTTATAGCCGTTGTACTTCCATCAATACCAATTTGAATATCTTCCACTCCATCATTACAAATTTAAATATCTTCCACTTGAACATTTTGAACATTTTGACATTTTGAACCTTTATAACCGTTGTACTTCCATCATTACTAATTTGAATATTTTTCACTTGAACCTTTTGAACCTTTTGGCCTGCTGCTATGCTAGGCTGTTTGAACCTTTATTTTGGGTTGTTTGTACTCCTGATTTAATCAAATATTAAATACATTCTAACAACATTTAAGATAAAGGTTTAGGTGAGAAATAATAGGACAAAATAAATTTTGATTCTAGTTTTCTCTTTTAAATAAATCATCAAAATAAATTTTGATTATATTTTCCTCTTTCAAATAAATCATCAAAATAAATTTTGATTAAAATATAATTAAATAAATCATCAAAATAAGTTTTGGATTCTATTTTTCTCTTTCAAATAAATTAAAACATAATTAAATAAATCATCAAAATAAATAAGTCTAACACCATCAGTCACTGCCTCGGCCGTATACCACGGCCGTCTTCATTCTACTCGGCTCTCACTTTCAATCCAAACCACACCAAGCTTGGCTTGTTCCTGCGGTTCAAGCATGGCCTCTTTTGGTACGAAGTCGAAAACAACATAGTTTCAACTTGGCCCAACACTATGTCCTGTGTTGATTTAGCTCGGCTCAACATCACGTCCGTCCAACATTAAGGCCGTGTTGGATTTAGCTCGACTCATTATTCGACACAAATCTCTCTCCCAACTTTAAAATCAAATCAAAATATATTAATTTATCATATTATCCCTTTTATTCTCATTATTAAATATATTTATAATTATTTTAAATGGTAATTTTGGAATTCTCTAAAGCTTTATGTTTTGGCTTTTCAAAATGAATAAATATTTCAGAACACACACACACAATAATAATAATAATATAATAGAACGGAGGGAGTAGTACTTCGGTACTAATTCATAAAGACGTGAAGTTCTCTAAAAACTAATTAAAAAAAACTATCAAAATTGCATTAATTTTTAAGATTTATGATATAGTAAATTTGGGAAAATTATTAAATAATTTCGAAACATCACATGGTCATACTATAAATGTCACGACCCAAACCCGCCCCTATGGGTTTAGCACCGTAACCGGCCAGTAATCCGAGATTACCGAAGGCCTGCTTAACAGTAGGACAGTAATACAGAGTACAGGGGCATGGCGGAAGCCAATACAGTAATTAAACAATGTCCAATGAGCTGTGACAGTCTGTATGCAAAAAGATTTTTCTTACATTTATACTTTCGGTACAGAACCGTATGCATAACATTTACAAACATTCAGTACAGGGACCTAATCCCTATTAACATTACAGTAACCAGTGCAGTACAGTGTTATCGGTCCATACAGTACAGTAACAGTCTATACAGTACAATGACAGTTGGGTGAAGCTAAGACACCCCAAAAGCAGTCTAAGCTTGATTACGCTCGGAACCTCGCAGTGAGGCACAGTGGTTGGCTTGACAAAACTAAAGCTTGCCTGACACTCCTAGTTGCAGTCTGGTGCCTGTACACCTACATATATATATGAGCAGTGAACTAAAGCCCAGTGAATAATATAATGCGTAAAGGGGGTTAAGAATAAATGTCCTTCCAGTATTAAAACCAGTCATTTCAGTCAGTTTATCAGTCATTCAGTTTGTGGCTCATATGTCAGGCCATAACAGTCATTCGGTTAAAATAGTGATATGTGGTACATCCATTGGCGTAACAGTACAGTAAACGGTAGGTCTTAAAAGATCGGGTCTTAACAGACCAAACAGTAAATGATGGCCATCAGTAGCAGTACAGTAACAGTAGCAGTAACAGTACCAATTCAGAGAACAGTACAGTACTTGTGGATTCAAGAGGTGGCTCCCACTGTAGCACTTAGCTCCGTAGATTCTAGAGGTGGCTCCCAGTGTAGCACTTTGCTCCATATCGGTAATACCGAGTGGCCATCGCAACAGTAAACAGTAGTGGTTCCAAACTTGGGAACCGACAGAGATCTCTCTGTCACAGTATGTGGATTCAAGAGGTGGCTCCCACTGTAGCACTTAGCTCCGTAGATTCTAGAGGTGGCTCCCAGTGTAGCACTTTGCTCCAAATCAGTAAACAGTAGGTGCCAAGGATGCCATAGTACAGTTCCAAATATAACTCATACGTTCATTTAATATACAGTATCAGTTCAGTGGACAGTTCAATTCAGTAAGCGGTGTCAATTCAGTAAACAGTTTAGTTCAGTGAACAGTATCAATTCAGTATACGGTGTCAATTCAGTAACCAGTTCAGTAAACAGTTCGATAAGATAGACAGTTCAATAAGGTAAGCAGTTCAATAAAGTAAACAGTTCAGAAGATAATCATTTTTGGACATATCTTTACACAGTTGTTACTCACAGAGTTTGGGCTTATCAGTAGCTAGAGCGTCTCCTCGGAATGCCAACCCTACACAGTATACAGGATGAACACACACTAAGCCATACAGTTGGGAAAGATCAATAACTAAATCCTTAATTTGCCTCGGTGTGTTCTACATCTATATCCTCATTAAGATGACTTAAACTAGGCCTAAGAATGCCTAGGATGAGATGAGGATGCAAAAATACAGTTGGAAGGCATTTTTCAAAAGTTGCTGAAAATAGGCGCTTCGCTCGAGCGAGCCTTCCTTCGCTCGAGCGAGCTTCCAAAATCAAAGGCTTCGCTCGAGCGAACAATCCTTCGCTCGAGCGGTCTGATGAACAGTAAAAGTACTGGTTGCTCGATTTTTACGCGCGATAGTCGCTCGATGCTCGCTCAAGCGAGCTTGCAAAAATCAAAGGTCTCGCTCGAGCGAGGAATCCTTCGCTCGAGCGAGGAAGCCAAATCTGGAATTTCCAGATTTGTCTCCCAAGTTCGAACCAAGCATTCTACCACTCTATACTCGACCTCTTGGGCCCAAATTCTGGAAAACACATCTCAATGCCAAATACAACCAGTCCGAAAGCTAAATTTGAGAATTCAAAGTCCAATGGCGAGTCAATATAATCCAAAATCAAACCCATTTTCATGAACATAGCTTAAATGAACATGCATGAGGTTTAAACCAAATCAAAGCTTCAACTCTTGCTCCAAAGAGCTCAATCTTTTCAAAACAAGATGAAAACATGGGTTTAAACATGATTATGAACATGCATGTGTCATTTGACCATGAAATTAACTTCAAACTCACTAAAACCAACATGCATGCAACATTAAGCTTCAATCTCACATGCTAAGCTTAGAACATGACTTAGCTCATAAATTTAACATAAAACATGCAAGAACTAGTTCAATGACAACAATAAGAAGATGAGTTCCTTACCTAGAGTTTCAATTACAAGGTGAGGAAGCTAAATTATGAACCCTACACTCCAAATCTTCAAGCTTCTTAGCCAAAACTCAAGAACAAGCCAAACCCTCACTTTCTCTCTCTAATTCTCTTCTTGGTCGGTTTAGAGACATAAAATGGCTGAGGGAAAGTGTTTGCCTAAGGTATATCAATGCTCAAACATGATATAATACAAGGCCCACTATTAATGGCAAAACGGTAATTACGTCAAACTCTATAATTAGCTCATTTTAATCTAATTTAATCATACCAAAACGATTTTCAATTAAATATACCATAAAACCACATAAATTATGGTAACCACAACACACTAAACGATTTTCAGTTCGGCCGCCGATAAGGCCTTCAATTAGCAATTTAAACGTAAACACACGAACAGATAAGTAAACAGTCGAACAGATAGAAATGCAATACAATAGGCACACTCAGTCAATTCAGTTCCAGTTTTCAATCAGTCTGTTGAGTATTTCAGTTGATTCAATTATTAGTCGTAAGCAGTCTCAATTTCACAGTAATCGGTAATAAATCAGTGGTCAGTGATTAATCAGTAATCGGTAACGAGGGTTGTTACAATAAATCAATTACTGATTACTTAATTCTAAATTGTTCTTCCATTCCTAACATAAATCGTGAGTCTCTATCCCTTTCTGTCAATCAAAACCTTATAGAGCACCATATATTCATACTCTGGAAATACTAAATAATCACCTGTAAATTTGTTAGCCTTCATTTTGAATGTGGGTTGACTTTTTGACTATTTTAAGAATGATTTAAAAAGTTGTTAAAAGTTGATTTTTTGACTTTTTTGTCTTTTGTATGTAAAAAATGTAATAAGTGATGTGACCTAAAATAGATTAAAGTTAAGGGTGATTCTACTTACACCACTCTTTAACCTCCTTACACCTTTCATATGAGATTGTTTTTTTCTTCTAAATTTATTCATCTGTGAAATTACTTAAAAAGACAAAACACTAAAATTAAATATATTTGATTATCTTCTTACACCCCTTAATCTTCAATCTCTACTTCTGTTTTTCCTTTCTCAACTTTTTTTTTACACATCTCTTTTGAAAAAGTGATAATCATAGTGTTTTGATCATCAAAACAAGCAATGGATGAAGAAACGGTGGCGAAAAACCATCAAAAAAGTGAAATTGTGAGTTTTTTTATTAGTTTGGTAGGTTTTTGTTTCGATTTTCTGGGCTGGTCTGCGACTTTTGTTCGGTGTTTCGAAATCGAACAAAATAACATAGTCTGGCATCACAGTGCCGAACAAAAAATATAGGTCTGGTATCAAATTGCCGAATAAAAGATACATTTCCGGTAAATTACCGAACAAAAAATATAAGTCTGGTATCAAATTGCCGAACAAAAAATATAAGTTTGGTATCAAATTGCCGAACAAAAAATATAAGTTTGATATCAAATTACTGAACATGCCCAAATTATCATTTGGAACAAAGTGGCTCTATAAATGTATAGTAACAAAACGCTAGACAAATTTATTTTTTCCAGCAACATAACATTGGAGTAATTAAAATTCACTAGTATTTTATTATCGAATAGGCCCGGCACAAATTATTACTACATTATTTGGAAGGAAGTAGCTCTGTAAATATATAGCAACAAAAGGTTGGAACAAACAATTTATTTGGACGTTATAGCATTGAATTTTTATAAATTGTTTCGCATTGTGTGACCAAATAGACACTTCAATGTGGAGTCTACTGGCTTTGTTGGGAAGCGAACTAAAATTATCCAATTGAATGGTAACATAATGCTGGGAAACAAATTTTTATCCGATAACATGGAACTAGAGTAATTCAAATTGTTTAGCATTGTATTACCGAACAGGCGTAGCACAAAGTATAAGTGTAAAGAGATGGGTTTTGAAGAGTTGTTTTATCATAGAGTTTGTTTTGGTAATATATTAGGTGTAGTGAGAATTCAATTTTTTTTTTTTTTAAGTGATGTAATGAGATGGAGAGTGTAAGGAGGTAAAAGAGTGGTGTAAGTAGAATCACCCTAAAGTTAAAAGTTAGATTTTAACTAGTTTCCCAAATTACCCTTTAGTAAAGATGGAAAAAAAGTAATTTATTAACTTATTTAAATCACATAATTTTTTTATTTTTTATAAACTTTTTCATAATAAATCAATAAAATTTTCGGGCCTACGACCCCATTTATTTTGGGAGATGAAGGAAGGATTGAGATTGAGATGGAGGTAAAAATCACTAATGTTGTGTTTATTTTGAGAGATGAAGAGGGGATTGAGATGGACATCCAGATTAGGATCAGCCATGGAGAGGGGATTAAGATAGTGGTGGGAGAGTTGATATTAGAAGTTAGTCCTCCGATTTAATATTTTTTATTTTTTTACTTTTACATGTTAGGTATTTTTTTTAACATTAATATTTAATGTTTTATATTTTTTATTAAGTAAAAATCATAATTTTATTTATTTTATAAAATTATAATTTTATAATTTTTACAATAATAATTATTATCAAAATAAATATAATTTTACTTAATAGTCTCACGGCGAATTCTTCCACTATTAAAATAAACGGGCCTAAATGTTGAAAGAAAATTCCACCGCTGCCCTTTATGCTAACAGAACTATAGAGAGAGAGAGAGAGAGAGAGAGAGATGGCATATCCCACGGAAAAGGTGGTGGGAAAAGTTCTTTTTGTACCCACTGTGATGATGGTGATGATGATGCCTTCAATCTCTCACAGCAACAACAAAGAATTTCTCATTCTCTCTCTTTCCCTCTCTCCTTTTCAAGCTTTTACCCACTTTTCTCTCTCTCTCTCTCTCTCTCTCTCTCCTATAACCATGGTGAATCTTTTCTTGTTCTCATCTCTCTCTCATTTCTTTCTCTCCCATACCCAAGTAGTACTTATAGTAAGAGCCCATGAAAGGCTGAGCTAGTGGGAGAGAGAAAGAGAGAGAGAGAGAGAGAGAGAGCTCCAATGGAGAACAAGTGTGGGTGTTGGGCAGTTCTCAGGCGCAGTGTTAAGCCCTCCTCCTCCTCTGCTTCCAAAGACGCTCTCAAAACCATCCCCAGAACCAGTCTTGTTTATGACACAGGTATCATCATCATCATATATATATATGCATTCATGAATCACACATATATTGCTCTGATTATCAGTTTTCTGTTGTTATTTTCAAATTTTACAAATGGGTCTTTTGGCAATTTGTGTGTAACCAACAGTTGGGCCAAAACTTCTGCTGAATGCTCACCATGTGTTTGTAAAAATAGTTTAATCTGTTTCTAAATTCTAATGTTTTCTTTTGAATTTTTGTTCTGTTCTTCTTTTTGTGTTTACTCTCTCTCTCTCTCTCATCAATGCCCCATATGTACCCTCTGTTTTCATTTATTGTGATAACCTCTATTATTTTTGTGAAATTTGATTATTTTGCAATTTTTGATAGCCCAAACAATCCAATTAAGTTTTTCTTTTTCTTTTTCTTGGTTGTAAATTCCAATTTAGAAGTATTTCCAGACTTTACAAATAGAGCAGTGGTTCAAAACTACTTCAGAAAATTTTTATTTTGAAAAACAAGAGATCCCTACTTGCACGGTTCGAGTCACAGACCTTTCTAGAAATTAGTTAAACTTGGATATTAGCAGGAGCCTCATGCACTAATTCATTCTTTTTAGTAAAAAAGAGATCCCCAAAATGCAATTTACTAATTATTCCTCAAAAATTGGTCTCTCCTTCAATCTGTTTGACAAATTGTGACAACAAAACAAAATTCTTGATCACTGGGTTCTTTATGTAAGATGCATAACTCATGTTCTCATGTTATCAGCAATTGTATCCACCAATTGCATACTTATATTATGAAGAAGAAAGTATTAATAAGGATTTCATCTATAGTTCTCATGCTTTCCCCCAATTCTTTCAATCTATATGTACTTTCACCAAATTTTTTTTTCTTTTTCTTTTTTTGTTGAGAAAATGTAACAACTGACGAATGTTTTTTTTTTTTTGTTTTTTTTGTCCTGTTTCTGTACAGTGGATCTCGTTTTTCTGAGTTTTTGCTATTATAATTCTCACGTTTCCTCCAATTCTTTCAATCTATATATATGGCTCTATATACTTGTTTATTGGCTTCTTGAGAAACTGCCATAATTGACAAATGGGTTTTTCTGTTTCTTTCCAATGGAGCATGTTTTTCTAGATTTATCCACTAT
This sequence comes from Camellia japonica, assembly GCA_030407325.1. Lineage (NCBI taxonomy): Eukaryota > Viridiplantae > Streptophyta > Magnoliopsida > Ericales > Theaceae > Camellia > Camellia japonica. The sequence goes on along the minus strand of JAPPVO010000019.1, from coordinate 67,948,071 downwards.
TGTTTTCATGTTTTCCCCCAATTCTCTCAATCTGTGTATGGCTGCATTTTCTCAATGGTTTCTTGAGAAAATGCAACAACTAAAAGACAGGTTTTTCTGTTTCATCCCAATGGAGCTTGTTTTTTGAGTTCTTCACCATGTATCCAATTCACAAAAAGCTGAAAAATGTTGTGCACTGTGTGTATTGAAAGTTGTCAAAAATCAGAAGTCATATAACAACAGCAACAATAAAAAAAAAGAAAAAAAAGAAAAGAGAAATGGAGAACTGCGTGTTCAGGTTCAAGTAATTAAAGCATTAACTCCCACATATGCAAACATGCACGTGGCATAAAGCAAGTTTGAAAAACCACGAGTATAAAGCTTTAGTTCAATTAACAACTAAGAAGTACGGACACGGACATACCGACACGACAATTTTTAAAAATTGTAGGACACAACACGTGGGAGACACACACATAATATATAATTTTATATATTTATTATATGTCCTATATATGAATATATCATTCTAAAACAATAAATAAATACAATATAATATTAATTTCTATAAATTGACATTATTTTTCTTTTATTATCGTATTCTAAAGTTATTTTGTTCAAACTTATAATTAGTTTTGTGTGTGTCTAATAGATGGATCCGTGTGTTTAAGCAATGGACACATGTATCCTCCAAGTATCCGAGTCTAAATTTTTTAAAAAAATATAAGACACGTTTGGTTGGACGAGTGTCGGATATGTGTTAGGAAGTGCCTGACACGGACACACCCCTTTTTAGAAGTGTTTGTGCTTCTTAGATTAACAATGGAAGAAATCATTGGCGTGCACTTGGAGCTTGAAATTGCATGTTTTCTTCCTGTGCAACATCACGTTTGCTTAACAGAGCCCAAGTTTTCAGTGGATCCCAATCATAGCTCATTCAAACTTCCTGATAGCCAAATCCAATCATCACCACATTCGTTGAGCACTCTCTGAAAAAGTTGAAATCATAGGATTCTGAAAATGATCAGTAACTTGTCCTATTGACTAAAGCAGATGTCTTAGAAATGCTGCACATATTGAAAAAAATTTAAAAAAAAAAATCAAAAAAGAAAAAGAAAAAAAGATGTATTTGTGTAGTGGGGCCAAAATCTACAATCAATCAAGAAAACAACATATATTCTCAAAAGTAACAATATATAAAATCGAATGTGAATGATTTAAGGTCAGAAAAAACTCCATTTTATTTAATAATTCCCTTCAAAGAGGTAGCATATACAAAGATTGCAATAATTGAGAACTCTAAATCAATTAATAAATGTCGAATCATCTCTAGAAATGGAACCCTAGGTTGTACAGATACCATGATAAGACACACAACCAATAGACTTCTTCCTTGATTTATTGGTTTTGTATCTACTCACAATCGAAAAATCTACATTCAATGAAGAAAACAACATATATTCTTAAAAGCAACAATATATAAAAGCAAATGTGAATGATTTAAGGTTAGAAAAAACTCCATTTTATGTAATAATTTCTTTCGAAGAGGTAGCACATATGAAGATTGTAGTAATTTAGAACTCCAAATCAATTTCAACGAAGGAATAATATTGAATAAATGTTGCATCATCTCCATAAATGGAACCCTAGGTCATACAGATACCGTGATTAGACACAACCAATAGACTTCTTCCTTGATTTACTGGTTCTACTTCTACTCACAATCAATTGCACATTTTGAAAAGTACTCCAATCTTATTATCTACTTGCTTTCTAAAGAAAAATATTAACTACAATGACAAGGCAATAAATGTGAAACTACCACGTAGCATGTGTCAATACTCATTTGGCTTAAAGTTATGCATTAAAGTTGCAATACAAGTGGCATATGAATATAGAATGGAAGTAAACTTTGTAATGTTTTCATGCTTTTCTACCTAATAAGATTTCAACTATTTTGCAAACTAAGCAAGATTTTTGAAATCTATAAACAAAAAGGAAATAAATGATGGGGATAATGCACGTAGTCATTTCTCAAACTTTGTCCATCCAATCCTACTGCATACTAAATTGCTAATGTTGCAAGCTATATCTTGCTTTCAATTTTATTACCCCTTACCAAGTGACACGGCACAGACCGTGGACACACAAATTTTCAAAAAATGCAAGACACGACGTGCTGGAAATACGTGCAAAACATATAAGTTTGTGTACTTGATATATGTCATATTTTAAAAAATATATATATATATATATATTTTTTTAATGTTAAATTTTTAATTTCATGAAATTCGTCAACCTTAGGTTACTCAATCAAAAAAAAAAAAAGGGTATGCTATTTTAGTAAAATAATTAAGAATTTTTACTTTTTTAAATGGTCATCATCATATCCTTAGCATGTCCCTAGCATGTCTGACTCTCTTTAGCGTGTCAAACACGTGCGCAGAGCGTGTGTGTTGTGTGTCCGTGTCTTTCAAGTGTTAGACACCTACTTGTACGTGACCTCAAAGAGGTGTCCATGCTTCATAGAGCAATACATAATTTATTTGGATCTGATTAAGATGCATAGTAGTAGACCAGCTATATGTTAGATGTGATATTTTTTCTAAAAATATGAAGGCCAAATTTGGAATCTTATAAATTGTTTCACATGATATATATTCTCTATGTTCGTGGCCTAAGTATATTGTCTCACATGATATATTGTTTGTATTGACTTTATGATGAAGCTAGGCCAACTCTTTTTCTTTTCTTCTCTCTTTTATAAGATTAGGAATATAATGGATGATGAAGGTAACTTGGTGAATGAAAATTCATTATTTATTGCCTCTGAAACATTTCAGAGGGAAAGACCATCCATGAAAATTCTTTATGTTAGACGCATAACTAATATTCTTGTATTATCAGCAATTGTATCCACCAATTACATACTTATATTATGGAGAAGAAAATATGAATAAGGATTTCATCTATAGTTCTCATGCTTTCCCCCAATTCTCTCAATCTATATATACTCTCACTCATTGGTTTTTTTTGAGAAAATGTAACAACTGACAAATGGGCTTTTTCTGTTTCTTTACAATTTAGCTTGTTTTCTGAGTTTTTGTTATTTTAATTCTCACGCCTCCCTCAATTCTTTCAATCTATATATGGCTGTATATACTCGCTTATTGGTTTCTTGAGAAAATGAAACAACTGACTAATGGGTTTTTCTGTTTCTTTCCAATGGAGCTTGTTTTTCGAGTTTTCGCTACTATTGTTTTCATGCTTTCCCCTAATTTTTTCAATCTGTATATGGCTGCATTTTCTCATAGGTTTCTTGAGAAAACGTAAAAATTGACAAATTGAGTTTGTCCTGATTCATTCCGATGGAGCTTGTTTTTCAAGCTCTTCGCTTGCCCTCAATTCTTTCAATCTGCATATGGCTGCATTTTCTAATTGGTTTCTTGAGAAAATGTAATAACTGACAAATGGGTTTTTCTGTTTCATCCCAATGGAGTTTGTTTTTGAGTTCTTCACTATGTGGAATAAGCTGAAAAATGTTGTGCACTGTGTGTATTGAAAGTTGTCATAAACGAGAAGACATATAACAATCTGTTTCTTGAATCCAGCTACCGAGACACGATACCTAAACTCCAGTAACCGGGAGATGTGTGCTCCCAACGAACCTCAAAACTCTTCTGATAATCCCAATTCACTGCCACTAGAAAGCAAAGCTCCATGCCAACTACTCCAATTCACTTTCCAGGAACTAAAATCAGCAACTGGAAACTTCAGACCCGACAGTATTCTTGGGGAGGGCGGTTTTGGGTACGTCTTCAAAGGATGGATAGAGGAAAATGGGACCGGCCCAGCAAAACCTGGATCAGGGATTACAGTTGCGGTCAAGAGTTTAAAGCCAGATGGTCTCCAGGGCCATAGAGAATGGGTGGTTAGTAGATTATCTGCTTTGGGTTAGTAGATTGACATTAAGACTATTGAGAGTGAGATGCCAAGAAACGCTGTGATTACAAAATAATCAATTGAGTTTTTGTTAAATACAGGCTGAAGTAGACTTTCTTGGGCAGCTTCACCATCCTAATCTTGTTAAACTCATTGGGTACTGCATCGAAGATGATCATAGGCTGCTTGTGTATGAATTCATGACCCGCGGAAGCCTTGAAAACCATCTTTTCAGAAGTGAGTTTAGACATTTTCTTGCTTGCTTGATACTATGCTTTCTGTTTCATGTTGTGCAGAAATGACAGATGCATCTAATATGCTATTTATTTATACATTAGGAATTTAGGATTATGAAATTGTATTAAAACATATGGTAATAATTGGATTTGATATCACACACTGACCTTGGCTTTAGTCAGTGTTAAACATATTACTACAAGTCTTTTCCTTTCTCTTTTTCTTTTTATATTGAGACTTGAGCGAAAGATGATTGTCAAATGCCCAAACGATTTTATCATTAGCTTTAAGGCTAATCTTATACCAATAAATGCTTTCCCAATATTTTTATGGAAGGTGGATAAATTTATAGAGTTGTGGATTGTGAAGACTGTCAAACATAGTATGTTCACATCAGAGTTCAATGTTTGCTAAAGTAGTGTTTGGTTCACTAGAATAAAGTGAAATGGAATAATTATTCCATTAGAATGTTTATTCTCACATTTGATTCACTAAAAAATTATAGAAAATACATTGCAAATGGAATCATCATTCATCAAGCGAATGGTCATTCAATAAGGAAGCTAAAGAATGAACCATTTTATTTCATTCCACCTCATTCTAGTGAACCAAACACTACCTAAAAGGTTATGTTTGGTACGCTGGAGTGGGTTGGAATGTAATGCTCATTTCAATTTTGTGTTCCCTTTTTCTTGTGTGGTACGACATAAGCAAATGGAAATAGTTATTAAGATAAATTACATTTATGATTCTTAAAGTATGTGCTTTGTGTCAATTTTGTTCTTTAAATTTTAATTTTGTCCTCAAAAAAAGCTGCTAACTAGCTTGTTCCTGTACTCTGTTCCATTAAACAAATGCTGATTTTGCTGAAACTCTTGAAGGGACCATACCTCTCCCATGGTCCAACAGAATCAAAATTGCACTTGGTGCAGCTAAAGGCTTAGCAATTCTCCATGGAGGCAATAAACCTGTCATATATAGAGATTTCAAGACATCTAACATTTTGCTTGATTCGGTAATGTCGCTAAAGATTTGATCAAATTATTATATCAAGCCTTTTGCTCAACCCAAAACATCATTAAAATGGAATTTTTGTTCACAGGGATATAACGCGAAGCTCTCAGACTTCGGTCTGGCTAAAGCCGGTCCTCAGGGAGACAAAACTCATGTTTCTACAAGGGTTGTTGGGACATATGGATATGCTGCTCCAGAATATGTAATGACAGGTATGAAGTCATACCTCATATCATCCAATTGGAATGCTTGACAACTTAATTCGATTTTTTGTTTAAATACTAAGTTGGTCCCTCGTGTTAGTATGGAAGTTTGAGTTCTAACCAAAGTTTTTAAAGGCAAATGTGTAACACGAGGTGTAAGCCTTGAGGTACAAGCATTTTGAATTTTTATAGAAGTTTGAGTTCTAACTAAAGTTTTTAATGGTGAATGTGTAACACGAGACATGAGCCTCAAGGTGTCAAGTCATAAGCATATTTAATTTTGAATTTTTATTTCTTTATTTATTTAAAAAAAGAAAAAATATATTAAAACTTAAATATAAAGGTGTAAATGTTTTTTTGCTGAAGGCATCAGACATTTTGTTGTTGAGAAGGAAGCTTGCCCTCATTGAAAGGGAATCAAAATTCAAAGTTTCAGTTCTTAAAGCTTCTCACTTGAGCATTAGTTTTTGTGTTTTTTCTTAGTCATTTCCTTTATTTGGCTAGTGGAATATTGTTACAAAAGAAGTTTTTTTTTCTTTCCAATATTTAAATAATGTATTAGGCTAAGTTTAACAATAGCTTAAGAGACATAATCCCCATATGCATAATCCTTATATGCTTATGTGCAAAATGCATACAAGAGGCGCCCCTCAAACTGTAATGCAGAACCCTTTAGGAAGTGTTACTTAAAAATAAAAACCTCAATGTGAGTCTCAATAATGCCTATAAAACTTTGGATCTAACAACTCGTAAAATGTTGGATCCTTTTTCTTTCAGGACACTTGACTTCTAAGAGCGATGTTTACAGCTTCGGAGTGGTCCTTCTTGAGATTTTAACAGGCAGGAGATCGATGGACAAGAAACGCCCTAGCGGGGAACAAAATCTTGTTACCTGGGCTCGCCCATATTTAGCTGACAAGCGAAAGGTTTACCAACTCGTGGATCCTCGCTTAGAATTGAATTACTCCATAAAAGGCGTGCAAAAAGTTGCTCAACTAGCTTACAACTGCCTCAACCGGGATCCAAAATCACGCCCGTCAATGGATGAAGTTGTGAAGGTTCTCACACCATTGCAAGATCTCAATGACCTCGCCATATTATCGTGTCACGCTCGGTTATCTCAACCGGGGAGGCGAAAGAAGAAACTGAATGAAGCTCACCAGCGCAGCCATAGCCAATCAAAAAGCATTCGAGACTCTCCTGTGCATACTAGTAAGCAACATTGTAAATAAAGGCTAAGTCAGTTTTTGCCTCGAAACCTAATATTTGGATGAAATTTCAATGGAAATGGATTGTGTGGTGCCAATAGTTCAAGTTTTTGTTATAATTTTTTGGGTGTTTGAAATTTGACAGAGCCAAGGGACAATGTAAGAGAATCATTTTTTTTTTCTTTCAATATTTTTTCAGTAGAACTGAGATATAACCATTGGTGTGGAAGGTTGCAACTTCCCAAATGCCACTTGCTTTTGCTTTTTCTGTTTTTTGTTTTTAACTGTCACACAAGTTATTAGGCTCTATTCGGCAAAGACATTTTTTCTCAACTTTTTCTGTTTTTAGTGAAAAATTCTCTCTTTTTTAAAATTTATTTTTAGGTCCTTTAAGTCTTAAAGGATTTAAACAGTAGAAATTTTTGGAAAAAAAATACTAAAAACAAAATTTTTTTTTTTTTTTTTGCTTTTTGGTTTTTGTCTTTTTGTCAATTTTTTTAAAATATTTTTTTATTTAAAATTATAGTATTATAGTCTAGTAGGACTTAAAAGGTGAAAAGTTTTTTAGAATAAATTTAAAGGGAATTGACCAGTAAATCCCCTTTTGTAGACTTGTAATCTATAAGATTCTAAATGTTTTTTTTAGTAATTGAGTGGTTCCTTAAATTATTTGTTGATTGCTTTGCCATTGTTAGTACAGCTAGGGGACACGTGGCATGGTTTTGTATGGAGAAGGTGGTAGGGTGTTTGTGTGTCACGTTGTTCGAAAAGCGCACTAGTAGCTTTTTAAAGTTTGGTTGTTTTTAACACATGCAGTGTGGGACGTGAATTTCTTACTAATTGTTTTTTGGTGCGTGACGTGAAGACATACAATAATTCAATCAAATTGGGTTCGCCATATTGAAGTGTTACATGTTACGTTTAGAAAAAGTATGCCAAGGAGTTTTTAATTTTTTTAGAGTGTCACAACATACCTGCCATATTGTCACATTTGAAAAATATATATTAAGGAGTTTTTATTTTTTTAGAGTGTCACATTATATCTACCACGTTGTCACATTTGGAAAAAGTATACTAAGGATGAGTAAAAATTTTGGAGTATCACATCATACTTGCCACGTCACATTTAAGAAAAATACGCTAAGGAGTTTTTAATTTTTTTGGAGTGTCTCATCATTAGAGTGTCTCATTAATACCTACCACATTTGAGTATCACACCATACTTGTCACACATTTAAAAAAAAAAAAAACCAAACTTCCCCAATTAACTAATTAACTAGTGAGAATATATCTGTCTAATCAATGTCCATCCACATGTAAAAAATGATTTATTGGTCACACATTACACCTAATAAGGACTCCTCAATCAACCATTTAAAACGTGCGACCAAATGGTACAGAAGTTCCAAAAAATAAGATTTTCCAAAAAAATTTAAAAATTTTTTTAAGAAAAAAAAAATAACAAAACATGGCCAACCCCTAAATTATTTTAATTATTTCTATGGAATCTGCCACGCTACCAAAATTGCCAAGTTGACAGTTGAAACTCAGTAAAAAATTGTAATTTCTAAATGTAAATTAAAAAAGGTTTTATATTTTGTTAAATAATTTCAAATTTATAATATTTTCATAAATACAGTATTTATTTAAAGTAGAATATTCAGCCCCAAAAAAAACTCCTCTTACCGACATACCAAGACAGTTCAAATTAGGTGGGCACGTATCCACTCAATCCACCAAAATTGAATAGTCTGAATTTGTTACAAAATAGATAGTTTTAATACTCCGAGTGCACGAATGTAGATATATTTTTTTTCAATCCGCCTAAGTTTGGATTAATGATGGATGGAAGGCCATCCGATCTAACCCAATCTGTCAATCCTCCTAAAAAAAATAAAATTATGCTTTTATGCTTTATGTTTTTAAAAATAACTTTTATTTAGTAATTGTGTTTGCTATTTACGAAATATAAAAGTTGTGCCTTTATTTTTATTATAAAAAAGAACAATAAATAATTTTGGACTCAAAATAGTAAAACTCAAACTGTCAAACCAATTTGAGTCCACCCTTCAATTTGTACGCTTACTCAATTCGCATCCACTAATTAAGCGGATGGATGCAGATTGATTTTTTTTAATCCACTTAAATTCGAACTGATGTTGGATGAGAGACCACAAGACCCAACCCAATTTACAAGCATCCTTAGTTCAAATATCTATCAAAATATTTAGTTTGATTGAGTTTTTTGAACATGTTTTTTGATTTTTTTTTTATAAAAAAATAAAAAACTAATTTGATAAAAATGAATACTAAGATCAATTTACTCCAAAAAAAGAGAATCATATGAAAATAACGAGTTTTTTTTTTTCTATAAAATTAATTTTTGAAATTTTTTCAAAAAACATATTTAAAAACTCAACCAAATAGTTCTAGCTTAGCTTGTTGAATCAGTTCTGGGAAAATTAACCGTAAAGTGAGCTAGCTAGTAATATATTCTGAGAAATTAACGCTATGTTTGGTTTCATTTTCTGATTTTTTTTAAAAAAAATAAAATTTAATTTGATAAAAATAAATACTATTTTTTTTTTGAATTTTAGAAATCAAAACCTTTAAAAATCTTTGCTATTTTTTAAATTTAAAAGGGTGAATTACACTAATAGTCCCTATAGTTTGAGATTTATGTCACTTTGGTTTCTGACTTTTCAATTGTGACACATTTGATCCTGAATTTTGAATCTTGTTTCAAATAAAGACAATTAAAAATATTATTAGATTTTTCAAGGGTAAAATCATCAATTTGATAAAATATAAACTAATTTGACAAAAATAAATGTCAAACAAATATTTTTGAATTTTTAAAAATTATTTCTACCCACTAAAAATAAAATTATGTAAAATTGATAAATCTTTTAGACATCTATTTATTTTTTTACCAAATTAATTTTTATGATGTGTTTAGATGATGATTATGTAAAATTAATTTTTAAACATTAATCATATAATTTTATTAATTTTTATCAAATTTACATAATTTTATTATTGGTGGATAAAAATAATTTTTTAAAAATTAAAAATGTTTGTTTGATATTTATTTTTGTCAAATTAGTTTATATTTTATTAAATTGACGATTTTATCATTTAAATTAAACAATGGTATATTTAATTGTTCTTTTTTGAAACAAGATTCAAAATTCAAGATCAAATACGTCACAATTAAAAAGTCAGGGACCAAAGTGACATGAGTCCCAAACTATAGGGACTATTAGTATAATTTGCCCAATTTAAAACTAACAAGAATCTTTTAATCCAAACCCATTCAATTTTCATATTAGAGTCAATTATCTAGCAATATATCAACAAAATAATATAACAAGCACACAAGGATAAGAGAAACCAATTTTAATGCGAAAAGTCCAAAATAAAAAAGAAGAAGAAAATTCACAACCCACTATTAAAGATCAAGTACTACGCGTTGTTTGGGAATGAAAAAATAAAATAAATTAATAAGATAAAATGTTACGTTTAAATTATAATTATTATTTTTTATACAAAAGTTAAAAATACTAAACCAAACAAACTTTTAATCCTAAACTAAAATAACTAAAAAATCAAAAAAATAGACTTAAAAAACTAATTGCCAAACGGTAACTTACAAGATTATGATGCAAATATCTTATTTCATTCAAGTTACATGAGCATCCCAGTATCTTCATTCACATCCACTAATCCTTAACGCTGTGTTTGGTTGGAGGATTTGGGGAGGGATTTGAAAAAGGAAAGGAAAAAGGTGTGTGAAACTAGGTGAAATATAGGCATGCTTTATTTACATTTCACCTACCATTTCCATTTCCCTTTCCAAATCCCTCTTCAAATCCTCCAACCAAACGCAGCATAAGTGTATTCCTCCAATCTTTATCGACAAATCATAAACTCAATCAAACCAACCCAGAACATGATCTAAATCTATATAAATGCAAATTCCATTCTCAGATAGTTTTAGCAACCCACAAACATCAAGCATGATCATTTAACCTCTCAAAGATGAATATGAACTATATAGTTCTCTAAGATTTCCCAAGACTTGGAATGTGTATATATATTTGTGAATAATCTCAAACAATAAAGCCTAGGTCTCAATAAGAGAAAACTGAAATGAACATGGAAATTAAAATAGTTAAGAATGTTATAAAACACATTGATGCGTTTGAGCTTGCAACACACTGCGCGTTCGAACCAATGCTTCACTATAAAGATTTATTGAAAAACATTTTCTAGTGTACATATTGCATATGAAGGCATCTTGAACTCTTTTTTGAAAAGAAAAAAAAATTCTAAAAAATACAGGTGCAAAGCCGAAATACAAAGTTTATAGGTTCCAAAATGTCCAGCTCCATTAAATAATTTAGCTTATAGTCAACAATTAAATCATCTGTGATCATGAACTCAAAATTAACCCAACCCAAAAACCTAACAAAATTGTGTATTTTGAGGAATTGAGTCCCAAAAAAAAAAAAAAAAAAAAAAAAATCTTGTTTGATGGTATAAGAATAATATTATGAATGAGTATAATACAATTCAAGATATTTCTTATGTGCAACATATATATCATGTAAGATATTTATGTATGAGTCATAAGTGTATGTATGTCTGCAACATATATGCACACAACTATAGAATTCATGTAGGTGGGCGACAAGCCGTGGCGGAGCCAGATATTCAGTGGAGAGGGGGCACAAATTAATGACAATATTGATTTTGTTTTTTTTCTCATAATAAACAACAATAAGATATTACTAAAAGTAAATATTAAGAGTTTATTTGGATAGATGTGAATTTTAAATTAAAGGATTTGAGGCTAAATTTTATATAAATATTGTGGAGTAACTATTTTAAGTGGATTGAAAAATTAAAAAAGAAGATAAGTTGAGATAAAAATAATATATTTTAGTAGAGATGGAAATGATATATTTTAGTAAAGAAATTCTATAAAACACACCGTAAAAAAAATGTCTGTTATATGTTGCAGTTATAATCTTTGTGGTCTTTAGTTATGACACATTACAGTGTTGGATATAACTTAATTATAATTTTTTGTGGTTGTTATTTTGGTTATGATTTTAGAGATTTTTTATTATACATCAAATAATGATTTATATAATGACTTATTTTGATATTAGTTATGACTTATTGTAAAAATAAATAAATATTAGTTATAATTGAAGATGTATTGTTTGGTTATAATTTATATAGTAGTCATTTTAATTATGAATGAAAATAATTTGGTTATGAAAATTTATAATATCAATACCATAAAGCACCCCTTTTGGAGGTGTATTATAGAAGAACTTATTTTAGTAGGTTCATTGTAATTAAAAAGAAAATTTATAATCAAGAGACTATTATAATTTGAAGAATGCATATTATTATAAGTTTACAGAAGATATATATGATATAATCTATACATATAAAGGTACCAATATAATTATCAAAAACTTGAGGGGGCACGTGCCCCTGGACATACACTGCCTCCGCCCCTGGCGACAAGAAGAAGAAGAAGAAATATGTTTTGATACATCAATAAGTTCATGCAATACATGCAAAGAAGAGAGAAAATAATAAGATACAATTAGTAGAGAGAGAGAGAAAGAGAGAACCTTGATAGCGAGATGAATTGAAATCCGTGTAAAAAGTGATATTGGCGCGGCTCAATCTGAGATCCTCATTTACAACCACAAGCGTAAATCCGTCTTCGGATTGAACCTCACCAACATCGCTTTCTTTTGCTTCTTTTTCTTTTTTTCTGATGCATCAGAAGTCGTTGCCTGAGGAGGATGAGTCATACCTAATACTCTCAAAAAGGAAAAGGAAAGAGTACGTGTGTGTTCTATCCTTTACTCACATGCTTGGTACCACTTACCAACTAAAAAAGGGAAACATTGAGAAAGAAGAACATCAAACATGCATGTCCCAAACAGGACATTAATACATACATGTTTGTTGATCTTTCAAAAGGTATGTCTTGGTGGGGACAAAACAACTCTATGAGGTGGAGGTGGAGGTGGAGCTGGTGGTTGAGGGTGGCATGTTGAAGAGGGTTTTCTCTAAAATCATTATTTATATTCATGAATTGATCTAATTATAGATATTGAAGTTAAACTTAAAATAGTTGTCTTGTTGAGAACATAGTGTTTTCATTGGCAAATTCAGTTAGGTTTCAAGGGATGAAGGCATTGAATAAGATGACACTAGAGGCCAACTCAGGTAGGCTTTGACAAATGTTTTTTTAAAACTTGTTTAGGAAAAAATAAGTGTTAAAAAATTGATGCATATGACAAAAAATAAAATTAAAAAAATTGTTTTTGTTATTGGAAAAGCTTTCTCCAAATACTTAAAAAAGTGACTTTTTTTTCCCCCCTATTTTGTCAGCTAAATCAGCCATTACTAGATTAGCAAAAATTTTCTAGCTGAAATAGACCAAAAAAAAAAAAAGTGGCCATTTAAGCCAATGTCAAGCAGAGTTTCAATATAAGACTCTTATTAAAGTGAGGTTTAGAGACAGCTTGTGTGATTCGTACCCACACCAAACACAAACAGTAAACATTTTCCGATGGACCAAACCGGCCTTGACACCAATAACATTAATTTAAAAAAGATTAAGTTCACAAATGAGAAAAGAATCAAAAAGTGATCAGTCAAAGGTAGTGAAGTAGAAGCAAAAACACACACACACAAACGAGAGAGAGAGAGAGAGAGAGAGAGAGAGAGAGAGAGGTGATGAGAGTGAAAGTGTGGAGATATGGGGGTGGAGAGGGAGAGAATGTATAGTGGTTGGTGGTTGGTGGTAGGGCTTGTTTGCCTCGGGATAGGAAGGTGAAGAAGGTGAGAGGAATGATGTGAAGAGGGAGCAAAACTGACTTTTTAGGGTTTGTCATGCTTAGTTTGTACTCAAATAAACCACACACACACACACACTCCTTCACTTGCGCATGCATTCTGATAAATATTCTCCCCTTTTTTTAAAAAAAATTAAAAACCCCCAAACAAGGCCTTTTTCATTGTACCTCCCTTTTGGTCTCTAATGTTATTTTGACCACCCCAAGAGCTAACTTTATATGTCATGCTTGTATTTGATTAATTAATTTAAACCTATACTCAGAGAGCATGAGATAGTTGTATTGGCTTATTTGTGCACTCATTCATATAAATCAAATGATTGTTCATATGCATCTTCTATTAATATTATATATGTATATATTTTGGATTAGTTCAGTTTGCTTCGCACTACAATAAATTAAGGTTTTAGGGATAAAATTACTTTTTAGGAACAAATATTTTTGTTATCAGAAGTATCATTTTTGTATTTTTAGTGATGAAATTGGAGATTTAGTGATAAATTACTATCCTTTTGAGACTGAAAATTTTGTTTCAAAATAAACCTTTTTTGACCAAATTATTTTGTATCTAAATATGCATTCAATAGTTACGTTTTCAAAAATTTGTCGCTAGAAGTTCTTTTTTGACTTTTTAAATGACTTTCTAGCAATAATTCTTGCGACAACCAGGATTGATTTTCAAATATTTTTTACAATAAACTTTTCACTTTTAGGGATAAACGAATTTGATCCCGAAAACTCTTATCAAAATAAGTTGTTTATCAAAAAAAATTTGCACTTTTACTTTGTCCAGACTATTGTTAGATTTTGTAAAATGACACAGACCCAAATTTAAAATTATTAAAAAAACAAAATGTGTCCAGAATAATATGATGCGCTATGAGAAATGTGATGTTACTAAACTCAATACTGAACACTCTGTTTAAGTTTTTAGCTACATTCATTTTAGACCAGAACCACTGAGGAAAAAAAATTAAGGGTAAACTATTAATGGGTTATAATAGTTGGATTTAATTCTCATCAAGTCTTATTGAAAATAAATCCTAATAAAATCGTCTCTAAAAATAATTTGTTGTGACAATTTTTTGTATATGTCACTAAAAATTGTCAATTAGTGACTTTTTTTGTTACGATTTTTATAAATTATCGCTAAAATTTATAATTAGTGATATTTTTTTGTGACGAATTTTTGAAACTGTCGCCTGAAAGTTGAAAATTAGTGACTTTTTTATGACGATTTTTTTAAACCATTGCTAAAACTTATAATTACTGATACTTTTAATGACAATTTTTAAACTGTAGCTAAAAATTAATGATTTGTGACTTTGTTAACAATGTTTGATAAAAAATATCATTAATTATTATAGAATCTGTTAAATAATAAGTTCACCTATTAAAGCATGTACGTAAGTTCCCAAATAATAGTTCAGATACTCAAAATGTGATCCCACAATACAAAGTTTAAATGAAAACCATTATTAAAAAAAAAATTATGGTAATTTTGTGAGAATATTCCTTAGAAACCCCCCATTTCAACGGATTTTTCAATGTTTAAAAATGAGGATTTTGGGTGCCATATTAAAAAATATTCTTAACTATTAGATTTAGATTTGGAAAGATTCCAGTCATTGATCGATAATGATGAAAATAGTCTACAAGCAACAATGTGATTTTTGTCACACACACAAAAAAAAAAAATGAAGAACATTTCGTTGTTTACTACTAGAATTCACTTTACTTATGCTATAAAATATTCTTCACTAGAATTCACTTTACTACTAAAAATATTCTTAACTAGAATTCACTTTACTAACTTATCATATAATGTTCTGGGACGGAACCAAATTTTCAATAACAGAGGGGTCAAAAAATAAATAAAATTTTTCATCATAACACATATGTTACCTTATGCACCTTTGGTTATGGTATTTGTTGTCTTTGGTTATGAATTATTATTGTGTTAGTTGTTATTCATTGAGATGTTGGTTATGATATTATTTTGATTACAACGTATGTGTGTTTGGTTAACTCTTTTCTCTTTTTTTTTAGTTATGACTCTTGTAAGATTGAGTTATGACATTTGTGGGAATCAAACTCACAAATATCATAATTTGCATATAGCATTACCCAAATTATATATATACACACACAAAATAAAATAAAATAAAATTCAAACAACAGTGAAGCAATTTACAATAGGATGAAAAAATATTTTTTATGCAAAATAAATAGAGAATGCAAGATGGGAGAAAAATAATATACAAATTTTTTATACGGAGAGCTCATTTTATATAAAAAAAAAAATGAGATATATATATATATATATATTTATAAAACTATGACACTATTTTTAACGAAAACAGGGGATCATGGCTCCCATCATCTTCTTCTAATTTCTTTGCTGATAATGTGACTCTACTAACTACTACAATAGACCCTATTTACCACACAAATCGTTTATGAATAATGTTATATGCATCAATTGGTATATAAATTAGTGTATTAACAGATTATTTGACATAATTTTAGAAATTTTAGATATTTATAATTTGTATAACAAGTGGGTTCGATAATAATATTATAATATATATTAGTACACTAATTAATGTATATAGCACTACCAATCATTTATTTGTACGTACCCAAAACCACCATTTTTGTATCATAGTCGGACAATATTTTAACCTGTTGCCCTAAGGTACAAAACAAATATTTTTGGTACCATACCTAGAATAAATAAACAATTTTTTAAAAAATAATAAGCATATAATTACATTGTGCAGTAAGGCTACTTTCAATGGCAAGCATGACTACTTTAACGCTGGTTTAGATGAAAAATATTTTTTAAAAAATACTTTTCATATTTTTTGATATTTGATAAAATAGAAAATAAAAGTCAATGCAAAATATTTTTCATGATCAACATAAAATAAGTTTATTTTGGTATAAAATATTTTCAACTTTTAAAATACGGAAAATATTTTATGGACTAAAATTTTACCAATATTATCACATCTACCACCACACTACCATCACCATGGTCATTGCCTCCATCACTATCACTATCACACTGTTGCCCAACCACCTCCCCTTCCACATTCGTTTCACTACCACCAACACCAACCATAGAAAAATATTTTTTGGAAAAAAAAAAAACATTTTCTGAAGAAAAAAAATTCATAGAAAATATTTTTCATTCGAAAATGTTTTCTATTCAAACAAATGGAGCGTAAGTAATAAGTAAAATCAATCTGACTAATAAATAAAAATCAAGAAAATCACTTCAATTTTTTATGAGAACCATTTTATTTTTGTATATTCAATTATAATCACTAACAATCAAATATTCTATTCAAAGATAAAGTGTGATTTTTGGCTATGTACCCCTAATTATTTTTTGGTACCCTAAAAAAGTAGTAATTATTCAGTAATTCAGAAATATATATATATATATATATATGGTATTCTATAATTTTGTAATTGGTAGAGAAGATGGACATGTGAGATATTGTGTTAGATGATTGGAAAACATGAAAGGACATATTAAATGATAATTAGTTAATAAATGATAATATTATGAGAACATTCTATAATTTCTTCAAAAAAATTATAATTTCAACACCAACAACAGAGTGTCCAATTTTACAGTGTATACACATACATACCCCTCACAACCAAACCCCGACAAAAAAAGTGACAAACTAATCTTGGTAGTGTCCTATATCAGTAGGCAAGAAGGCGAGAAAAGTCATTTTTTACGGTTTTTTTTCATTTTTGTGATTTGTTTTTTTTTTTAAATTATACTTTTCTGGTTCATCTTGTAGACGAATTTAAAAAGTAAAAAATAAATAAAAATTTCAAAAAAAAAAAATTTCCTCAAGGAGAGCTGCTATTAGCAGCGATCAATTATTTAGGATCACCCATTTCTTTGGGCCCTCACTTATAAATTCTAAAACTCTTAAATTTTTTCTCCTCCCAAATAATACCAAAATTATTCTTACGAAAATATTTTATCCATTCACTTGAATACACACCCACACACTCCAAAAAGCCTCTCTATCAAAAATCCACGAATGTGATTACTACTTCATCTCCAAATATTTGTTCATGACCTAAGAAAATAAATGTTCGGTTATTTATTCCCGAACAAATAAATAATATTCGGGCTTGTGTTTCCAAATTTCGGTCATATGTTTTGGAGTTCAGTTTCGAAAAAACAACGAACAATTTTTATTATTTTTGTCAACTTTATAAGGTCAATTTTCTCTAAGTTAAGAACACCATAAAAATTATGAACCTCTTCTGAACTTTTATTATTGTACTCCTCTCGTCTCATGGAGTTGTGGTTACTGAAAAAAATTTCACTCATTATCATTGTCAGAGAAGTGTAAGTAATCAAATGGTTGCCATTGTTACCGTCAGAATATTGTCGCCAAAGGGTTTTCAAGGTTTTGAGGGTGGATAGATTTTAAAAATAAAATTTGGAGAAGATGAGATGTGTGGTGATGGAGGTGAGTGTTCTCATAAATTCTAAATCATGATATAGTGAGTGCGTGAGTTTAATTGTAAAATGGAATGTCTCAAAATTATCAATATCCATTTTAGTAATTTTACTTTAGATTATTATTATAATAAAAATAATGCTAAAAATAGAAAGTCCAAAATAACTGATGAGCTGCTAATAGTAGCACTCCTCTTAAAGCCAAAGCCAACTGTTTTTTACTCTCTTTTTTTTTTTTAATCTTTCTTCAATTTTTTTTTTTAATTTTTTAGGTCTGTTTAGTGGAGCATAACTCAAAAATGTAAATTTTAAAAAAAATTTAAGAAACTTAACTATAAACCAAAAAAAATAACAAAAGAAATTACTAAAAACGTTGATCCCAAACAATTATAAAAAAAGAAACATATAAAAAGAGAGGCAAGTGATGAGCGAAAAAGGGGAGAGAGAGGAATGTAGCGAGAACAGAAACATGAATATTATAAATTCACATTTAACTATTTAGAAATTATCTAGAGCTATTATTTTATAATTTAATTTTATTATATATATAGATTTTATACTATACAAATTCAATCTCAACCACACATTTTCATTAGAAGTTGTTATTATTTATTTATTTTTTGCCACACAATGGAGATGTTTGGTGGAAATTATACAAATAACTTATAACTTATTTTAATTTGTGAGTTTATGGCAAATTTTTTGATATAACTTGTTCTTATAATTTATTAGACAGAAATAACTTAAATAAACAAAAAAAAAAAACACTAATTTTTCATAAGGTAAGATAATAGTGTTTTTAATTTCTACTTTCTAATTATTTATTTTTAACTTAAAATAATCACCACTAAACACTCTCAATAGAATATTAGAAGATAGGAAGTTAAATTATAACAAAAAAATCTCAATCACTGCATCAACTCAAACTCGAAAACTTTCTCATTATCTCAAAAAATAACTATATGAGCCATAAACTAGCTACCATCTCCATAACTTCTTTTTTTTTTTTTGGAGTAGGTATCTCCATAAACTTATTCGAACATAAATGCAGAATGTCAGGGAAGGATTTGTCTGCATGGAAAGAAGTTTCCGAAGTTGTATGTACAAACACATACACCACACCACAACACACACACACACACACACACATAATAAAAAATAAAATAAAAAAAACAAAACAAATACTCTCTCTCACAAGTAATTATTCAGTAATTTTGAAACATGAACACATAATGTTCTATAATATTATAATTAGTGAAGAAGGTAGGTAGGTGAGATATTTTGTGTTCGGTGATTAGAAAATATAAGAAGGCATATTGAATAATTAGTTAAGAAGTAGAGACATGTAATATTTCGAAAATATTTAATAATTTCCCCCGTGTGTGTGTCTCTCTCTCTCTCTCTCTCTCTCTCACACACACACACACACATATACACACACACACAAACACACTTTTGCAATAGAAGCGCACACACACACCAAACACACTTTTGCAATAGAAGCAAAAAGGCTAGGCCACAGCGGGGACACCGGCGCTAAAGGAGCCCTGCCCTGGGGAGACACTCACCTTGGGCCTTGCTACCCCTTTTTTATGGGCTCACCCCTTTTCCTTTCAGTTATTTTAAAATTTAATAAATATTAAATATAACAATTATATCATTAAGGCTTCATTTGAAAATAGATTATTTTAATAATTTTTTATAAAAATATGTGTAAAAAAATAGAGATAGTAATATTTTTATTTTTTAGTTAAATATGTAGTCCCCAAACAAAACCTTAGTATGACGGGTCAATTTAAAATTATAAATAAATGAATATTACTTGTTAGAGCAGTCTCTTACCTCTAATTATTTAGTCTTCTCATTGCAATTTTATTAGTTGATATCAATATTATATTCAATATTTATTTATTTTAAAAAAAATTATTAGATATAAAATCCTTTATATGTAGTCCCCAAAAATTATTTAGATCACTCACAATGTTTTGAAAGTCTAAAAATATATAATCTCATGATAAAATATTACAATCTATCTATACTATTATATAAAGTCAAAACTTGACCTAACGCCTTTTATTTTCTACATATTAAGTAAATATTTCGTACTAGCTAATTTAAACATAACTTCTCACCTACAAAACAATTACAACTACTTACTTTTTTATTTTTATATATTCTTTATTTTTATTAGTTTGGCACACAATATGTGTATCTTCCTTCTAATCAGTACATACGCACATCCAAAATGTTAGGTGCCCAAATATCCCAAATTTTTTTAATTGGTAATATTATTGTTGTAAAAAATCGTGTAAAAAAATACACTTCGTGACAATATGATATGGTAATGCTACATGCGTGGCATAATTTTTGAGATTATGAATGTTTCAATCTTGAATAAGTGTCATGATTATTTTAAATCACACACAAATGCACTTGATATTTTTCTTAGATCAAAACCTTTTTTCTGGAAAATTCTCTCACTCACTCATGATTTGGGGGCGATAAGTTGGCGTGCCACTAGCCAAACAGATTACCCCACGCCTTAACCATTTCACTCTTCTTTCAGCACCACATCCTATGAGACTCTCTCTCTCTCTCTCTCTCTCTCTCTATATATATATATATATATAGTTATTTATTTTTCTAGCAATTATTCAGTAATTTTAAAATTGATCTAGATCCCCTCTGGTCTATGATTTGGATCGGAAGGCATTGTTCACCACTTGTTTCATTTCGACAATTAAAATTGTTTATTTTGTTGCGCTCTTTGTATATATCATCTACACAAAAAATTAGATCGATCCGATATTCGTAACCTATTCATTTTATTGCATTTTTTACTAAAAAAATTAATAGTCTATTTTTAAAAACACATTTGTCATCATTTTTTAGTAGACAAATGTGATAAATTGAATAAATTACGATTATCGGATTGACTTTTTTTATTATATACACGAAGAATCTAACAAAATAAACGATTCGAATTATTAAAACGAAACTCATAGTGAACTTCACGGGTTTGAACAACACCTTCCCGTCCATGATTGAACTAGGGAGAAGTCAAATTCTTTTAAAATACTATTTGACACAGTAAACCAATCACCTAGCAACAAATTTTACAATTGAATCATCCTAACTCACCTTTGTTAGATAGTTAAGAGAAAGAAATTAACTCATTTATTGTAATGTTTTATTAGTTCAATATACCATATAAATAGTAACATATGATATTCTGAAAATATCTAACAATTTTATCATTTCTCTAAGACTAAAGGGTGAGGGGTCAAAAGATAGCTCTGCTGCCAAGGCTTTATCTAATTTTTTTTTGTTTATTTAATTTTGTTCACAAGTCTCATGAAGAAACAGTATTTTTCCAAGATGAGCAGTTGACCCATATAGTATGCTAAAATGGAGACTCATTGATTAGAAGGGTAGGACAAAGGGACAACCCCATGGCCTTTAATTTCAATGTTTTTGGGTTTTGGCATGTTGACATGTTGGCCTTTTTCTTAGGAAAAGCAAAACATACTTTCTTAAACTTGTGTCTCCTCCACTCCAAAAGAATATTTTGAATCACTTTTTAAGTGTCTCTTTCTTTTTTCATGCTTTGGTGTCTTCTAGACCAAGCATTTTTATTAGAATCATGCTATTACTTTTACAGTGTAGATAATGTCAAAATAATTAAAATTTTAGAATAATTTTTATACATTTTTTATATAATTCTATACATTTCTTATACGCATATTGAAACTAATGATCATCAATTGGATGATCAATAGCAAAACCCTTATTATATTGACTACCTTTGAAGTTTAACAAAAATATATTAAGTTCTACAAATTTAACATATTTACACCGATTTTTTGTAAGGATAAAGTGATTGAAAATAATAGAAATAGTATGTATGTATAGACACATGGATTAGTATAAAAGAGATAGTAATATAATTTTTTCATTTATACGATTAACAAATTACAAATGAAAAATATGTTAAATGTTATACTTGAAAACTTAACGAATTTAAAATTATATTTAAGTTTGACTTGTTTAAATAACGAATCAAATTCAAGTAACTTAATTTGTTTAACAGCGTTACAACCAAGTAAGTCTTACGGAGCTAAATGTTGTTTAATCATTAAGAAAAGGTTTTTTTTTTTTTTTTTTTTTTTTTTTCTTTTTTTTTTCTAGTGCCCCTTGGATTTGAGATGAAATCAAGAAGAGCCTTTTGGGATTGAGAAGAGTAGGAATATTGAGTAGGTGTGAAAGTGGGAAAACCCTTGATCTAATGCGCACATATTTTTGCATGAAATTCGGGTCAATATATATATATTGAAGTAAACTTGAATGTTTCAATTTGTCACCTTGTGCAGACAACAAAGACACATCCCTCTACGAACTCGAGCTGCTACATCTCTCTATATACCTATGTATTCACATTTGATTGGTAATTAGGAGTGAGATTGGATCATTTTATTTTAAGATAAAATTATTATATTTTAGAAAAATATCCAATCATTAGTATTTTTTAAAATAATTACAAATCAATGTTAAATTTTATAAATTTTAATAATTATAATTTTAAATTTAAATTTTTTCATAAATTTGTAATTATTTTTTAAAAATACCAGTGGATTGTATTTTCTCTTTATATTTTTTACTTGACAAATTTTGTCTTTTAGCTCTTTTATAATAAGGAATTCTTGGCCTTGGGCAACATGTTAAATAAAAAGTCAAAAAATACCAATTCATTTGTCATCTGTTTAAAACAAAATTGGACGTCACATTGATGTTTTTTTAGTAAATTTCTACACTGATTTGATCATTATTTTTAAGCTTCTATACTTTCAGTTTCATTATTTTTATTTTCAGAAACACGAAATACAAAAATGAAGAAAACAAAAACACAACCCAACCTTGTATCACAATTGCCACAGTTTTAGATCGCTTTCTTCGGGGATGTTGATTTAGAAATTTTCATTTCTGCTTCCAAAATATATTTTCTTAAGAAAAGTGATTCACATCCAAATCCAAATCCAAGTCCCAAAACCAAAAATTTATTTCTTTTGATTCTTTTTTATGCCTAGACTTCCCCACTCTTGGAAGAATGGAAACCATGCTATTCAGCTATTTCTCACCCCCCAAAAATTATTTTAGCGTTTCTATTCATTTGCCCTGAAATTGTCAACTGCTGTGCACAAATTACAAAAACATCCTTTAAAGAATATCTGATAAAATTGGAACCATGGAGAAAATATCAGCATGACCTCTATGCAAAGTACAAGCCAAATTCTTTTCAATAAGAGAATCTCACAAACACGTGAAATTACCAAGTTTTTAATATCTAACTAAACATATATATATATATATATCTTATTGATACAAACATAATATATGGAATCCTTTATCCCCATTTTCCCTGTCCTCAATCCCAAATCAACTCTTTGCCACACGATCAATCTTTCTAGCTCTGATCGTGTGGTAGATAAATGGTTTGGAATAGGGAGATGGTGGGTATGAGAATAGAGGACCTAGTCTCATTTCTAGATAATACAACTTCATATAATTCGGCTGCATATATGTCACATGTTTGTTGAGTGTTTAATTACATGTAAAACATAAAATTATCATCCAACCAGTTGCTACCAAGTTGAAAAACAGAATATCAAACTGTGGTGAGATTGGAACTTTACAACATTGGGTCTAAACAACTCTTTTTTTGATGATATTCAATAGAGAACAAGAAGAAAATTGCATATTGCAATGTCAAAGTTCCATTATCCTAGAATTAGAATACTTAAAAAAGACCTAGCTTAGCAACTTTGGATAATATATTCTATAAGAGCTAACATTCATTATATCAAAATTTGGCTAATTTGCAACCGATAGCATGAGATCAGCACAGCATTTTAACGCTTACTTCCCCTTAAGTTTGCTGTATGCATATAGACACGACCCGAGAAAACCAAGAGACTGGCCAATGACGTTCAACTGGGGATCAAGGCATGCTTGTGTGAGAAATTTAGCAGAGACAAGAATACTGTGTAGAGGGGCATCAGGAAAAAAAAAATTGAAAAGCCAAAATGAAGTTTGTGCTTACCAAATCAAAGGGAAGCCCACCAAACAGCAGCCAGCCAAGTCCAACTGTAAAGAGATCCTACATTGACATGATTTATCAGTTACAACATTTTCTTCTCAGTTTAAAAATGAATTGATAATCACAAAATGTATTTCACTGATAAAATGTGGTCCACTTTGGTGGATTTAGGCCTTGACTAGGTGCAATAAATGAAAATTCTACAACTTTTGCCATACATGTTGGGCTTGTCCCGATGGTGATAGGTTTCAAATCATAGACCTGTAACCAAACCAAACTAAACCTTGTATCCCAATCAAGTGGGTTTTTTTTTTGCCATTATGCTCTATCAAGGGCAATATACTCAACTCAATTAAGTTAAATATAAAAATAAATAAAAAATAATAATTCCTTTTACCACTGCATCCTATGTGGGAAAATGCCATTAGTGGGAGTCATTGAGTCTGTGGCCATGCAGGCTGGTCCTCAAAATACTTCCCGTTGGACAAGATCATATGGTGAATGAGAAAAATTTAGAACTTATATATAATGAAAATAACGTACTTTATTGTATAATTTCAGCAACCCAATCAATATTTAGACGTGAAAAAAGAATGCGTTAGGACTGACGAAGCAGTTTTCAGGACTGACACGAGCTTTATACATGCATATACAAAAGCAGACCTTTAAGTTACCACAGATAGTCTGTGTCAGTGCTGAATTGAGGGTTGTGTTTAAGAAAACACTGTAATTCAACAAGAAAGCCATTATACAGGAAAGAAGCATCACCACCTGCACAACATTCCAATACAGAAATTAGAAATCGGTGTAAATTCAGAAAAGAACACCAGTTGATTTTCATTTAAATAAATGAACAACAAGGCCTCTAGTTAAGTGCAGGAAACAGAAATGAAGCGAATGTCAAGAGAAGCAATTAGAAGTTTAAACAATTAGTTTGACATCATTTCATTGGTGTTTATCATTAAGGTAGTGTTTGGTTCACTGGATTGAAGGTTGGAATGGAATGGTTATTTTGTCAAAATACCCATTCTCATGTTTGGTTTGGTAAAAAGAAAAAAGAATGTACATGACAAACAGAATCAACTTTCACCGATTTAGGAGATTGGTCATTCCTTAGGGAGGCTAAGGAATAATCATTCTATTCCTGCCCAAAATCATTATAGTGAAAAGCAACATCACGCTTCAAAAGAACCGATTCAGTGGTTTTCATAAGAAAAAGTTCAAGCATGTGCATGGAAACTTAATATCAGAAATTCAGGATATATGAAGTATGGGTACATCAGAATCTGTTTTGTTTGTTTTCTTTTTTATGCTCATTTCACCGCTTCACAAGCAGTCAAACATATTGACAACTGATGAGTTATGGATGAGGTTATCATTTGCGTTTCAAATGCGAAAGTGAGGCTATGATTTTTGTGACAGAAAACAACGCAAACAAAAGAAGTAAAATAAGTAAGAAGATCAATGAAAACAGCAATGGAAAGAAGTGAACTGGAGAAAGTTAAGTCATGAAGAGACAAGGCTGAAACAGCATGAAGAAGCACGAAACATTTAAAAGTCGGATTAAGGGGTTGTTTGGGAAGTGCTAGATTAGTACACTTTTTGACTTTTTATGAAAAAACTTGAAATATGAGTTGGGTTTAAAGTGATGTGATAAAGAGGTGATGTGACCCAAATAGAATAATGTGCTAAAATAGCATGTGCTATTTTAGCACATGCCAAACTAGCACTAAGTAACTTAAAATATGGCTTGTGATAGAGTGGAAAAGCAAATCTTGTTATTGTTGCTAAGATGAATTGATAATGAGCACCATGGATGCTGATACTTGTTACGAATATTTTGTTGCCAGAGAACCACGGAAAAGAGGCATTAGCTGGCCAATCAAAATACTTATCTATATCAAGTTATGGATGACACAGGAAAAACAGTGAAAAATGCACAAAAAGTTTCAAAAGGTACAAAATGTTAGCTGAAGAGTATTGTGAAAGCAGGGCGGACACAATTTTGCATCTCATGCACTAAAAGCCCATGTATATGCATTAATGAGAGATCCTAACAAAAGGAAATGATAAGACAACATACGTGAGTTTTTATTTGCAGTGCAACAACAACAGCATGTACTTTAATGTTGTGTTTGGATCTAGGATTTGTGGATCACTTTTGCATACCCTTTTCCTTTCCCTCCACAAATCCAAGATCCAAACATAGCCTAGATCTACAATTCATTTGAAAAGGAAGCACCTGAAAGCCAGGAGAAAATAGATGTGGAAAGTTCATAGTCACTTCCAAGTCACCTCTGATGAAAGTCAAGAATAGCAAGATCGGTCCACAAAGGAATCCTTCAAAAAATTCAATTAAACAAACAGTTGTAGGATTGAGTAATTTAAGCTTAAGGAGGCCAGCAAATTTCATTTTCTGTAGAAAGATTTAGAACTCGAAAGATGTGATTCTGTTGGAGACCTGTCATCTTACCATTGCACCACATGAGGCCAAAGCTATTGAGGCCACTCGACTTTCCTGAGAAGATTGAGAAAACATATCAGCACAAGATATGCAATGCCTCACCATAACAATGAGAAATGGAAAGACGCTTTTAAAAAAAAATGTACCAATGCGAGCCACAGAAGCAAGATATATTGCTGTGCAGATATTCGATATGAAAACAATAGCATAGCTATAGGAGTCAAATGACATGTCCCGAGCTCCTGCTACCAGTGCACCAAGTATAATTATTGCCACACTGATGAGACGCTTGGAAGTTTCAACGAGAAAGATGTCAGAAACATTAAATTTTATAGGTCAATTCCTATCAAATAAAGTTGCAAGGATAAAACAATCTGAAAAACAAGTTTGTCATGCTTGTATAAATTTTCATAGGTTTTTCACTTTGAAGCTTGTAAAATGCCTAATCGAATGTTTTTATTACACATACATCAGGCCTTTGGTATTTTATTCAATTAATCCAACACCATTTAAATTTGGTTTGTTACTAACTAACATTTTTAGCTAGGATAAGTTCAATAATCAAAATAACTCAAGAATGTGTAAAGGTTTACTAAAAATCTAAAGGGAACAAAAATAAATCAAAAACATTAATGATGTCCACAGTGTTAACAACACTAAGTAGGATATAAATATTTTCAAGAAAAATCAATGATTGATGTATCGGGAGAAAGCAACAATGAGAACATGGAGCTTACCTGCAAACCACAGAAGGTGAATGTTTCTGTCCTACCAAAAGGTACTCTGTGACCATCGTAAAAGCTACGGTTGTTCGCCTAAGGGCGGTGTACATAGGAACACTTATTCCACGCACAGATTCCATTGATGCCAGCTTTCACCAGAACAGAAGGACATAGGTATATCTAGAAGGAAAATTCTAATATCTACCAACAAAAAAGTAAATGATTCTGTGCCATCAAACTCATACCATGTAAAGCAAATATGATATTGCAAGAGGAATGGTGTGACGCAATGTCTTCAATGGTACAAGAGTTGCCTGATTGATGGTGATACCCTCTGGTTCACCATCAGTGAAAGAGATGATCTTCCAGTATTTCATTGCATATAGAAATATACATGAACACACCAACTGCCAAAAAAATAAATATAAAATAAAATAATTCCTCAATTAGCTAATGAGAATGATCAAACTTACATCTCCAATTCAGCAAACAATTTTCCATGTGGCGTCAAAACTGTTAGACCACTTAGGAATCAAAGAGTTTTGAATGAGTAGTTGGGGGAAACATTATAAACAGAAGGAAATATATGGGTGAAAAATCAGATTGCATCATTATAAAACTCATAAAATTGATATCATAATTCAAAAATATATAATTTGTGAAAGATAAGTTTACATTACTTAATTCATGTAGGATATATTTATCATAATTAAATGGGTCTTTTTGGTAAGTGTTCATCAAAGTTGTACATTAACAACCAATATTATGAGTACCTCAACCATTATGAACCCCATGATTGACAGGGTGTGAAGAAAGATGGGGCAAACTGAATTGCAACGGGGAGATAGATCAATCAACAATTTAACAATTAGGGGTTGGGGATGGCATCAATTTTACATATAAATATAGGATATTTGGAAACAAAAATCTCCATCCAGTTTCCAGATTGAAGCCTTTCCCATATCCTTCTTTAAGAAGGAAAAAAAAAAACATAAGTAGCATCTTCCAAGGGTATCACGATAGCTTTTAATAAACCATGTTAAATTTGAAACAGCCCAAGGATCATATTGGTGATCGATGGTTCCTAAAGAAGCAAAGTTTGATTTAAAATTTTATAGGCCATGTTTGATTGCCAGATTATTTTGTTGATCGATGCTGTCCCTTTAGAGAAATATGTGATATTTGGGTTTTCTTACGTGATTTATTTTAATTTAAACAAATTATGCATAGTGATTTGGCTCACCAATAAGGGGGCACCAACCATGAAGTGCACAAAAGCAATTTTATGCATACTTTTTTAGAACTGAAATTTCCAGCATGTTACAAATGATTCATATATATTATGAATGAGAACATTCTGACAAAATGGAGAAACTTGGTCCAATAAGTTTGCAAACATGAAGTCAAGTACTAGGGTAGCCACTCTGGTTAGTAACTATGTACCCAATCCATTCCTTATAGGACCCCGATTTTGTGGAACCCCAATTGGGTAATGGCCCATAGGAGCTCAATTTAATGCATTATCTTTTTGATTCTTCAATTTCTCCCTCACAAACAGTACGCTTCATGAGCCTATTACAAAGCAACCCTTACTTTTCCGTTTATCTTTCTATGCTTACAAAGGGGGATTGTGTGGCAAAGTGTGTTCTGTATACGGCCTTTTCTTTATTAATATTCAACTATATATGAGATTAATATGTACACAGTTGCCAAGTCATGTGCACAAGTAATGACGACAATCAATCACCACTAATACAAGCAGAGTTTCTAAGTCAATAATGTGCAAGCTGGTCCATTCAAATAATTTAACTAAAGAAGTCACCTGAAAGAGTGTAATGACATTCGCACATGGGAAACTGTAAGAGGAAAGGGCTGCTTTGTTGAACATTACCAAGAGAACTGCATAACAGATGTCAAAGTGTGATCATAGCAGTTAAAACAGAACTAGCAGCCCCGTGCCACTGTTAATAAGAACATGTTAAGAATAGTATTGAAATCTTGACTCATAATCATATTAGTGTCCTATCATTCTCGAGTAATAATATCGTGATTCATGATATCACTAAACAAGCAACTGCCAATACCCATGGGAAGCAACTAGTACAAAACTGGCGAAATTGAACTAATATTATTCAAGACAAATTCAAAAGGCTATATTTGCAACAGAAGACTTGTTGAAATTGAATGATGACATTAATTGATAATCAAGAAATGCTCAATGACACAAAACAGCGTGCAGTTATGGCTAATAAGTTTGATATAAATTAACAAAACAAAAATTTGCAACAAAGCCGCCACAATTATTTTCATTTTTACCTCTCAGGCCCATTAACGACTTAGGCAAAAAGACTAAAATACCCTTGTACACAAGTAACGTCATTATGCAAACTACATACATTTTCATCATTTTTTAAATGGCAAAATTCACTTGAACCGCTTTTACTTTACTCCATGTGCCATTTAATCACATTTGGCAATGAGCACATAACCTACAGATGTCTTAACTCGTGTTTCACACTAGACAAAATATATAACAGTGCAATTTAGTCCACAATCCTCAGCGAATTATGTGCTTATTTTCAAATAACATACTGTAAACTACACACATGCCTTTTTCAAACAGGTCAAACCAAAAAAGGGTACAAAAAAAATATCTCTTAAAAAATAAAGCAAAAGGGTTAAACAGCCATATAGATGTGGCAGAAATGATACATCCCTCTAATTTGAGAGTTCTAAAAGAGCACTAATGATGTGAAAAATTAAAAAAATAAATAAATAAGATCAAAACATCACATCACATGGACCCACACACCTATTAGATCTCTTAATTTAGACCTCTCAATCTTTTTGTGTGTCTGTAATTATAAATTAAAATTTTTAGATAATTTAATAAATGAGGGAAACCCTACAACAGCTTTAGAATGAAGGAAAGCACAGCATTCAGAAATGAAAAAAAGATTAGGGGCTCTAATTAAGAGCTCTAATAGCTCTAATTAGTGTGTGGGTCCTATGTGATATGATGTCTTGGCCTTGGTTTTTTTTTTTTACATCATTAGTGCTCTTTTAGAGCTCTCCAATTAGAGGGATGTATCGTTTTTGTTCAGAAATTGTAGTTTTGAAAAAAAAAAAAAAAAAAAAAAAAAAAAAAAGGAAGAAAAAAGAGGTTGAAAACATAATTACACCAAGACCCTTCCATTATTAGCAAGGGAGCAGCTTGCCTCCAATCCGAGATCGGACTAGGCGGTATTGTTCGGCCCGTGGAGGCCCACCATGGGTCCCGTTTTAATAATCTGAACCGTTCAATGTGTAGAATTCGTCAAGTACTATATGGTTGTAAGAAATCAAGTTGATTGGATATCGATAGTTATGTGACCAAATCAGTTTTGTATAAAAAAAAATAGACGGTGAACAAATTAACGATTGACAAAAAACTGATCTGATGAGATAGCTATCATATCCAATCAACATGATTTTTTTTACATGCATATAGTACTCGATGAGTTCTATACATTGAACGATTCGGATTATTAAAACAGGACCCGTCTCCTCACAAGCCGAACGGCACCGTCCAGTTCGAGCTGCTTCCGTTGGCAAATATCATTTCACTCCTCATCTATAAACTAGTACATTTGACCCCCTCTTCAGAAGCACCTTCAAATCAACTTTTGCAATGAAAAATTCAAAAACTACGTTAGGTTTACAATTTTTGAAAATTATTTTCTTTCTCCTCTCTCCTTTTTTTACACATTAATCAATAACTTTTTTTCTTTTTCTTCTCTCATGCTCTCACAATCAATATTTCTCTCATACTTATCTATTCAACTAAAAAAAAAAACCAAAAATCATTCCAAAAATTTTTTCAAAATATATGACCAAACAAATTTCAAAATTTTATGAACTCTTTTCAAAAAACTATCTTTCAAAATTGATTCTCAAAACTAAACCAAAGGAGCCATTGTTCACCACCCCAAATAAAGATGTAGGTTTTATATAATAGAAATAGAATTATGAGTGTGTATATATATATAGATATGTAATGAAATGTAAATGAAATACACAAAGCATTGTACGAAATGAAAGAAGAAGAAGAAGAAGAAGAAGAAGAAGAGGAAGAGAGAGAGAGAGAGAGAGAGAGAGAGAGAGAGAAGTAGTAGGTACCTGCACAACCCATGTAAGAGAAAGCGGCATAGACACCTCGACGAGTCATGGCAGAACTCTGTTGCAGGCTTCCCTTGTTTTCTTTAGGTTCAGAGATCGGTAACTTGTTCGAAGCCATGGCTAACTACGGAGATGTCTCTCGCTCCTCACTCTAGACCACCCTCACAAAAATGCCGCTTC
The DNA here is from genome assembly GCA_030407325.1 of Camellia japonica. Classification (NCBI taxonomy): domain Eukaryota; kingdom Viridiplantae; phylum Streptophyta; class Magnoliopsida; order Ericales; family Theaceae; genus Camellia; species Camellia japonica. The sequence continues at coordinate 67,916,476 of JAPPVO010000019.1, read as the reverse complement.
TTTTCTTCTTCTCTCTCTGTGTTGTGTACTTTAGAGAAATTGAAAAAATAAAAAGACAAAAATAAAAAGAAAGTTAGAGAGAGAGAGAGAGTTGGCTGACTGATGGACTCCGAGGATGTATCCTTTTCCGCTACAAGAGTGGTGTAGTAGTGTCAACATTACGTCATTTTTAAAAAATTTATATCATAGCTGGCTTTGTTTGGTTTGTTTTTCAAAAAAAAATTTAAGAAAAAATTTCTACAGACAAATTTTTAAGAATAATTAAACTAAACAAATTTTTTAAAAAAAATTTTAAAATTTTGTTTGGTTACTTACTTTTCAAAATCACTCTCTCTCACATACACATCAAATCAATTACTTTTTTTAAAACTCTCTTCCTAAAACAATTTTCTAAAACCATTTTTGAAAAAAGACAAACCAAACAAATTTTCATATTTTTTATCTCAAAAACTACTCTACAAACACAAACCAAACAAGGCCAATGGCCAACTATGATACAGACCCCGTTATCTCCCACCATCGCTACTCCCCACACACGTGGGAATTAGTGATTGGAGAAAAAAATTAAAATAAAATTTGGCCAATCACCACCCACTATGGTCCTGGAGGTCTCCCCAGTGGGGTCCCAAGCATTTTGGATTTTTGGGCGGCCTGTCTAAATTCTTTGGACTTTTTAATTTTTAATTTGATTAATGTTAGATATTTTAAAAAATTTATTAAATTTTTTTATCAAATGTCTCATATGTATGGGACCCACACAATATGGATCCCATGTAGGTCCCACATCCATGTGAGACATTTGGTAAAATTTTTGATATAATTTTTAGGGTCTCTAACATTTTTGTTTTAATTTTTTTATTACAATTATACCTAGAATTAAAATACATCATTTAATAGACCACTCACCTACTAAATAAGAACTAACCCTCTATAATATTGTACACCCACCCACACCCTCACCTCCACTTCTAGCTTTACGTTTTCACATTTTTGAACCCTAAATCTATTACTCTTCATAACCAACCAATATAAACCCTAAACTTGTTACTTTTCATAGCCATTTTAAATCTTGAATGTATCTTCATCATCATCATCATAAACCCCCCTGAACCAGAAACCTTAAACAAAAAACTATTTTCAAGTCTAATATATTACTCTTCATCAGTTATTTAACATTGCAGAGCAATGAAGGACGATGACAATAATTCTGATGAGATTGGCGTTCCATTAGTAAGTTTATCTATCTTACATTAACATTCTCGGTCGTTTTCAATCGTTGTTGTTTTGTTCAAGCTGTTCGGTACTAGTTTACCTACTATTAAGATTATATTCGGTAACACAGTATTGAACACAAACATTTAGTTCAATATATGGGTTCTGAATAATAATGCAAATAGTCAAATACTAGTGTGCCGAACAGTTCGATTTTCAACCTGTGTGTTTCATGAGGGTTTTACCTGAGATGAATTTTCGACGAGTTTTCTGACTGTATTCTTTGGATACCGTCAAGTTGATTCCTCATTTCATTGAGAGTTGACAGGAATTTCAATGATGAACCGTCGATACAATATTTTTCACTGAAGTAATGGTGTTTATTGATGCAATGACCGTTGGCATTCTTTTCAACAAGAGATGGACGGTTATCAAAAGGAGGAGAGATAGTGTGCAAAATTAGGTGGATATACCCTTAGGTGTGATTTTATTATGAATAGGGATAAATTTGGTATTAAATTAAGTGTTCAAAAAAATCTTATTAAAATTTAGGATTTAGGGTAGGGGGTCCAAAGAATTTAGGCAAGTGCTAATAGTAGTCCTCTTTTTAGCCTTGTTTGGCAAGTTGGGTTTGGATATTTTTAATTTTTTTTTGACTAAAATTTATAAAAATATAAAATAAATTAAAATGATCAATAAGATAAAATGTCACATCAAATCTATAATCATTTCACATTTTTTTCACAAACATCGCATCTAACTACAAAAAAATTCAATCATCTTCCAAAATATAACAATTTTAACCTAATAAAATAGTTAAAAATTAAAATAATCCATTAAAATAGTTAACTTTCAAATTAGGTTTTGATTTTTCTTTTTCTTGTCACATTATTTGAGATAATTTATGGAGGAAAAATTATGTGAATGAAATAATTTTTTTATTTATAATAGCATTATTCAACGGAGAATTTAGATTTTTAAAAAAAATCAAGACACGTTATTTGATAGTGGTATGAAAAGGGGAGGGGATAAAGGGGTGGGGCTGAGATTGGGCTCCAGATTCTTTTTATCCTCATTTTTTTTGTCCTTTGTTAGTTTTGTCGGATAAAAAGGGAAAAAGAGGTGAGAAAAGACCCACATATTTCATAGTTCAACATTTAGGCCTTATTTGGCATGATTTAAAAAAAATTAAAAAGTCAAAAAATTATTATATTATTTAAATTACATCATTTTATTTAAATCACATCACTTCTCTAATACATCACTTCAAACACAATTCATATTTCATAAAAAGTTAAAAAGTGCACGTATTTAGATCATCTCAAATCACCCCTAGGAATTGTTTGGGATGTTCTAAATAAGTGTATATTTTGACTTTTTATGAAATATAGATTGGATATGGGTTGAGTTTGAAGTGATGTGGTAGAGAGGTGATGTGATTTAAATAAAATGATGTGACTTAAATAGAATAGTGATTTTTTGACTTTTTAACTTTTAAGGCCTTAGTTTGGTAAACATGTTGGGATTAAATAAGCACATAAAGATAATAAAAAAAATATAAAATTACAAAATAACAAAATACTTGGTTTTTGATACAAAATAATCAAATTGACCCATATACACACAAAAAAAAAAAAGTTAAAAAAGCATCATTTCCAAGTGGAGGGCAATTTTGTCATTCCAATGTAAAAAAGTCAAACAAGAAAATCAAATGAATAAAAAAGTCTCAGGCTAAAAAAGCCAAAAAAATCAAAAAATCAAGTTTAATTGTTAGATTACAATCTTATAACTAATGATTTAAATGAGACATACCACGTAGGAGGAGTGAAATGTTAAAATAACTGTTATGAAAGAAAAATTAATGATTTAAATGAGACACAAGTATGAGGAGTCAAATGATACTATAATAAAACATTTAAATATATATATATATATTAAAAAAAATCCTAAAGATTTAAATCAGATAACTAGACATACCAAATATGATCAGTCAAATGTTGAAATAACTGCTATAAAAAAATATATATATATATATATATGATTTAAATGAGACATACCAAATATGAGGAGTCAAATATTAAAAAAATTACTATAAAAATTACTAATGATTTAAATGAGACATACCAAGTATGAAGAGTCAAATGTTGAAATAATTGCTATAAAAAAAATTTGTTGAAATAACTAATACAATCTTCCTTGAGATTGTTTGAAATCAGACCTCTTTTAATTATTTCAATCTTCTATTCAATGATAATAAATAATTATATATGGAGTAAAATGTTGAAGTAACTGCTATAAGAAAAATTGTTGAAATAACTAATACAATCTTCTTTGAGATTGTTGAAATCAGACCTCTTTAAATTATTTCAATTTCTATTCAATGGTAATGAATAATTATATGTTTTTGTTTTATTTTAATTAGTACAAATAATTCTTACTCCCTCTATTCAATAATTTATCTCAATAGTTTATACTGTAGTATTACTTATTTCATGTAATCATGTTTATAATCTCATCATATTTGAAAGGGCTGAATATGAAATAAGTCGGATCCAAGCCTTAGGCCGGCCCAATCCACTAAAGCCCAAATCCAAGTGGGTTAAATGAATTTATGGGCAATCCAATTGAGCCCAAATCCATGATCAACAGTCTACCCAAGTCCTCAAGCACTTGGGCCCAACCCGCAGTGGAAAGGCTAGTCCAGCCGCGATGCTGGGCTGGGCTGGGCCGAGCTGCAAGACCTAACCTATAGGCCGAACTAAAGTGGGCCGAGCCCATACAAAGATATCCGAATGGACCAGTCCATCTCTTTAAATGATCTTCTAAAAAGCCGAGCCGAGGCACAACGGTACCGAGCTGAGGCACGAAGGTACTGTGCTGAGGGAACCTCACAGAGAAACGTGGAAGCCATGAGGATGTGCATGTGCAAGTTGCCACCTCAGCTGGTCCCCTACACCTAGAATCACGGAAGCTGTTAAACCAGAAGAATGTGATTTGTTATCAGCATGATTACAGTGAGTATAAGCACCTTTTGACAACTACCAGGTGGTCCCTCACCTTGGGCAATGCTAAAAAAAAACTTGGCGGCACCTGAGTTCCATGAAACCATATTGAGAAGCAAACAAGGAACCCTATATATACTACATGAACTTCATATTGAAGGTAACTGAACTATTCCAAGTGGAACCCCATTTACTTACAAACTCAACTCTCTTCTCCGATCACTAATTCCCACACCAGAGGGGTTATCCGGCCAGCCCCGATGGGCAGCTCTTACGGTGCTTCTTGTGGCAGGAACCTCAATCCTTGGATAGTCCAACCGAGTGTGGAGCCCCGATCCATTTTCATCTAGTGCAGAAATCGGTACGCACAATTGGTGCGGTGAACGTGGATCACTTCGTCTCTAAGCTCTGCACTCAGTTCCGGCGATGGGGATTGAGGACATCCCACCTTCGACACATACTCCACAGACGGAGAAGACAAATGAAAAAGGCTTGGCACTCCCAACAGTCCTAGAAGAACAAACTGGAAACAATAACCGGACTCCTGAATCCGTCGAGCATCAATTACCCTTCACTGGAGGTTCTTCTCATCACTTTCTTCTGGAGAAGGATTACAGAGATCGGATCATAGACTCCATGGGGATGGAGATACAAGAGCTGAAAGCACAACTTAAAAGGGTGTTGGGTGACCCAACGGAAAGAAGACTGAAACAGAGCCCTCTCGCTTGCAACGGAGGAGCTCATCCAAAGAACCACCAGTGAAAAAGTTCTCCAGAAATGAATTTGGGCAACAAAGCCAGCCTATCCCGGTACAGAGTGAGGCGGCGAGCAGTCACACCCGTGGGTCACGCCGGAGAATGGCTAAGAGGCAGAAAACAATTAGGCAATAGATTGAATACCCTCCTCAAGACCTTCGTACTTGGTTGATCGGCAACAAGCAAAACCAGCAACAACGGGATCATTTGGACCGTACCGTTCACCAGAGAGAGCACCGAGCGCTGGATAGGCTCGTCTTCTCGCCATTCTCCCCGGAAATTGAGGCCATGAGACCTCCAAAGAAATTCACCCCGCCAAAGTTCACTTCGTACGATGGGAAGTCAGACCCATTGACGCATATTAGCCATTATAGATAGATGATGTCTCTATGAAGCCAAAATGAGGCACTGATGTGCAAAGTCTTCCCATCCAGCTTGGGAGAAACTGGACTTCGATGGTTCAATAGGCTCCCCGCTGAATCAATTCATGGCTGGAAGCAGCTCTCCGAAGAGTTCCTAGCCAGGTTCGTCTCCAATACTAAGATCCCGAAAGAGCCGGATACACTGTTCGGTCTCCGAAAGGAGTAGGAAGAAACGCTGCGCAGTTATGCTAGGAGGTACTGGGAAGAGTACAATGACCTGGAGGAGAACGTGTGCAGTGAGTAGATGGCCGTTATGTCTTTCAAACATGGTCTGCGCCCGGAAAGTAAGTTGAGACAATCACTTACCAAGCGCCCGACCACAGCATTGAAAGATTTGCGTGCCAGGATTGAGCAGTACGCTCACCTCGAAGATGATCAGATCCCCATAGAGGTAGCATCAGCAGAACAAACAGCTCGGCACAAGAAGATAACAGATCGAGGAGAACATCGAGGCTCACAGTGAATGAGGTGGATAAGTCCAAATCTCACGAAGCCGTCGTGACTATATTCAAAGAACCGATCTATCGAATCCTAGAAAAGATCAAGAGAGAGCCCTTCTTTGTTTGGCCGCCGAAAATGTTGAGAGATCTGGTTCGGCGCAATCAGAAGCTCAGATGCACCTACCATCAAGACAGGGGGCACATGACTTAGAACTACAGGGCACTGAAGCGACACTTGGAGGACCTAGTAGTAGCTGGGCACCTCTGGGATTACATTGATCAGGATAAGGAAGTGACCGAACCGGGGAACCCACTACTAGAACCAAATATTGAGCACCCATCTCAGTTGATAATAAATGTGATCCATGGAACAGCGACTCAGGAACCTGATGAGACACTGAAAGAAGAGATTGCTAAGGCTATGCAAATTCAGCAGGTCATGTCAGTAGAGCCTGCATCGAAAAAGCTACGCACGGTACCCAAATCCCCATTGTGCACTGTTTCATTTACTAGAAAGGATTTAGAAGGCATACAACACCCACATACCGATGCACTGATTATAACTGTGGGAATTGGGAAACGATTTGACGTAAAACGAGTCCTGGTAGATCAAGGCAGTGCAGCGGACATATTGTATTATGACTTGTTTAGAAAGCTTGGTCTCTCCGAACAGCACCTCACCCCAGCGGCAGCTCCGTTAGTAGGCTTCAACTCACAGCCAGAATGGCCGCTTGGCAGAATAGTGTTGCCAGTTGTGGCAAGAACAAAAACCCTCCAGATGGAGTTTCTAGTTATTAATACACCATCCCCTTACAACGCCATACTTGGTCATCCATGGATTCATCAAATGGAGGCGGTCTCTTCAACCTACCACCAGCTCATCCGTTTCCCAACGGAATACAGAGTAGAGCAGATCTCAGGGGATCAAGTTGCATCCAAACATTGCTTCATGGCGGCACTAAAGGCTAAGCAACTTTGCAACCGGGTACAGACAGTGGAAATGGCCGAACAGCCAGTCTTAGAAGATGTAGGGGGAGCCCCGGAGGAAAAGATAGTAGAGGATTTGGAGAAAGTTCTGGTAAAGGAAGATGATCCAGAAAAGTACTTCCTTATCAATACCTCGCTAGGCGCTGATGAGAAACTTCAGTTGCTGGAACTGCTGAGGGAAAATATGGAGGGATTCGCATGATCAGCATATGATACTCCAAGGTTGGACCCAGAATTTGCTTGCCACAAGCGCAACATCAACCCTTCTGCTCGGCCCGTTGTATAGAAAAGTCGGAGATCCTCAGTTGAGCACACTAAAGCAGTAATTGCTGAAGTCGAAAAACTCCTGGCATCGGGAGCAATCAAAGAAGTTCAATACCCACAATGGTTGTCCAACACAGTCGTAGTCAAAAAGAAGAACGGAAAATGGAGAGTTTGCGTTGACTTCACTTGCTTAAACAAAGCCTGCCCCAAAGATAGCTTTCCGCTGCCTCACATCGATCAACTGGTAGACTTAACAGCAGGGCATGAGTGCATGAGCTTTCTGAACGCTTATAGCGGATATCACCAGATACCACTGTTCGGTCCGGATGAAGAAAAGACAGCATTTATCACTTCGAGTGGAACTTACTGCTACAAAGTAATGCTGTTCGGCCTCAAGAACGCCGGGGCAACCTACCAGTGAATGATCACTTGGATGTTCAAGGACCAACTTGGGAAAACCATGGAAGCTTATATAGATGATATGGTAGTAAAAAGCAAGCTTACTACAAACCACCTTACAGACTTGAGAGAAGTTTTTGACATCCTGAAAAACCATCAGCTTCGTCTCAATGCGTTGAAATGCGCTTTCGGGGTAGGAACAAGGAAGTTCTTGGGATACATGGTCACTCACAGAGGAATCGAGGCGAATCCGGATCAAATCAAAGCAATACAAGATCTCGAAGTACCAACAAAGGCTAAAGAGCTGCAGAAACTGGCCGGCATGGCGGCCGCCCTGAATCGGTTCATCAGCAAATCTTCAGATCGGATGAATCCCTTCTTCCAGCTATTAAGGAAAAGGGCAGCGTTTGAATGGAGTTCCAAGTGTACCGAAGCACTACAAAGTCTCAAGAGATACCTCAGCACACCACCTCTTCTGTCCACTCCAGAACCAGGAGAGAAGTTGTACCTATATCTAGCAGTCTCAGATCATGCCGTAAGCGCAGTATTAATTCGAGAAGTTAACAAGGAATCTTATATATACTACATGAACTTCATATTAAAGGTAACTGAACTGTTCCAAGTGGAACCCCATTTACTTACAAACTCAACTCTCTTCTCTGATCACTAATTCCCACACCAGAGGGGTTATCCGGCGAACCCCGGCCGGGCAGCTCTTACGATGCTTCTTGTGGCAGGAACCTCAATCCTTGGATAGTCCAACCAAGTGTGGAGCCCCGATCCATTTTCATCTAGTGTGGAATCCGGTATGCACAATATTTACTCATTATCTCATCTATTTTTGTGGTATAAATTTATTTCCATAATCTTATTTATATGGGTTTTTTATTGATAAATCCAATTTAGAGGTATTTTATCCTAATAAGTCCACAAAGGAAAGTTATAACCTAGTTAGTCCCATGTGTTTATACTTTTATTCCATAAAGTCCTTTTTTCCTGATTTATATTTTTTGTTAGACTATTATACCCTTATATCTATTATTGATATATATCATATACAAGAATGATATACATATTTCCCTCTGTTTTTGTTGTGGTAGGATTTCATTTCTATTGAAGAGAAGACGACGATACAGAGTTTGTGGTAGTGTTTCGTTGCGGTAGAGTTTCATTCCTGTAGGAAAGAAGATGATGACTTAGAGTTTGTGCTATTGTTTTTCTGTTATAGTTACTATTTCAGCCGGAAATCAAAGGAAAAGAGAAGGATTTGAATCGAAGGAACAGATGATATGGCTTACAAACTTATTCATTCGATTGATTGAAACCCACATTTGACTGGATTGAATCAAAGGGAAAGAGGAGATAGAGGAGTTTGTGCTCTGTTTTTGGTTTTTTTGTCAATTAGTGTGAATGTTCACATTTCATACTATTATTCTTTTAGATGATGTTATTCTTTTTCACAATTGTTAAAATTATGGCCCACCAAGTGTTTGATTATATGTTCAAATGAGAAATTCAGCAGAAAAAGTTGTTCCCATTGGAAACATCTCCAGTGATATTTGCTTGGGTTAGTGAACATGATTCTGTTATTGTCATTGATTTTGATTTTTTGTTATTGGATTTCAATGTAGTAATGATTTTTTGAGATTGATAATGTGTCTGATATAAAAACGATGTAAATGTTCATATTATTAATCAGTGTTAATATTCACATTAATTTGAATTGAAAATTTATCATGTGACTATTAAACACATTCATGTGAATATTCACATTACTTTTGTTTTCATATCCATATTCATGTGAATATTCACATCTCTAGTGATATTTGCTTGGGTTAGTGAATATGATTCTATTATTGTAATTGATTTTGATTTTTTGTTATTGAATTTCAATGTAGCAATGATTTTTTGAGATTGGTAATGTGTCTGATATAAAAATGATGTAAATGTTCATATTATTAATCAGTGTTAATATTCACATTAATTTGAATTGAAAATTTGTCATTGTGTTGTCAATTAATGTTAATATTAGTCACACACCCATATAATATTGAATGATGAATATGTTTTCGCTGTGTTCATTATCACTGTGACAATGTGATGTTAAGGTTTACATCAGTATTGCATCAAATTACACAATCACAAGCCTCAACTTTTATTTTGAATACAAACATGATGTGAATATTCGCACAAAAACATATGAATGTGAAGGTTCACATGAATTCTGGAATATAGATAAGTGCACTATGATTTCAAAGTATTAATTACTAATATGGAATGATGATATTAAAGTTTAAATCAAAATTGCATTGCCCACATATCACATTAAGCCAATGATTATGTGTGCAAAATTGTAAAACAGCTGACAACAATGTGAAGGTTTACATCGATTTTTTAATCTCTAAAAATATGACTACATCAGCATTGCATTAACCACAAACCATCATTTTTGTGTGTACACAAATATGAAGTGTACATTTATGCACAATTAGATTATTGATGTGAATGTTAATATCACAAGTAAAACATCAAATAAATTAATTTAGTTACATTAAGCCGATAGTTATTTGTACATAATTATACGACAACATAAACCAATATGAATATTAACATTGACTTTCTAGTAGCAAATATTATGACAACATGTCATTGTATCTTATTAAGCACAATCAAAATAACTAATTATGCAAATGATGTGAAATTCATATTCATATTCATATTTTTCTCGCCGATGTAAAATGTGTCTTTTGATGCCTTGGACGTCTCTAGCACGCATGCGATGACATAGTCGAACTTCATGCATTTGTTGAGATCAACTTTACCAATCCTCAACACATCAAACAACTGCCAAAATGGCGTTTCCTTCAAACAATCCAGCTGAGGATCCGAGAACTTGGGGCTCGTCATCAGTTTCACTAACTCAATAATGTTAGATCGGTAGTTGACCTTTTTCATGTTCACTTTCGGGGGGTTGGCTATTTGTTCAAGTTTGTCTTTGACGTGGAATTGTTCTCTTTTTCTTTTGCTATGACATCTATGAGCAACATCTGTTTGTTCAATTAGAAACAAATTTACTGTTAATGGTCACAAATGGTAAATCATAACAAGTGCAAACTATATGTGCTGTGAATAGTTGAATGATGTGACCATGGTTGCATTGAGCAAAACCATGATGTCAATATTCACATGAACACTGTACAACATAGGATAAAACAATAAAAATCAAATAAATGGTGTGAACAGTCACATAGATCATATATCATGTCATTAGTGCATGTGTTTGAAAAATGAACAAAATTTTGGGAGTTCAAATCATTTGATCATAATCAACAATTCCAACAAGGATAACAACCAAAAAATTGGAGGAAAATAACAGATGAAATATAGAATAATAACATATTATAAATATTAAACTAACATGATGTATACATGATGTTAATCTTCACATCATTACATTATATTTATATATTTGACTGTGAATGTCCACAGCCAAATATATGGTGTGAATATTCAATGTGAATATTAACATTATGTTCAGAACGTGAATATTAAAATTATGTTCAGAATGTTACAATGTGAATATTAACATGATATTTAGAATTTAATTATTGGCATTATGTTCAAAATGTTACAATGTGAATATTAACATTATGTTCAGAATGTAATTATTGACATTATGTTTAGAATGTGTATATTGACATTGATGTCACTCAATAACAAGGGAAACAATAAGATGTTATTATTTACAATATGCCTACAAGTATCAGTTTTTTTACCTACCCAAAAACATGCCTACAAGAATTCAGATGTAACCAAAATAGGGTTGACAACCATCCAAAGCTTGGTCTATAATTATTTCATGACCATCAACAACCAACAACACCAACAAGTTTGACATTGACACAAGAGAGAAGATAATGAGTGTTTTACAAAATAATAACACATGATAATTTAAGACAAATAAGTCATTACCAATATTTGACAATCTGATGCAAATATTGACATTATGTATAATGGGATTCACATTGAACCAAAAGAGGGTTGGCAACCATCAAAGATTAGGGGCTCTAATTTTTCATAACCATCAACAAGCAATAATACCAACAGCTCCGTAAATATTTACATCATATTCCATTAATGTCGGAAGGTGAATATTGACATTATGTTCATAATGTGAATATTTCCATTGATGTCATAATGTGCATATTGATATTATGTACAGAATGTGCATATTGATATTGATGTTAATCAATAACAAGTGAAACAATATGATGTTATTATTTACAGCATGGCTGCAAGAATTCACATGTAACCAAATCAGGGTTGGCAACCATCCAAAGTTTGGACTGTAATTATTTCATGACCATCAACAACCAACAACACCAACAAGTCTGACATTGATACAAGGGAGGAGATAAGGAGTGTATTACAAAACAATAACACATGACAATTTAAGACAAACAAGTCATTACCAATATTTAACAATCTGATGTAAATATTGACATTATATATAATGGAATTCACATTAACCCAAAACAGGATTGACAACCATAATGTAAATATTGCCATTGATGTTCATAATGTGAATATTGCCATTGATGTCACAATGTGAATATTTACATCATATTCCAATACCAATATTGATAGAGGGAAAACACTAGAGAGTTCATTACCAAATCACAACCACAAACAATATTAATAACAAATGAATGTAATATTCAACAAAAAAAAATGAACATCAGTAACATGGACAAAGAGTGAAAATAAGGAATTCATTCCAAAATCAAATCCAAAAGCAACAATAATAATGTAAATATATACATTTATGATTACATTATGTTATCATTGACTGAAAAACAGAGGGGTGGAAAGGAATGTAAATATATTCATAATGTGAATATTGACATTGAAGTAGATATTTACATCAATGTGAATATTTACACCATATTCACATCATATTTGATCACCCTGTAAAAATTGTACAGATTATGTATAATGGAACACACATTGAACCAAAAGAGGGTTGACAACCATCCAAGATTAGGTGCTCTAATTGCTTTATAACCATCAACACGCAACAATACCAACAACTCTGTAAATATTTACATCATATTCCATTGATGTTAGAAGTTGAATATCTACATTATATTCATAATGTGAATATTGACATTGAAGTGGATATTTACATCAATGTGAATATTTACACCATATTCACATCATATTTGATCACCCTTTAAATATTGTACAGATTATGTATAATGGAATACACATTGAACTAAAAGATGGTTGACAACCATCCAAGATTAAGGGCTCTAATTGCTTTATAACCATCAACACGCAACAATACCAACAACTCTGTAAATATTTACATCATATTCCATTGATGTTAGAAGTTGAATATCTACATTATATTCATAATGTGAATATTGACATTGAAGTAGATATTTACATCAATGTGAATATTTACACCATATTCACATCATAGTTGATCACCCTGTAAATGTTGTACAGTTGTCAATATGATGTTTACATCATATTCTATCATATTTCAATTTGGGAGGAAATTAGGGGTTCTATGGACATCAACAATCAGCAATACCAACATTGACAGAGGAAAAAAACAGAGAGTGAAAATAAGGGGTTCATTACAAAATGAAATCCAAAAACAACAATAATAACAAGAGCAATGTAAACATATACATTTGTGATTAGATTATATTATCATTGTTTGAAAAACAGAGGGTGGAAGGATGGTGCTTACCTTTGGTCCTCATTGTGGGTGGGATATGTAAATCGACGGCCGGTGAGAACCTAGGAAGAACAAACCCCAATCCTTTCGATGTAAACCTTCGCAGTGGTGCGTTGATGTGGAATAGCAGTGGCCGGCGATGGTTAGCGGTGGTGGACGACGGTGGTGAGGCGATGTGAAATCTAGGGTTACGGTTTGGGAATTTTTTGGTGTCAACGATGAGTTTTTTTTGGGGAATGAATGTGTTGTGGAGTGAAGAGATGGAATAAGAACGGTTGAGTTTTCAGAATGGAGTATGCGAGGGAGAAATGGAAGGAGGATATTTTGGTCTTACTACACTGAATGGGACCTAATGGAATAATAAAAAATGATTTGGGTTTTATGGTATAAAAGTCTTAGAAATTGGATTTATGAATAAAGCTCCCTATTTATATTTAATCTCTTTGGAAAAAATTGTGTATCAGAGGAGACCCTACGGTATTAAGGGAAAACTCATTTATTTAAGCCAAATTCATATGATTGCTTTTAATTGTTTAATTACCTTCTATAATACCAACAAATAATAATAATATTGTGATCCAATGCGCGAGCTCTCATAAAAATAGGATTTGGGGAATAACAAAATATACTTAAGTCTTTTGTTTATTTATTTGTTTTCCCATGAGAAATGGTATCTTTGCTATTTTGGATTTTATGCTAATGTTCAGTAGACATGTGAATTGTTTTGAAAAAGGAAGAAAAAAAAATACATGTGAATTTGCTGGTATTCAAATTTCAACAAAAGCTAAGGATTCAAATAAATAAAGAAATATTATAAAAGTACAAAAAGAAATAAAAGATTATTGGATAAAAAATGATCAGAAAAAAGGTCAGCCTCCCAATAATTATCGTATGCTAACAAAAATATTAAAATGAATATCAATTAGACTTATTTAATAATTACAATTATTGTAACATACTTAAAATGTAATGGAGATTAATAATTAAGAAAATTTTAAGTAATAAAATTTTTTTAGTTAATGTTGATCGAATTTATAATATATATACATACACCATACATTGTCGTATGCTAACAAAAATGTTAAAATGAATATCAATTAAACTTATTTAATAATTACAATTATTGTAATGTACTTCAAATGTAATGGAGGTTAATAATTAAGAAAATTTTAAGTAATAAACTTTTTTTATTTAATGTTGATTAAATTTATAATACGTATAATACGTACATACATCATTATTGTTATCACCGCTACCACTACCAACCACTATGCAACCATTACAACTACTAATATTACTGCTACTATCACCACTACAACCTCCATCACCAATATCATCATTGTCATAGAATTACACCATTTCCACCACCACTACAACCATTCACTTCCATAACTATTGTCACTATTGTCACCGTTATCATAATCACCACAATTACCACGATCATTACACCACCATTGCTACTTCCCTTTTACTTTTACTACATTACCCCTCCATTGTCACCACTGTATCTACTTTCACAACTGTTGCCATTGGGCCATAATTGTTGTCGGTGCCACCACCACCATCACCATTATAATATAAAAATTAAAATATGTAATATAAAAATAATTTTTAAATTTAATCTTATACATATTAAATAATTTATTTGAATTAATCACTTAAATTTTTATAAAATAACTTTTTAACTTAAAAAATTTAATATTCAATTTTCAATTTAATTTTTAACTTTTAATTTTTCAATTTTATCCAACATCATTAAGGCACGAAATGAGGGTTAAGTTACCATGTATGATGGATAGGAAAACTTAACTCTTAAGGCATGAAATGATCTTATACATATTAACTAATTTATTTTAATTAATCACTTAAATTTTTATCAAATAATTTTTTAACTTAAAAAATTTAATATTCAATTTTCAATTTTAATTTTAATTTTAATTTTTCAATTTTATCCAACATCATTAAGGCACGAAATGAGGGTTACCATGTATGAGTAGGGCTGCAAATGAACCGAGCCGAGCCGAGCCGAGCTGAGCCGAGCTTTGCTGAGCTCGAGCTTGGCTCGTTTACTTATCGAGCTCGTTTATTGAGCTCGAGCTCGAATCGATAAGAAACTGGGCTCGAGCTTGGCTCGGCTCGTTAATATTAATGAAGCTCGAGCTTAGCTCTACTGGGCTCGATAATTTTTTTTTAATATTATATAAAAATATTTAAATAAAAATTATTATTTATATTATTTAATATATAAATAATGTATTTATATTATTATTTATATATATATTTATATATTATTTAAAATATAAATAATATATTTATTATATAATTTAAATAAAGATAAACGAGTCGAGCTTGACGAGCAGAGCTAATGCAAGCTTGAGCTCGGCTCGCTTACTAAATGAACTGAGCCGAGCCGAACTTGTTTATGAACAGTTCGGTTCATTTTCAACCCTATGTATGAGGGATAGAAAACTTAACTCTTAGGTTTAATTTGGTTAGAATAAAAATGATGGAAAGTGAAGGAAATGGAAAAATAATAATTTTTTTCTAAAGTTGTTTAACATGAAAGTAATAGAAGTAATAAGAAAATTAATTTTCTTGTACGACTCATAATAGCATGAAAACTAAGCTTCTAGTTTCTTATCAAAAAAAAAAAAAAATACAAGAAAATAAAAGAATATATTTAAATTTGTTAAAAAAGTAGTTACTTCTAATTAGAATTCCTATTTTCTCACATAATTTTCATCCTAATCAAATTATACAAAAAAATAATATTTTATTTTCTTTTACTTTATTTACTACCAATTTCACTTTCCATCATTTCTTTTTTCTTTTTTCTTTTTTCCTAATGAAATGGAGCCTTAAGGCATGAAATGATGGTTACCATCTACTGAGATAATCTTTTGGAAAATTAGAAAAATAAATTCGACCAAACCCCATTTGGAGTGTGAATATATATATATATATAGGAAAATGCTATAGATCTCAAATTTTCTACCAAATGAATGACCAAACTTCTCACATGGGTGTGGGGCCTACCAAAAAGTGGACCCTACACTCATGTGAAAGGTTTAGTCAGTCATTTGGTAAAAAAGTGGACCCCACATACGTATATAATTTTTTTTAAAATATATATATATATATATATATATATTATAAGAATACAAAAATGATCTGTAGCTCGAAACATCACAACTCGAATGGCCCGAGTACAAGCAAGGACTATTCTCTCTCCTAAGACTCCAAAAGCATCTCTCTCTACTCACTCCAAACTCAGACTCTTCGATCCCTTCATCTCTTCGAAATCCTCTCATCCGTCATAGCTCTTGCATCCTCTCATTCTTCATCCCTCTCTGAAACATCCAGATTTCAATAAATTCAGGATTAAACAGGTTCAATGGAGAGAGATGATAGGAGTTAAAGGGGTTTTGAAGATGCATTCCTTTCAATCTCAGAAAAAAACAAGAAAAAAATCTAGCTTAAGAATAGAAGAAAGAAAAAAAATAATATGATCATGGCATCAATATGAAATAGCAGCAATCAATTAAAGTTGTACTCATTACAAACCCATCATACCCCCAACACATATGCAAGAAAAATCACTCAAACCCAGAAATCTAATTGAAGAAATCCGAACCAATTTAGAGCTAATTGAAAGAGAAAGAGGGATTAGAAATTTATTTTACGTTTTCTTCGAGTTTACAGAGGAATGAAAACATCAAGCTCCCAACAACAACACAAACCCATCATACCCAACACTTATACAAGCAAAATCACTCAAACCATAAATCTATTTGAAGAAATCAGAACTAATTTAGAGCTAATTGAAAGAGAAAGAGGGATTAGAAATTTATTTTGCGTTTTCTTCGAGTTTACAGAGGAATGAAAACATCAAGCTCCCAATAACAAGAAGGTCGCTGATCAAGAGGAGAGAGAGAGAGAGAGAGAGAGAGTGGTGGACAATGATGGACAGTCGCTGGTCGATAGTGAACACCATGGTCGGTCGCTCGACTTCAAAGGCGACACAACTCTCTTCTCACATTGAACTTCATGGTCCTCTCTCTCTCTCTCTCTCTCTCTTCTATCCTGTTTCTTTGTTTTGTAAACGCGTAGGTTTCACGCTGACTTGGGACAACTGGACCATACCCTACAATAACAGATTCCAACTCATTCGAGCCATTCGGGGCGAGGCTTATTCGAGCTACGTATCGGAACTCATAAGAATAATGGCAAGTAATATAACCATATAGCGTGTGTTGCTAAAGTATCCAGAGTTTACTTTGTTGAATCTATGATTATGGATTTGAGTCTTGCCTCCCTCTTTAAATTAATTTTTACAAAAACTTGAAATATAAGGGTATTTTTGGAAAATGGCGAATTACACTGATGGTCTCTGTAATTTAGGGTTTGTGCTACTTTGGTTCTTGAATTTTCAATTGTAATACATTTGACCATTAATTTTGAATTGCATTCCAAATTAAGACAATTGAATATATTGTTACTCTATTTCAATGGCAAAATTGTTAATTTGATCAAATATAAATTAGTTTGACAAAAATAAATGTGAAAAAATTATTTTTAAATTTTGAAAAATTATTTATACTCACCAAAGATAAAGTTAATAATAATAATAATAATAAATTTTTTTATTTTTTTACTTTTTTATCAAATTAACTTTTAGTATGTGTTTGGGTGGTGATCATGTAATGAGAGGTTATTTTTGTTGATATTTTTGGATGATTATCATGTAGTAGATGGTTGTATTCATTGTTAACAGATATTTTTTAATGGTTATCATATAATAGATGGTTATTAGGCTTTTAATGTATAATCAATATGTTTAATATATGAAATATTTTTAATTTTGGATATTTTGATTTAATGGATCGGTTGAATAATTACATCAAAGTTATTGTCATGTTTGACTTTTGAAAAAATAAAGATGAATTTAATGAAAATAAATATGAAAATAATTATTTTAAAAAATTATTTCTACCATTCCAAAAGATAAAATTATATAAAAATGATGTATTTTTAATTTTTTCACCAATTTAATTTTTAGTTTCTTAGAAAAAAAAATTAAAATAGGTTTTGAAAACCGAACCAAACAGAACTTTATAATAAAAAAGTTTCAACATTATTCATTAAAAAAATGCTATTATATTTCAAACTATATATAAGTTAACCAACACAAAATAAGTTGTATGACGCCTTTGCCCTTTAAATGGAACAACAATGTTTTCAATTGTCCTTATTTGGAACGAGATTCAAAAATTTAAGATCAAATGTATCACAATTGAAAAATCAGAAACTAAAGTGATACAAGTCCCAAACTTAGAGACTATTAGTATAATTCGCCATTTGGAAAAACTCAAAATATATAACACAAAAAGTGTCAACATCATGGCACGTCTTCCTTTACATAATAGAATAGATTTCCTTTAGTTTTTTTTCTTAAAAATAAAAAAAAAAATCACAAAATTCAAAAATTCAACTCCATTAATAAAAGATTATACATATCAATCAATCACTTTTTTTTCATAATTATCTCTTTAGCGGAAAAAAGCTGAAATATCATATAAGTGAGTGGTATTTACAAAAAATTATACTTGTAAACTTTATAAATATTTATAATTAAAATAATAAAAAATTTCATGATTATGTAATTGTTTTTAAAAAATCCACTTAATTTTAATTTCTCAAAAAAAAATCTCAAATATATTAATTTTTTATTCACTTCATCTATCTATACTATATATTAAGGAAAAAATGGGTTTATAATGATAAGGGATGTAAGAGCTCCACATGCTCAACTTCAATTTCTCATTTTTTCAATTTAAAAAAATAATAAACTATTCATATGTTTCACATAATTTTTGAATTAAAATAAATAAATAAATAAATAATCTTCAAACCAATCTCCTAAGATCATTGCCTAAAAGATCATCTTTTTTTTTTCCCCCCTAAAATCAAATATAAAAACATGGTTTGTTGACTTTCCAATTTATTTGTCCATCTTCTAAAATCTCTACCTAAAATCTTTCGTTCATTAAAATAAATTAAACAAAAATTAATTTGAATTTGTTTAAATTGTTTTATTTAATTGATTCTTTTTTTCTTATAATTAATTTGAAAAGCTGATTTGGTTGTTTCCCTATAATTAAATTGTTTCCTATAAATAAATTAAATAAACTGATTTGGCTCTTTCCCACTTAAGCCTCGTTTGGCAACTCACTGTTTTAGCCTAAAAGTCAAAAGTCACTAAGTTTCATTTGGCATTTGATTTTTGGCTAAAAAAACACAAAATGACAAAATTAGCTACATAAGCCAATAAAACAAAATATCATATCCAAACCATAATCATTACACTTTTTCTCTCATAAAAGTCAAAAAAAGCCAAAAAAACCAAACCAAACGAGACTAAAAAAACTAGGCTAAAAAAATCCTGATACAAAAAAACCAAATAAAAAATCCAATGCCAAACGAAGACTAAAAAAACTAAAAAATGAACAACCTTTATCAAAAAATTAAAAATTTCTTTTTCTTTATACTTTTGCACATCTTTTCGTAAAAAATTAAAAAGTTATTCTAAACAAACTAATTTTTTTACCTCATATTTTAACAAAAAAATCAAAAAGATACTAAAATAGTCTGTTCCCAAATGAAATTTAAGAATTTTTAAGTTAAAAAAACAATTTTTTTAAAAAAATTCATATTTTTTATTTAGAAAATAAAAGATGAAGAAGATCTTTTTGATGCACTCTTTATCTAACCAAGTCTTTCTCCTATCTCAAAACCCTAGCCGTCATACATTACATCTTTTCCTAGTCATTCGCGTCTTCCTCATCCTATAAATATTATATTCATACAATTCATTATTTTTTCTCTACCTTTATGAAACAATTGGAGGTTAATTAATATTTAGTTTTTTGCATTCTTTACAGACTCTTTCATCCTTTAAGCACAACCTCTCTTTTTTTTTCTTTTTTCTTTTTTTTTTTCTTTTTTTTACTTCTGACCATTTTTTGTTTTTACATTTCATATTTTATATATCATTTGTCCATTTACTCTGATCATTATTTATTTATTTTACTTATATCCATTTTTTTGTTGGAAAATATTATCTCACTATAATTTTTATTCAAAATTTTACCCTAAAATGATGTGATAGTGTCATTTGTTTTATAAAAAACATGTCAATAGACAATTTATTATAAAGTGATAGATCAAAATCCAACCAAATCATTGTTAATATTTATTTTTTTTGGGTATTGATTTTATGTTCCTATATCACTATTTTTTTTTTTTTTTTACTTTTAATAGTTTGTGACGTCATATTACGTGCTAATTGACAATTGGTGTGAGATATGGATAACGCAATGGGTAAAAGGATTCAAACCATACCTTGTGTAAAAGAATTCGAAATGAAAAACCTTGTGGGTAAATCACGTGCTTGATAACCACGAACTATGAACACCCAACAATGGAGTGATACTATAGTATGAGTATCACCTACACTAGTCATAGTGCAAAGGCTTGATCGTTTTACAGATAGAAGAGAGTTAGAGAGAGAGTTAGAGAGAGAGAGTTAGAGAGAAAGTATGGGAAAAACAAATCATTCGTGATTCTAATCATCCCACATCCCATATATAACACATCTAATATGTAGATTGATTCTATCTATCTATCCATATCTCTTGATAAGATATGATAGATATAGATAATAGATAGTGGGTTATCTAGATAGAAAATAATTTAAATTCAAATTCAAATTATTTAGATGATCTGATATGGGTCATGGGGGTCATGCCACATGGGCGCTCAAATCCGGGTCCAATACCCGGCCCAATTTCCAACATCTCCCACCCGCACATGAGTTGGCATAAGACTGCCACATCTCTATCTCTATCTCCCCCAAATATTTAACACTCTCATACTAGCCAATAAACCGTGCGACCACTGAGAACACCTGTATGTGGAAGCTCTATACTAAAAACTTAATATGAGCCAACATAAAGACATCAACCCAAAAAGAATAAAAATAATGTCTCATGTACCTAGACCCATCTAGTTACATCGGTCCAAAATATCTCCAATCCCTCAAAGAGCATGTTTAACCCTCTTAGGTCCCGTATTATATTCACACCCAATCAGCATCCCATACAAAATGATGTGAGTTGTCGACAGTGAATATAGAGTAGAGATGTAAAACTAGATGATCTTCCCTTCACCCTCATATCATTTTACTCGGAATTGACCGCTTTCCTAGTAATGTCCCTTAAAGCCGAATCATCCATGACCACAAGCAACATACCAAAGTAGCTGCACATCAACTCCTTATCTTATGACATAGTCAAAGGTCACAAAAGGCACAAAATGAAGTCATTGGAAAAAATGACTTTTAGGACTCACACAGTGAGGAAGTAGGGATCCATTCTCTCACCTCGCTAATGTGTCAGTAAGCATATGCAGTACAAATGCATGTTATAGTGGAGTAACTCTTCCAAACAGTGATGTTAAACTCACACACTATACAGATCTTAGTCTAGTCGCTCTTAAGCGCACAAGTTACTTCCTAGTGTCTAACTCGAATTTTCTATTTGCTTGCCTCCTAGGCATCAAATGAGATCTCGCATCTGGCTATCCATAACAGGCACATCATGGAAAAGTGGGTACTAGTTACTATCATATCCATGGTTGGTCTTTAATAAGACCTCATATTGGCTCCAACCAAGGCGACATAGCTAGTGGATAATTTTAGTCTCTCTCTTGGCTCCAAATACAATAAGCCACTAGTCTCATCCTTGCTTGCTACCTAGCACTAAGGGCGATTGCTTGTGTGAGTGAGCCAATCTTGCCTGCTAACATCAAATTTATTTATTCTGTGTGTGCTAATTCACAAACCATTACAAAAGGTAGTAAACATAAATGTGTAATAGAAACAAATATGCATACTAATGACATAAATATCCAAAAATAAAAATAAAAATAAGAGTTCAACTGAATACACATATATCACCACCTACGTAGTCCTAAAGTCCTAACATGAGTAAGATAAACATCTCTAGCAATGGGCTTAGTCAAAGGGTCCACAACCATGCGACTCGTAGGGATGTGCTCCAAAATCACTTCTTTCTGCGCCACAATGTTCTGATAAAGTTGAACCTCATATCAATGTGTTTGGTTCTCCCGTGGTACTTAGGATCCTTAGTGTAAGCGAGTGCAGCCATTTTTTCACAATGGATAGTCATAGGGTCTGAAATATGTGTGACAATATCCAAATGCTGAAGGAATCTTCTCAACCAAACGACTTCCTGAACGACAGATGAACAAGCCACAAACTCAGTCTCCATAGTCGATAAGACGATACAGGATTGCTTCTTACTGCTCCAAGAAATAGCACTATAGCTAAGCATGAAAGCATATCCTGAAGTGGACTTACGCTCATCTAAGTCTCCTCTCAAGTCAGCATCATAATAGCCAACTAGACATAGATCTGAACTTTGGCAGCAGAGTGTGTAGTCTGCAGTCCCTCTAAGATATCGTAATATCCTCTTAACTGCTTTCTAATGAGTTGGTCTTGGGTTAGATTGGTAACGACTCACCAATCCGACTGGATAACAAATGTCAGGATGTGTACACATCATAGCATACATCAAGCTCCCAACAGCATTCGCGTAGGGACACGGGCCATCTTTTCTTTCTCTTCTGGAGACTTATGACCTATATCAAGGCTTAGACACTCGCCTCTTGTAACATGAGTGTCAATGGGTTTGCAACTCTCCATCTAGAATTGCTCTAAGATATTCTTAATGTAAGTCTCTTAAGACAAATCGAGAAGTCTTCTAGAGGGATCCCTAAAGATCTTAACACTGAGCACATAGCTTGCTTCACCTATGTCTTTCATCTCAAATGTAGAGAACAACCAGTTTTTAGTGGCGACAATCATCTTCTTGTCATTTCCAGCCAATAATATGTCATCCACATATAATGACAATATCAGAAAAATGTCCTTAAACCGCTTAACGTACACACGGTGATCTTCATCGAACATCGTAAACCCATTAGAAATAATGGCTCGATGAAATCTCATATTCCACTGTCTGGATGATTGCTTTAAGCCATAAATAGATCGTTAAAGCTTGCAAACTTTGCACTACTGACCTACTACGACAAAGCCTTCAGGTTGATCTATATAGATCTCTTCATCCAATTCTCCATTGAGAAATGCAGTCTTAACGTCCATCTGATATAGCTCTAAGTCTAACTGAGCTACTATGGCCAAAATTAGGCGAATAGAGGAAAACCTCACAACTAGTGAAAAAGTTTCCTTATAGTCCACACCCTTTAATTGGGTGTAGCATTTCGCCACTAGGCGAGCCTTACACCTTTCTATGGAACCATCCGCCTTACGCTTGATTTTGAGAACCCATTTGTTCCCAATAGTCTTGCGCCTTGGCGGCAAATCAACCAAGTCCCAGACACGATTTTTCTTCATAAGCTCAATTTCTTCATCCATTGCGGCACTCCATTCTTTACTAGCAGGAGATGAGAGAGCCTCTTTGAGATTCTTAGTGTAATAACCCGACCCTCATACATGTTTTCTGGTATACTTTCAGTCCTTTATTCTGTGCATTTATATGCTTACTGTGAAATTCTATGTGAAATCAAGCTTATTTGAGTAAATCTCATGATTATAGATTTCTATCTGTTCAATGTGAGAAATATCTGTTACAATGTGGTGTTTGGATCGGTAATTGAAAGCCTTAGAAGCTTAATAATCTGAAATTGACTTTATATTTGAGATCAGCATGATTTTTAGATCATAACATGATTTTCTGTAAAAATTTGATTCGGAATGATTAAACTGATTAAATTTTGTTTTATTCAACATTTAAATATATATCTATCTTTACACATTTGATTTGGGAATTCTTAACTCAAAAATATCTCCTGAGAGAAAAAGTTAGAGAGTAAGAGAGTTTGAGAGGAAGAGGAGAAGTTCAACATGGAAGGGGATTGGGAAAATTGAGAGGGTTTGTAAAGATTTGAGCCAAGGTATGTGTGATCCACCTTAAATAACCTCTTTCTTGGATTTGTGTAAGGAGTTCCTTTTATTTATGAGAGCTAGGGTTTGTGAGTGAAGTTTTGTGTATGACAATTGGGTTGTTGGAGAGGTGCTCTTATCTTTTGGTTATCTTGAGTTAAGTTGAGCAATTTGGAGTAGGATTACATTTTATTCCTTCAATTTCCATGTTTGAACTCATCTATGTAGTTAGATGGCCATATACATACATATGTGTGAAAAACCAAATATAGGTCGAAACCTAAAGGAATTGAGTTGTGATTGATTGTGATTGTGATCTTGAATTCAAAGTGATTAAGGACCTAATTAAGTTTGTGATTCATATTTGTATGATATTGAGCCATGTTCTTGCATTAAATTTACCTATTTTGGGCCTTGCAATATGTTTACCAAATTGGGATTTTGCTTTGATTTGAAGTGCACAAAACAGAGGCAAGGACCGCACGTGCGGGGCTCACAGCCGCACGTGTGGGGCTCACAGCCGCACGTGCGGGGCTCACAGCCGCAGGTGCAGAAAACAGGGGAAATCGAGGCTGAGGTTCTGAAATAAAAGCACGTGCGGGGAGCACATGCGGCCATCTTCCCGCTCTGTGTGTTTCTTTTCTCCTGTTTAACCCTCTGGGATTGCTAAAATGTGCATTTGATGCTTTTAAAATGCTTGTAAATTTATTAGAGGTTGAACGAATCAGATATTGATGAAAAAGGAAAATAGACTAATTTCTGAACTGCATGTATGTGTAGGTCACATACAGGAAGAGATTATCACTCCGCCACAGCATTGTGAGTAATAGTACTGTAGTAGTACGTTTTGCTTACTATTAATAGTTAATATTAACGTTTTGTTTTCCGTAAGTTAACTATGTCGATTCATGATGAACAAATGGAACTTACGTACATTATGGAATAATGATATCCTTATGGACTTGAGGTCATTCTGCTTTGCTAATGATGGGCCTGAGGCCATTCAATTATCCGCCACTGAATGTGGACAACTCTGGAACCGAGGGTGGTGATGACATGCCGATGTCTTCCCGACCCTAATCTGATTTGATTCGATTATGATTCGTGGCCTATGGCCAAGGGAGGTAGTGTGCATGTCGATGTCCTACCTACCCTCCAATGTATGAACAACTGTTGATCTGTGGACCCGAGGCCGTTCTGTACATGATATTGGGCCTAAGGCTGTTCTGTTTGATATTGGGCCTGAAGCCGTTCTGTAACTGTTGGTCCAAGACCGTTTTGGAAATGTTTATAGAATAAAGTCGAAAATGTAATCTGTATGTTTATTGCATTGTAATTCATGATTACTCACCTGAAATTTCCTACATACTGTTATTCACTGGGCCCTGCTTACTCTGTGCTATGTTGTTTCTGTAGGTAATCAACTCAGAGGTCAATCCTAGTCCGGTCTAGCAGTTTTTCTTCTGTCAACCCCCTGTGTCCAAGCAACTAAGAGAAGCCTAGCCACTCTGTGAAGTTCTCCGCATCACTCATAGCACTAGTTGCGAACCTTTTGTTAAATGTTGTTATTTATGTACATCCCACACTTTTAATATTTCGAATATACCCCTAGTTGTGGGGTTGGGACTGTATGTATATGCATGTGAATAGTTAGCTCTTATGAGTGTGCATTATTATGTGTGGGTTTATGAGATGTTCTGTGGTCCTGGCATGTAGGTACTAGCTCAATGGATGTTAATTTAAATTGATAAATGCTTCCGTTCTGGCCCTATATTATATAATTATCGAGTTTAAGGACTATCATTAGGTAGGACATGCCCTTTACTTTTAGGGGCGAGTTCGGGGCGTGACAAGTGGTATCAGAGCACGAGTTGCTATCTCACACACGAATCCATTGGGCTTTAGGATGTCTAGAAAAGGATTTAGGCATCATGTATGAAATGATTGATAGCAATGCGATCCACATAGGTAACATCTACTAACAAGTTGATGAAATGACTAATATCTATGGGTACTTGGATATCTTTTGTGTATATTGTAATTAATTGTTATGTAGATTATGGTGAGAACACGGATGGAAGAGCCGGAGGATTCTACCTCCGCACGGTTGGATAGAATTGAATGAATGATCATGGAGATGGCGGAGACTCTACAGCAACAACAACAACAGCAGCCACAACCACAGCCGCCACCGCCTCTGGTACCTCCGCTTGTGATGCAAGACCATTATGTTGAGGACCGAACTATCACTCTTACAAAGGAATTCAAAAAGATGAAGCCACCAACCTTTAAAGGGGGAATTGACCCTATGAAGGCTGAAGCATGGGTATTGGGTGTGGAGAAGCTTTTCGAGGTGTTTCCATGTACTGAAGCTCAGAAGGTACAATTGGCTGCTTTTACCCTCGAAGATAAAGCACGTAGGTGGTGGATGCTTACAAGAGTTGAACATCAAGGGTTAACTTGGACCCGATTTCTGGAGCTCTTTTACGACAAATATTTTCCACAGTGTATGCGAGACAAGAAGGTGACTGAATTTGAGACTCTGAGGCAAGGAAACAAGACAGTTGCGGAATATGAAGCCCAATTTGCGGAGTTAGCTTGGTTTGCACCACACATGGTGGATACAGATTACAAGAAAGCGAGGAAATTTGAGGGAGGACTACGAAATGCTATTCTCGATCGCATTAATGTGTTGAAGTTACCTACATATGTTGATGTGTTAAAGAGGGCTGTTATGGCAGAAGGAAATATTGCTGCACAGAATCAGTTTTCTGAATGAAAGGGGAAAATGCAGAACACTCAATTGTCAAAAGGGCCAATCATTCCACTGAACAAGAGACAGAATTCAGGAACTTCGAGTACTTCCACTTCTACACGAGATCCAGCTCCCGTTTGTTCAGATTGTGGAAAGAAGCATCGGGGAACTTGCTATCGACTAACGGGGGCATGTTTCAGGTGAGGCAAAATAGGCCATCTGGTAAAGGATTGTCCTCAAAGAAATCCGCAAAATGGGAGTAGAGCTACTGCAAGTTCGGCGGGGTCTACGCCAGCTCCCAACACTACGTCAACTGCGAAGCCTGCCAATAACAAAGACACCACTAGACAAGGAAGAGCATTTTCATTGGTACCGGGGGACGTGCAAAATGCTGCAGCTGTGGTGTCAGGTACATTTATTGTTCACGGTCATTCTGCTCATGTGTTGTTTGACTCTGGTTCTACTCATTCCTTTGTGTCAAAAATGTTTGTTTCCAATTTAGATAGATCTGTGGAATTATTACCTTATGTGCTGTGTGTAACTTCACCCCTGGGGGATTCTATGGTCTGTACTTCTATTTATTTTGCTTGCGAACTCCTAATTGGGGATGTTCGGGTATATGCCAACTTGTTACCTCTCAACATGACTCATTTCGACATTATCTTGGGAATGGATTGGTTAAGTGAACATCGGGCAACCATTGATTCTGTGACCAAACAAATCAGTCTCCACCCTTCGGGGCAGTCAGAATTTACTTTTAAGGGCATGGATTGATTTCTCCTCCCTACTTAATTTCTGCAATGAAAGCCTGTAAATTGCTACAGAAAGGGTGTCAGGGGTATCTGTGTAGTGTTTTGAAAGGGCAATCAACAATTGGGGGGTACTAATATGATTCTGGTTGTCCGTGAATTTCCGGATGTTTTTCCAGAAGAGTTACCAGGAGAGTTAGTAGACCGTGAAATCGAGTTTACAATTGAAGTAGTGCCGGGAACTCAACCCATTTCTAAAACTCCCTATAGAATGTCACCGGTTGAGATGAAAGAGTTAAAGGTTCAATTGCAAGACTTACTTGATAAAGGGTTCATACGTCCGAGTGTTTCTCCGTGGGGTGCACCAGTTCTGTTTGTGAAAAAGAAAGATGGAACACTCCGATTATGTATAGATTACAGGGAGCTTAATAGGGTAACGATCAAGAATAAGTACTCATTACCTCGGATCGATGATTTGTTTGACTAGCTACAAGGGGCACAAATCTTTTCAAAAATTGATCTATGGTCCGGGTATCACCAACTAAAGGTCAAGACTGATGATGTTGAGAAGACCGCTTTTTGAACCCAATACGGCCATTATGAATTTCTGGTATGCCCTTTGGAGTTACTAATGTACCAGCGGCATTTATGAATCTGATGAATCGTGTTTTTAAGCCATACCTAGATGAATTTGTAATGGTGTTCATCGACGATATCCTCATTTATTCGAAAGATACGGAAGCTCATGAGAATCATCTTCGTTTGATCCTTCAAACACTTCGGAAAAAGAAATTGTATGCAAAGCTGAAGAAATGTGAGTTTTGACTGCATGAAGTAGGGTTCTTGGGACATGTGATAACAAAAGAAGGTGTTTCTGTGGATCCACACAAGGTTGAAGCAATTGTGAATTGGCCAACTCCTACTAATGTGACCGAGGTACGCAGCTTTTTGGGATTAGCCGGGTATTATCGGAGGTTCGTCAAAGATTTTTCTAAAATCGCCGTGCCACTTACTCAATTGACTCAGAAGGGAGCTTTGTTTGAATGGTCAGAACAATAGGAATCTGCTTTCCAGGAATTGAAAACGAAGTTAACTACAGCTCCAGTTCTTGCCTTACCATCTGGTACTGAAGGATTTGTGATCTACAGTGACGCTTCCCATAAAGGATTAGGTTGTGTGCTTATGCAGAATAGAAGGGTTATTGCTTATCCTTCTCGACAGCTTAAACCCCATGAGAAAAATTATCCCACACATGACCTTGAGCTAGCAGCAGTAGTTTTTGCTTTGAAGATATGACGACATTATTTGTATGGCACTACTTGTGAAGTCTATACCGATCATAAGAGTCTCAAGTACCTTTTTACCCAAAAGGAGTTGAACATACAACAGTGTTGATGGTTGGAACTTATTAAGGACTACGATTTACAAATCTGTTATTATCCTGGTAAAGCCAATATAGTGGCGGACGCACTTAGTCGGAGAGGTATGGGAGATTTAGCAAATTTGCTTGTGGGGCGGAAGGAGTTATCATTGGAACTGGAAAAAATGCATATAGACCTTGTGACACATGGACGAGATGCTATGTTAGCAACAATATCAGCCCAACCAATATTAATTGAAGAAATCAAGCAACGACAAATGAAGATGAATTCCTAAAGAAGATCTGTGATGAGCTAAAGACAAAACCAAGACCTGGGTTCGACCTTGTAAATTCAATGCTACAGTTTCAACGCCAATCATGTGTACCCAATGTACCAGGGGTTAAGAAAAGTTTGATGGAAGAAGCACATGCCTCCAGATTTTCAATACACCCCGAAAGTACTAAGATGTATCGAGATTTGAAGCAAAACTTTTGGTGGCCAAGTATGAAAAAGGAAATTGCAGAGTTCGTCTCAAAATGCTTCCAATGTCAGCAAGTAAAGGTAGAGCATCAGAGAACGGCAGGATTGCTCCAACCCCTTCCAATCCTGGAGTGGAAGTGGGAACATCTGACTATGGATTTTGTTGTAGGCTTACCACGGACTCCCCGGGGTATGAACTCTATATGGGTCATTGTAGACGGTTAACTAAATCTGCCCACTTCCTACCTGTGAAAACTCAATACAATGCAAATAAACTTACTGTGATTTATGTGAATGAAATTGTAAGACTCCATGGTGTTCCAGTCTCAATTGTGTCAGACAGGGATCTGAAATTTGTGTCGAGATTTTGGTAAAGTTTGCAGAATGCTATGGGGACGGAATTAAAGTTTAGTACAACCTTCCACCCTCAAACAGATGGGCAATCCGAGAAAACAATACAAACCGTAGAAGATATGCTACGAATGTGTGTTTTGGACTTTCAGGCAAATTGGGAAACTCATCTACCATTGGTGGAGTTTGCGTACAATAATAGTTATCACTCGAGCATTAAGATGGCACCCTATGAAGCTTTATATGGAAGACCATGTCGCTCTCCCGTGTGTTGGCAGAAGTCGGAGATAGATCATTGTTAGGGCCTGAAAATTGTACAATTAACGATTGAAAAGATTAAAACTATTCGAGAAAGATTGAAAACCGCTCAAAATAAACAGAAGAGTTATGCGGATAACTGACGAAGAGATTTGGAATTTGAGGCAGGTAAGCATGTTTTTGTGAAAGTCACTTCAATGAAGGGGCACCCAAGATTCGGAAAAAGGGGTAAGTTAACACCTCGATATATTGGTCCATTCCAAATTCTTGAGAAAGTGGGATCGGTGGCTGACCGAGTTGCTCTTCCCCCAAGTATGAGTCAAGTACATAATGTGTTCCACATATCTATGTTGCGAGCTTACCTCCCAGACCCGTCTCATGTCATAGATTACCATCAAATTGTAGTGGATGATAAATTAACTTATGAAGATAAACCAATCCGGATTTTGAATCAGCAAGTAAAGCAACTCCGAAACCGAGAAATTCCAATGGTGAGAATTGAATGGCAGGAACATTACGGGATCGAGGCTACTTGGGAAAAAGAAGAGGAAATGCAACACCAATATCCGGAATTGTTCCTATCATAAGGTAAAACAAGTTTGAGGGACCAAACTTATTTAAGGGGGGGAAAGTGTAATAACCCAACCCTCGTACATGTTTTCTGGTATGCTTTCAGTCCCTTATTCTGTTCATTTATATGCTTACTGTGAAATTCTATGTGAAATCAAGCTTATTTGAGTAAATCTCATGATTATAGATTTCTATCTGTTCAATGTGAGAAATATCTGTTACAATGCGGTGTTTTGGATCGGTAATTGAAAGCCTTAGAAGCTTAATAATCTGAAATTGACTTTATATTTGAGATCAGCATGATTTTTAGATCATAACATGATTTTCTGTAAAAATCTGATTTGGAATGATTAAACTGATTAAATTTTGTTTTATTCAACATTTAAATATATATCTATCTTTACACATTTGATTTGGGAATTCTTAACTCAAAAATATCTCCTGAGAGAGAGAGTTAGAGAAGAAAAGAGTTTGAGAAGAAGATGAGAAGTTCAACAAGGAAGAGGATTGGAAAAATTGAGAGGGTTTGTAAATATTTAAGCCAAGGTATGTGTGATCCACCTTAAATAACCTCTTTCTTGGATTTGTGTAAGGAGTTCTTTTCATTTATGAGAGCTAGGGTTTGTGAGTGAAGTTTTGTGTATGACAATTGGGTTGTTAGAGAGGTACTCTTATCTTTTGGTTATCTTGAGTTAAGTTGAGCAATTTGGAGTAGGATTACATTTTATTCCTTCAATTTCCATGTTTGAACTCATCTATGTAGTTAGATGGCCATATACATACATATGTGTGAAAAACCAAATATAGGTAGAAACCTAAAGGAATTGAGTTGTGATTGATTGTGATTGTGATTTTGAATTCAAAGTGATTAAGGACCTAATTAAGTTTATGATTCATATTTGTATGATATTGAGCCATGTTCTTGCATTAAATTTACTTATTTTGGGCCTTGCAATATGTTTACCAAATTGGGATTTTGCTTTGATTCGAAGTGCACAAAACAGAGGCAATGACCGCACGTGCGGGGCTTACAGTTGCACGTGCGGAAAGCACCACTGCACGTGCGGAAAACAGGGGAAATCGAGGCTGAGGTTCTGAAATAAAAGCACGTGCGGGACGCACGTGCGGCCATCTTCCTGCACGTGCGGCAAAGGGCCTCCGCACGTGCGGCCCACGTGGAAAAACACTGTGTGTTTCTTTTCTCCTGTTTAACCCTCTGGGATTGCTAAAATGTACATTTGATGCTTTTAAAATGCTTGTGTGTGTAGGTCATATACAAGCATTTTAAAGGAAAATAGACTAATTTCTGAACTGCATGTGTGTGTAGGTCACATACAGGAATGGATTATTACTCCGCCACAGCACTGTGAGTAATAGTACTGTAGTAGTACGTTTTGCTTACTGTTAATAGTTAATATTAACGTTCTGTTATCCGTAAGTTAACTATGCCGATTCATGATGAACAAATGGAACTTATGTGCATTATGGAATAATGATATCCTTATGGACCTGAGGTCATTCTGCTTTGCTAATGATGGGCCCGAGGCCGTTCAATTATCCACCACTGAATGTGGACAACTCTGGAACCGAGGGTGGTGATGACATGCCGATGTCTTCCTGACCCTAATCTGATTTGATTCGATTATGATTCGTGGCCTATGGCCAAGGGAGGTAGTGTGCATGTCGATGTCCTACCTACCCTCCAATGTGTGAACAGCTATTGATCTGTGGGCCCGAGGCCGTTCTGTACATGATATTGGGCCTAAGGCCGTTCTGTTTGATATTGGGCCTAAGGCCGTTCTGTAACTGTTAGGCCAAGACCGTTTTGGAAATGTTTATAGAATAAAGTCGAAAATGTAATCTGTACGTTTATTGCATTGTAATTCATGATTACTCACCTGAAATTTCCTACATACTGTTATTCACTGAGCCCTGCTCACTCTGTGTTATGTCTGTTTTTGTAGGTAATCAACTCAGAGGTCAATCCTAGTCCGATCTAGCAGCTTTTCTTCTGTCAACCCCCTGGGTCCAAGCAACTAAGAGAAGCCTAGCCATTTTGTGAAGTTCTCCGGATCACTCATAGCACTAGTTGCAAACCTTCTGTTAAATGTTGTTATTTATGTATATCCCACACTATTAATATTTCGAATATACCCCTAGTTGTGGGGTTGGGACTGTGTGTATATGCATGTGAATAGTTAGCTCTTATGAGTGTACGTTATTATGTGTGGGTTTATGAGATGTTCTGTGGTCCTGGCATGTAGGTACTAGCTCAATGGATGTTAATTTAAATTGATAAATGCTTCCGTTCTGGCCCTATATTATATAATTATCGAGTTTAAGGACTATTATCAGGTAGGTCATGCCCTTTACTTTTAGGGGCGAGTTCAGGGCGTGACACTTAGGCTTTATCTTATCACTCGAAGCAATCATGAATGCTTCCCCCTTAATCTCAAAATGACAACGGGGTATAGCTCCACGTTTGCTTTTATGCAGTTGAGAATCTTGAGAATCCTCATCCATTGGATCTATCCATGGGCGGGTAAATCGCTCACACTGTCCTTAGGATCTTGAGGGATTATTTCCTCATTCTCTACTAGGCTACTAGGTGCCCTTCATGTAGATCCTCCATTTCATAGAGTTCTACATCTCTAGGTACCTCACCTTTGCTAGGGAAATCCTTCTCTAGGAAATCCACATTTCGTGACTCAATTTCAGTAACACTGCTATCCGGATGCTCCCCAATAAACACATTGCCTTTAGAATGCTCACTATAGCGAATAAAGATACACTTTTTTCTTCTAGGGCCCAACTTCCCAAACTTATAAGAAACGTTGTGTATGTAAGCTGCCGAATCCCAAGGCCGCAAATTGTCCATTACAGGCTTTTTGCCAGTCCACATCTCATATGGGATGGAAGGAACTGATTTAGAGGGCACACAGTTAAGGATGTAGGCAGCAGTCAACAAAGCATCTCCCCAATAAGAAATAGGAAGATTAGCTTGCGCCATCATAGATCTAACCAGGTCAAGCAATGTGCAATTCCTTCTCTCCGCTACACCATTTTGCTGCGGAGTCCCAAGAATTCTTAATTGCTTGATATTTCTTTTTTCCTCACAGAGCACTTTAAATTTCTCAGATAGATACTCGTGTCCTCGGTCAGTTCTTAGAGCCTTAATGCTCTTGTCTAATTGATTCTCCACCTCATTAACATACCGTCTAAAGCAATCCAATGCTGCTGACTTGTGAGAAATCAAATAGACATGGCCAAAACGCGTGCAGTCATCTATAAATGTGATAAAATAAGGGGCTTCATGCCTTGCCCTTACATTCATTGGTCCACATAGATTAGAATGAATAAGCTGTAATGGAACAGATGCCTTTTAGGCTTTCCCAAATGGTTTTCTTATTCCCTTTCCAGCAAAACAGTGCTCACAAGTAGGCAAAGTGACTCTAGCGAGTGGGCCTAAAAGGCCTTCTTTAGCCAATCTAGTCATCATGTCTTGCCCTATGTGGCCTAATCTAGCATGCCATCTCAAAGAATCATTATCACAAATAGATGCAATATAAGAAACACAGCCATTGACATTTTTATTAAAACTAGAATCATCCACATCCAAAACTAAGAAACCATCTAAAAGATAACCAAAACCATAAAAAATTGTTCCCAAATAAATGCTAACACCATTATTCTCAAAACAAAAGCTAAAACCAAGGCTCATTATACTAATAA
Source organism: Camellia japonica (assembly GCA_030407325.1). Classification (NCBI taxonomy): domain Eukaryota; kingdom Viridiplantae; phylum Streptophyta; class Magnoliopsida; order Ericales; family Theaceae; genus Camellia; species Camellia japonica. The sequence continues at coordinate 67,881,946 of JAPPVO010000019.1, read as the reverse complement.
CTGAAACTAAGTTTCGGTGAATATTCGAAGCATAAAGAATGTCATAAAGATACAAGGTGCGCCCTCATCGCATTTCCAGCTTGTATGTACCAATGCCAAGCACCTCCACACTGGACTCGTTCCCCATGTAAACTTTTCTACTCCCAGCAGGTACTCAGCGATTCTCAACGAACCCTATTTTGTTCCTCGCGATGTGGTCTGTTGCTCGTGAGTCTACAACCCAAAAATGAGGAGAATGAGCAATTAATGCTTGACTTGAAACAAAGCATTGAATGTGAGAAATTAAGTAAAAAAGTACCTTCTTCTGCTCAGCGCAATCCCGAGCGAAGTGTCCTTCTTTGTTACAGTTAAAGCGTGTCAATTTAGCCTTTACCTTCTTGCCACCTCTCTTGCCCTTACGCTTGAAATTTCTAGCACCATTAGGCTTTAGTGTAGCTACTGCTTGCTTCTTAGGAGCACCTTTTGCTTTCCACGCTTGAATTAAGAAATCCTACATGAGCTTGACTCAACCACCATAGCAGAACCATCAGACTTAGTAGTCCCTAGGCGCTCAGCCTCTAGCTGTAAATGACGCGATATGTCTTCGAATGTTTTCACACTCTTATTATGCATCATGTTCTGCTTCATCTGCTCCCAAGAATTTGGCAAAGAGCGAATCACAGCTTGTGTTACTCTTGAGTCAAATTGTGCTTAGCAGCTGCAAGCTCACGTATTATGGCTGACATGACCCTCAAATGCTGCTTCATCGAATGATGCCCATTTTTCTAATAAGAGTCAAACTTCATAGTCAGCCCACGTAGTTTTGCCAAAGAGGTGACACCAAACTTTTGCTTGAGAGCTTCCCACATCTTAAATGCAGTCGGGCAATGCTTAAACTCACTAATCAAGTCGTTGTGAATGCTGCTCAATATGGTAAAGCGCGTACATCGATCTTTGTTACTCCAAGTCTGATAGACTTCAAGATCACGACGAAATGTTGAGCTGTATTGCCCTGCTCAAGCTCAACCATCACTTGTTCAAGTGAGTTCAAAACTTCTTGCTCATTGAGGAGGTATTGGATCTTACGGCGCCATATGTCATAATTATCGCCATCCAATTTCTTTCCCTTAGTTAAGTCTGCACCACTGTCTTAGCTATCATTTCTACATACAGAGATAAAGGAAGAACAAATGCGCAGGGGATCTTAATGATAGCAACACAAAATTATTTTGCAGCAAAAGAATCTAAATTAAGTAATGATAACATTACACACATCTCAAGATCGAAAATTTGTTAAGCTCGTAATCATCTCTTGTGTCTCTAGTGACAATTATCAAAACTTAATTTAATTCCATGTGCAAAAACAACAACCTCCCACTAGTCATGGCATATACAAAGCATGATAATTAGTCTAATTCCATACAATAGTATCTTAATGTAAATTTACAATTAACTCATGCTATATTCATTTAATAATGGAATTAAATAAAAAAAAAAAAAAAACTAATCATGCTTCTCTAATCACAACATATTACAAACTCTAAGAAAAAACAACAATATGCTGTGTTTAATATTCAGATTATGCCATAACAAAAAGTACATCATTCTGAAATTTTCAAGAATTTTCTGGAATTTTAAATACTTAATAAACACACATAAAATCAGAAATAAATATTCCAAATTTTGGTAAACTGCAACAATCATACCAGTAAATAGTAAACTATTACAGTAGTCTACAGTGAAAATTTCAGCTTTAGATACTTAGTCATGCAACACCAGAAGCATTTTAAAGCAGAAATAATGAATTATTATCTCAGGAAATTTTTTTTTATTTTCATAAAATTTTGAAAATTTTACAGTAGATAAAAAATTTAATTCTAAGTCCAACAATACTAACCATGCTTAAAACAAAGTTATAACGAGTTACTTATAACCATTTAAAGCAATTCTAGATTTAAAAAAAACAAACAAACAGCGCCTTAGCACTCAGTAGCCAAGCCGGCGCAGAAAACGACACGACTCAGCTCGGCGCGCAGCGTAGCGCATGGCGCACGCGTGACAGCGCAGACAACGCGCCCGTGGATAGCGTGGATGATACGTACGTGAGAAGCACGCCTGGTGCGTAATGACACGTAGCAGCACATGGCCGCTGCTGATGGCGTCATCTGGCGCGTACGGCTCACACGCCGCTTTCCAAGGTGTTTTCTGGTCCAATTTTGGTACTGCCCGACTCTATTTTCCAAAATAAAAACATTGATGGTCTCAAAAATAACATTTAACAAACAAAAATAATGAGGTATATCACACTTTCTCTCTAATGAGAGTGGAAGTGCAGAAATTTTGTACTTCATCTTCTTCCTTAAACCACCCAAAAACCAAAACAAACCCAAATTAGGATTTGATTTTTCTTATCAACCGTAAATCCAAATCTAACAAATAATATATGGTTTCAAAGGTCTCAAAGCAAGGATTCGAAATATGTAATATTTGTAGATTGAAATTAAAGCATGTAAAACCATCACTTAAACAACGTTTCGAGAATATAAAATGGATCTCCATTTTTCTAACAATCTAACCGTTGGATTTTCATGAAATTTTGTAGATATATTCTACATGAAATGTAATACAACATATATAAATTTTAGGTTGATCAGAGAAAGTTTGAAAGAATATTAATTTTCATACATATATCATGTATATATATAATTGTATACATTTTTTTAATGCATAAAAAATAAGCACGAAAATGCTCATTTATGGCTTTGATACCAATGTGAGATATGAATAACACAGCGAGTAAAAGGATTCAAACTATACCTTGTGTAAAAGAATCCGAAATGAAGAACCTTGTTGGTAAATCACGTGCTTGACAACCACGAATTATGAACACCCAGCAATGAAGTGATACTACAATATGAGTATCACCCACACTAGTCACAATGCAAAGGATTGATCGTTTTACAGATGGGAGAGAGTTAGAGAGAGAGTATGGGAAAAACAAATTATTCGTGATTCTAATCATCCCACATCCTATATATAACATATCTGATATATAGGCTGATTTTATCTATCTATCCATATCTCTTGATAAGATATGATAGATATAGATAATAGATAGTGGGTTATCTAGATAGAAAATAATTTAAATTTAAATTCAAATTATTTAGATGATCTGATATGGGTCATGGGTCATGTCCTATGGATACCCAAATTCGAGTCTAATACCCGACCCAGTTTCCAACAATTGGTGTAGAGCATTATTTTAAAAGTACCTAATAGTTTTTTATTTAATATTTTTATCTGCAGTTGAATTTGTTTAAAAATATCAATTCAAAAAATATTTACATAAACAAATATCTTTTTATTTTTGTTTGAATTGTAGTGATATTTTATTTGAATTGATTTTTGTTTAATTTTGTTTAAAAATATTATAAAAAAATCTATAGTTGTCTAGATTAAAGTAAAGTTACAACCATAATTATAAAACTATAAAAAAATTATATTTAATCTATTTTTTCAAAACTATTAAATATGCATAAATATGTATATTTTTATTATAAAAAAAATTACTAATGATATATGTTTACCAATTTAAAAAATATTTACATAAATAAATTGGTCAAGTGACTCTTCAATTTGTGTTGATCAACATCAATCTAACATGGCTTAGATACCTAGATCATCTCATAAAATTTTAAAAAAAAATTAAAATACCCTTATATTTTACAGTCAACTTAAATTTATCATACTCTAGCAATTGACAAACCAAAATTTACTAATACGATAATATTTTTTCTAATGTACTTACTAAAAAAAATATAAAAATTTAAGTATTTCATTTCAATTTTTTTGCCACACCGCCTTAAAAATTAAGAGAGATAGAAGATGAGTGTGAGAGAAGAAGGGAGACAAAAAAAGATAAGATTGTTATATCACTTGACAAACTATGGTAGGATTAATTATAATTATGATTTTTGTTAATAATGTAATTATACTTGACCGAAAGTATAATTTTTGTAATTTTAGAAAATTCATTTGTTTTAATTTTACCAATTGGATTATTATATATGTATTTGTTATATAATATTTGGGACAAAACATTAATAGCAAAAATAAAATAAAATAAAATAAAAATTGTGTAATTGATGCCGTGTTTGGGATGTTATGTTTTTTATTAAAAAGTCAAGAAACTTAAAGAGTGCCAAAATGTGTTTGGCATGTACAAAAAAAAAAGGGTTCAAAAATCTTTGTACCAGTTTGAAAAGACCAAACAATTCTTGTGAATAAGTGCATAGATGTTTACACATTTGGAAGGTTAAAATGAAAATTTTAAATAACAAATAAAAATATTTGCATTTCCCACATCATTGAAAAACTCATTACTAAATACATTAACTTTTTTTTTTTTTTTAATCTCTTAAAAAGGCCAAACAACCACTTAAAAAGCTAATTTCAAATACTCTTTTTGTTAAAAAAAAAAAAGAAGTTAAAACTTACTTACTATTATTTTTTTTTTTAAATTAATTAAAAAATAAACTTATCAATCATTGTTTAATTCCATGCATAACACAGGTGGTATGCTACTAAAAAATATATATATATATCACAAATGAGCTCCAAATTATAATTCAACAATGAATTTTTTAATTTCCCAACCTAAATCCAATATTTTACAGGGGAATTTTTTTTTAAGGTCCCTAGTATTAAGATTTTATAAGATAAAAGACATGCAATATTTTCATAGTGGTTGGGGTCCCTCAACATTTTTTCAAAGAAATTTCTCTGGTTTGCTCAATTTTTCTGATTTTCTCTGTGTTTTGAAATTTTCTCTAGCATTTGAAATTTCTCTGACCACATTAAACTCCCAGATTTGTGTGTGATAGCTAGAGAAATTTGTAAAAATGAAATTTCTCTAACATTAAGATATCCCCTTGAGATATGAAATTTCTCTAGAATTCCTTGTGTCTGTTGATTTTTTCTAGGATACATTTCTCTGTTTGATGGCCAAAGAAATTTGATTTTCTTCTTATTGTCATGTTAATTTTCTCTAGCCAAATCACACACTCCCCCTTGTGATTTGCTCACAATTTTCTCAGTGTTTTTGATCAAACCAGAAAAAATTGAACAATCACCATTTTGACCAATTTTCTCTGGACTGTAAGACATTCGGACAACAAATGCACCAATGTTGATCGAAGCGATCTTGCTTCTATTGTACACATCAAATTTTACACATACAAATATTCATTAACATCATATATCGCAATTTTATCAATGATAATGATGAGATAAAAGAAAGAATTGTTTTAAATTAAAGGTTTTAGCAATACCAACAAAATCAAAAACTCATGAAAGAGCTGAGGATCCACCTCTAAATTGAAAACAACTTGTTGAATTTTCTTCCTAGATATCTCTATGTGCATTTGAGGTGAAAAGAAACAAAATAAAATCTTTACTCCTAAATTTTATTTTTCAGGACAAAAATTTCGAATCAGTGCAGAAAGTAAAAGAAAAAAGAAAACCCATCAAACACAACGAGAAAAAACCAAAACCCAAAATTCAGAACAACAAATAACCCTAGATTTTCGAATCACAGCCACAAAATCGATCCAAATTCCAAGAAAACTCAAATTCAAAGATGAGTATATCTCATCGAAACCTTCTCAACAACATTGACATCAGATCCACCAACACTGTCACTATCGCCGTTGACGACGACGCCTTTCGCGGCGTCTTCTCTGTCAATGTTGTCATCGCTAAAATAGATTGAGGAGATGGAATCGAAGACATCTTGGGGAAAAGGGTGGTTGCGAGAGAGAAGATTGAGAGCACAAAACAAGGTCTTGGTATTCTCTAAGTAGTTGCGATCAAGGTCACCACCACCATCTCTGAGAGAGCCTGGTTTGTTCACCTGAGCCACCATGGCACGAGAGAGCCTATTCGATGGGTATCTCTCTCAGTTGTTTCACTTTATTGTTGTTGTGTCTCTCTTTCTCTTACAATCTTTGGCACTAGTGACAGTGATAAATCTTGAATTAGAGTGTGCTATGGTGTGTTGTTAAGGGATCTTAAGCTACAAAAAGTAATATCGTGAACCTTTTCCATCATCAAAAGTTGGATGGGGATGTTAGACTAATTTTTCCTATTTTATAACATGTAATATTGTGACAGTCTCTCGATGGATATGGGGTGTGGAACTGTTATGTGTGTTGTATGGTTGATTTTGAAACTAGTTAGAATAATTTATTTCTTAAAGTATAATAAATAGAAGGGTAATTATAGTTTTACACAAATATTTCTTAATTCGCACACTTAATAATTTTTTTCTTAATACAATTTTTTCTAGAATAAAAATGCTATAATATTCTTATCTTCTTCCACCCAAACCTAAATTCTAAAACACTACAAGGCATTGACCTGTTGGCCCGCCCAGTCCGCCTAGCCCAGCTCTATTTTTTTAGGGCTTAGAAAGGTTGTTTTAGTCCATACAGCCAAGCTGGGCCAACTTTTTCTGCTCAATATATTAATAAACTTGGCTGGGATTTATACTTTGAACCTAGCTCATCTCGGCCCATTGTTTAATTCATTAATTAAAATAAATTTAAAAATATATTTTTGTTGTGATCTAGACTTTATCTTTGTTGATTTTATTGAAACTCACATTTGTGGTGATGTGTGATTAAATTTATTTAAGAAATCATTTAATTTATACACGAAATCCATCAATTTAAAATGATATCAATATATTTATTTAAGAAACATAATGTAAAGTTGAATTTAATTATGGAATGTTTTAATTTTTATTTTTATTTAACATATAGCCCAATAAGTGGATTTGAATTTTTTGGCAGAATTTGGGCAGATGTAGAGGCTAGATGTTAGAGCCAGGCCAAACTTAGTGTAGACACCCCATTTTTGACCGTCCATAAGACTTCGACGCAACTGATGGTTTACATGGTGGAGAAAGTTGTGCAGGGGAAATGTGCAATTTCTTCGGCAAAGAGAGAGGAACAAATCCCAACTTCACGCCCCATTTTGGACCAAAGCTATTTTGAATGGTTTTTAGACCTTAAAACCCTCTCTTTCAAAACATTTTTGAAATAAAGTTTCTGCGATGTTCCGAGGCTCACCTTTTGTCAACGTCGCGTTTTTCGGTAAACCGAGCAAGGACAAAGTGGAAACGAACGAAAGAGAGATGAAATCTTTGAAAAATCTTTCAAAACACCTTACTTAGGGGTTTGGAGTTGAAGAAAAGAGGAGAAGAGGGAAGAAATCCAGTTGGGGGAGAAAAGGGCATAAACCGTCAAGAAAGTCGAACAGCCCTCGCCGAATCGGGCCTATTCGTTCGCATACTTGGAATCAAGCTACGAAGCCACCACCGTTGGAAAGCTTACTCCCGGGGCTTCATTTTGCACTCAAGAATCTCCTAAATTCAATTCCGGACAGAGGAAATATCGTTGATTGAAGTAAGGCATCACTCCGGTTGAACCGAAATCTGCGCGGCTTCACGGAAACGGGCATAACTTTTTCCACAGGAGGAATTTTGATGCAAGTTTTGCGCCATTGGAAAGATAACTTCCGGGGCTACAATTTGGACACTTGAATGGCTACCATTGGACCTCCCAATCACCCACCGGCCACTTTTCTTCCCGGCAGGCCATTTTTCTTGTCCTGAAAGTAGCTGGCCGGCCAGAAAATCTAGCTGGCCGGCCACCTATTTGGTGAAATGACTTTTTTGCCCCTTTAAACTAGCCGGCCATGCCCCCCTCCCCAAGTGTGTCCCAGAAGTGAATTTTGTTTTCCACTACACTCATGTCCGAGGGTTTGGCCATTTTGGAGGGAAACTTGGTGTGTTTTCCCCCCATTTCCCCCCCCCCCTTTTTTGACCCATTTTGCCTATATAACAGCAGCCCCAGCTCTGGTTTTAGGGTTCCAAAAAATTGCTTAGAGCCCTTGTATACACATCTCCCTCCATCTCTCTCTTTCAAGCTAAAACACCAAGTTCCAACCCCATTTCTTCATCACCACCAAGCACTACCACCACCACACCATTTCCAGCAGCTTGGAGGGCTTTCCAGCGGCTAGGAGGCACCATTTTTCAAGCAAAGAGGCAGCCAAGGGATAGTCTTCAAGGGTGAGAACTCATTTCCCCTTTTGGTTCATTTTTTTTGCCACATTTTTCTAGCCTATTTGCTTGCTGTTTTGAGCTCCGACCCTAACTGAAAGGGTCATTTTTTTGAGCCATTCTTCATGTTTTTTAAGGTCTCAACACTGTTTGAGCCTCCCATGTTGCACTTGCTTCAATACCCCTTTGATGCCACTATTTTGCATAGTATTTTTGGCCTATGTGTGATCTTTTTTGGGGCCTGATGTAAACTGTAAATAGGCCTATTTTGAGCCCCTCTTCAACATTGAAGAAGGGCTCAACACTGTTGGAGACCTCCATGTAGCACTACCATTATACCCCTCTTTGGTCCCCATTTTTGCATGTTTTGTTAGCTTATCTTGCTTCTGTTTTTCGGCCATGATCAGAACTGAAAATGGCACTATTTTGACCCCTTCTACATGTTTCATCAAGGGTCCATGGCTGTTTGAGACATCCTTTTTGTACTTCATGTTATGGCCCTCTTGTGGCCTTAATCTTGCATTGTATTTTGAGCATGTTTATATACTGATTTGGGGCTTGTCATCTATTGAAAAACATCATATTTTTGGCCCTCTTCAGTGTTGTAGAAGGGTCTTTTTCTGTTTGGGCTTTGCATCTACCACTTGCTCATTGCCTCCCTTGCGGAGCCATTTTTGTATGCCATTTTAGCCCTACTTGTGCTTGCTGTTTGGCCATGCTTTACTGTAAAAATGCTTATTTTGGGGCTGCCTTTCTTATGCTTTTCACTTCATGTTCGAATTATGCATGTTTAGTATAGCTGTAGGCCATTCGGATGCCTAGTTTTGCATTTCGGGAGAGATTCCATGCATCGGGTGTCATTTCGCCTTGTTTCGGGGCTGTTTTGCCCCTCATTTTGCCACTGATTTTTGCATGTTCGTATACTATTCCATGTCTTTGCCATGTCTCATTAGAGTGGCATTTCGTGCCTGAGGGTCCGTCCTCGGTTTGCGTGCACGCGGCACGCATTTCGAGTTGTCTTGTTTTCATCTGATGGCCTCCTATGTGAGTGTGGCTGAGGTCCACTTGTGTTGGTATAAGCCCATTATTGCATTGCGTATGCCATTTCATATAGCATTGTGTATGCTCGGTTGTGTATCACCTCGTGTAGCGTGTATGCCATTCCATAACATTGTGTATGTTAGGATTGTATCTTAGTTGCATTTCATGCATATCATGCATATTGCATCGTGTTCGGGATAGGAGTTAGCCCGGGCACGGGAAACGAGGTACGTTCGTACTCCGAGTGACGGAACGTGTCTCAATTCCCTCACCGACACTCCGGATTATCCATGATGGAGTTAGGTTTTGTTGTGTTTTCATGTCATTCATTCCATATTGAGTTGTGCAATTCGGCTCCTCGGCCATCATGCATCGAGATGCGTGATTGGTGGCACGAGGATCGAGGCATGCATACATTTGTGAAAATACATTGCTATGCCCCTTTCCTGCTCTCTGTTGCAGCAAAATCAAGAATCAGCAGCTTCGAGCTTGGCGCTTTCAAGAACATTGCAAACAGAGGCTAATTGGGGCATCCCAGTGGATTTCCGCGCAAGGCAGCCCAAATGCATCATTCATCAGAGCGAATCAAGGCAGTCCCTGGCTTGCATGCCAGTTTACAGCTTTCTTAGTTAATTTGTTAATTAATTAGGAATTTGTATTATTTGGACTGTATATTTGACTGTACTATTCTTTATTTGGACTGTATTATTTATTCGGACCCTCTGCGCGAGGGCATAATTGTAATAAGTGTGGTGAGTGTGATGTATGTCTTCCAACCCCACGTCTTTCTTCCCTTTTATTTACCCGCTTATGATGGTTAGATATAGGGCATATTTCAATTAGCATACAGTATGACAGCATGTTTGCATCATTCATCTGTTTTGCACGCACCGGGCTCGGCGCATCATACAAACTGCATTTGTATTTCAATTCCAAATTGAATACGTGTTAGTTAGCATTCCATATGCCATGTTTAGAATAGCCGAGCCTGCTATAGTTGCATTTTGCATGTGTTGCATTAGGCATTCTGTATATTAGGATCATGCATGATTTCTAATCAGTTTTCTGTTTTGGCTTGGAGTACTCGGTGAGTTTTATGCTTTAGCATCCTTGCATGCGTGTGAGTGTGCCATGAATAGCATGCTTACCATGAGGCTATGTGCTTATGTGATATAACTGCCTTGAATGCCTGTGGGTGGAGGTTGGTTACTTGATTGGACAATTCATCAAATGTTTGTTTTAAGCCCACTAGATAGTGGCAAAATCATGTTTTCTAAGCCCACCTGAGGGTGGCAAATCCACGTCTTAGCCTACCTGCGGGTAGCACCATCAAACCATTTTCAAACAAACAAACATGAAATGTTTTGTTCCAATTCAGGCGACTCAGTCTATACTTGTTGCTGCGCATCACATAGTAACCTAGGCTAATAACCGGAATAAGAACACACAATGTTTTCAAAAATAGATATCATGGTTAGTAGAGGCCGGTCTTTGACCGGGCAAGCGGGGGTGCTCACGAAGTGACCTTCCCCAATCGTACCCAAGTTCCCGAGCCGAGGCAACTTTGGTGATGACGGACACATGGCCTTTGGCACCGAGTCAGGGTTTCCTAAATTTCCCATTAAAGAATATTTAGGTGGCAACTCTGTATCTGGCAAAGCAGTCCATGTTTGGCACTTCTTTCAAAAAATCTGTTTTCTAAACGATTTGTCAGATTTGGACTCTTTGGTTCAAGATTAAGAACCGTGACATTTGAGTCCTTGAACTGTAGTGACCCCAATATGAACGAACGGGACTTAACCCTCCCGGGCGTTCGGGACGTCTACAGTTTCTGGCGACTCTGCTGGGGATTTAGAGAACTTGACTCGAACTCATGATATCTGGTTTTGACTACACTTGTGTGTTTCTTTGCATTGCATTTGCATTGGTGCGCCTAGGACACCGTGTTTGCCATCTGCTATTCCTGAACGGTTTGCCGGAGGCTTGTCTTGTCAAGGCATGTCCATAAGGCTGACCGGTCTGGGCTCTGAGTATGGGAACACAAACCCCGGTTTTACCGGGGCACCCTTTTTGACCATTCGACCTAGTGCATATTCGGATCCATAGTGACCATTCCAAACTAGGACAGGTTGCTTACCCGTTTATAGGTTGTTTGAAACCGCTGCGTGCGTAGTGAAACCCTAGCTCCTGACAAAATAGGACAGGGAAACCCTACCCCCATAGGGGTGTTTTGGCTCTCACTTATCTGTTATGTGCTTTTAGAGTGCGTCTCTACAGGAATGCATGTATCAGTTTGCAAGTTTGGGCATCAGGCCTGCGGGCACCAGTTCAGTATTTTGGGTCAGTTTACCGAGGGTATCAGATTTGAGGCAGAATTTTGGGGCAGAATTCAGTAGAGGGCACAGTCATCCTGTTGCTCGTATCTGTTTTGGTGAAATCAGGCTGAGATGCTGCATGTTTCTCTTTTGCTAGGTAGTCCTGGAACCATAGCTTCAGAAGGCTCCGATATCCCCCGGGTACATTGGACTAGTGCTGATAGACTTTGTTAGGTCAGAATTCAATTCAAGGGCAACCAGTGTTCTTTCGCTGAGGCAAGGCAAAGAAAGGCCAGTCAGGGCTCACCGGTTCATCTGATCCGTCAGTCACCAGTCACATCACCTTTGTTCGACTCAGCAGACCGTGATGGCACAGGGTTCGGAAGAATTTGTGGCCGTGATAGCAGCGTAAATCAGGGAACTGCCATGCAGGCTGAGACCAGTATTGAAACGCAGCGCCCATCTGGGGCATCTGCCTCACATCCAGCTTTGGGACCCCAGCCGAACTTTGACCCACTTCCGCCAGCTGAAGATTTGCAGGGTCCGATCCTCGAGAAGGGTTGGCTCAAGCCCAAGTTTTCAGACCCCTGGTGCAGCCTAATGAGAGGCGTTATCCCCTTGATGCTAATGACCTCGATCTGACCGCAGTGAAAATTGCGAACCTTGAGAAGCAATTCAAAAAGGCACAGGGCCTTAACTCCATTCCCGACATTGAGGATGGGCACACCGAGTCTGCTGTACGGCTCCCAGACAGATTCAAAATGCCACATATTGACCGTTTCGACGGGTCTGGGGATCCAATGGTACATATCCGACTTTTCTTGGATGTCCTAAAGCCGATGGGTCTGACTAAGCCACAGAAACTCTCTCTGTATGGAAGAACCCTGTCGGTGTAGCAGCCACTTGGTACGCTAAGTTGGAGGACAAAGTGAAGCAAAACTGGGAAGAATTGGCTGAGGCCTTTGTCGATCAGTATTCCTACAATACCCAAGTTGAAATGACCATCCAAGAGCTTGAAGCAACCCGCCAAAACCCAAAAGCCTTTTGTGAAATTTGTTGCGAGGTGGAGAGCAAAGGCAGCACAGATGACAGATCGCCGCCCTTCTGAGAGGGATCAAGTGCAGATGATGGTGCGAACCTCGAGCATGATATGTTGCAAATTGATAGTCGCTCCGTATTCACTTTCAAAAGTTTGCATGAACTGGGGGTTCAGGTCGAGAATGCGTTCAACAGCGGATCATTCCCAGAACAAGTGAACCGACAAGGAGGGCGATTGCAAGGAGTACCAATGCCGGAAGTAGCACTATTCCCGAACCCACTGAAATCAATACAGTCGCCACAGCCAACCCTTTTGCCAATCCAAGCCTACAAACAGCCAGCCCAGCCCGAGCTCAGGGCAGAACTTTCACCCCTCTATATGAGCCTGACTAGCGCACTAAAACTCCTGATGGAAAGAGGGCATCTCAAACCCCTCGATCCTCAACCTCTTCCCACCCACTCCCAGCCAGACATAACCCCGCCAAGTACTGTATGTACCATCAGCAGCGCGGTCATGGCACCGACCGTTGCTACCGCCTTCGTCATGAGGTCCAAAATCTCATCGACAACCGGACGATAGCTCCACCTTCAGACCCCAATGACCAAACATCTCTGCCTACCTCAATCTCATCCATATACTGCCATCCACCTATGACCCCAGCATATACATCACCCCGGCCCATCTACCCAAGCCTGAGGTGTTTATCCCAGAAAGCATGGACTTATGCATGATGGGTGCACCTGAACCCCAATCATCTCAAACCCATGAACCCACTACTTCTGAGCTGATGAGGAATGATAAGATCTTCAAAGAACTGTGACATTGGCCTCCGGACATTGGCTCCATCATCACCACACCACAGGGAGTTTCATGTCAAAAGGCTCCCCAGTCTTGGGACGGGCTGCATTTGAGGAAGGCCAATCCCTTGGCAAAGTGGAGGCGAGTGGAAAGAACAAGATAGGGGCGGGCATGGATCCCCATGAACATCTTCTGTTGGCTGTTGAGGCTTTGAAAGCCGAGGGACTGAACAAAGAGCAAGTGCTCGCAGTTGTTGCAAAAACTGTGACGACATTTTCGCCACTCAAGTTGGGGCAGTTTGAATCAAGGGGCAAGCCGGGAGAAGGGCCGTTGTACCAGAAAGTTCCTTTCAGCTATAATCCTCCACTCAGAAGAGATCAGCAAACCAGGCCAGCACCTGCCAATCCCTTTGCTGGTGCGCCAGCAAAAATCCACAAACCCAGAAGTACCAACCCCGAGGTCAGAGGGTCTTCCATGCCCTCCACATGCCTTTATCCAAAGCTTTCCAAATCCTTGTTGGACAAGGCCATCTCAAACCCCTTGAGCCTCGGCCTCTCCCGAACCCTCTTCCGGCTACACATGATGCTACCCAGTACTGCGCATACCATCAGCAAACTGGCCATACTACCGACAACTGCTTCCGTCTTCGCCATGAAGTACAGGATCTATTTGACAACGGGGTCATCCTCCCGCCAGCTCAGCAAAGTCTATCGGCACTGGGTCAGTGAACTTGGGGGATAATGTGATGTGATCGAGGGATGAACCACCTGCGGGCGCGCTCAGATTACTCCAGTTGGTGGATGGCATGCACTGTTTGAGCAATGTACAAATGCCAGTTTTTTGCTTTCTGACTTGGGTATTGGGTCAGTTTTGTTGTTTTGTTTTGAGTCTGTCTTTTTGTTTTGAGTCAGTCTCTTTTGTTTTGGGTCTGTCTTGTTGTATCGAGTCAGTCCTGTTGTATAGGAGTCGGGTGATTCCGGGGGTGTTACCTCGGGCGTCACCATTTTGTTTTGCGTTTGTCTTTTTGTTTTGTTTTGAGTCTGTTTCTGCCAGGGAGCCAGTTGTGCCAACAGATTTTGAATGAAACAGCAGTGATTTTCACGCCCTCGCATTTGCTTCTGCCGTATGCTAGTTGTGCCGGGATTTGAATGAGATGGCAGTGCATTCCACCTGCTCTCTTGTGCCTTGAAGTCATTGTAATGACCTGAGTTTTTCAAAACTTTTTGAACACTGCGGTGAAAACAAGAGGAGGAATTCCTCGGGATTTGCAAAACTTTGATCAAATTGAGAGAAAGAGAGGCGTGCTAAGCCCTTAATGAATGAAATCATGCTTGTTAGTGTGAGTACTGAGAAGGACCCTGGCTTTGATCCAGATTGGTCCTACACTGTCTTCAGCGCGAGCGATTTGTCGCTTTCTTAAAAACTTTCAAAAAAGTTTTGCGCGGTCCTGCGAAGACCTGTGTGGAATCGCTCTTGAGATTGTGCAGCTAGGATCGCTCTCAGCCTCGAGACTCAACCCCTTTGCTTCCAAACCTTGAACTTGAATTCAGAATGTTCAACGGTCAACTACAATGTGAGGCCTGTGTGGCCAGATTTGAAGCAGCCCTCGAACAAGAGGCACCAAAGTCAGATCAAGAAGATCAGATCATCAGAAGAAGCTTGCAAAGCTAGATCAGCACCCTCGAACTAGGGGCAAAAATGTCCGATGTGCTCGAAGAGCCGAAGATGATCCTCTTGCAAATCAACAGCCACTCTCCTGGATACGGATGGCTTCAAACTACAACCATTTGGCATGGACCGTACACTTTTACCCTTTGAGAGGCTCGCTGGGCCGAAAACCCGGAAGGGCGACCCAGGCAAAAGTTAGAGCAAGAAAAAATAAAAAAAAAAAAAAAAAAAAAAAAAAATGCAAAAAAAAAAGAAAAAAAAAAAGAAGAAAAAAAAAAGAAAAAGAAAAAGAAAGAAAGAAAAGAAAAAGAAGAAAAGAAAAAGAAAACAAAGCTCGCAAGGTTGAAAACCTGCAACAGGCGCCTTGGCAAAAGTTAGAGCATAAAAAGGAGAGGTTAAATACCCGAGTGTACCTTAACCCCGAACTACGTAAGGCTTGATTCCCATCTTTGGGATACGTAGGCAACTTCATTCTGAAGTCCAGCCGTAAAACACTTCAAATTTGATTGTGTCCATGCGATGGTTCTGGTCATCTTTGTCTTCTCTGTATCTGAGGTTTGGTTGTGTTCGTCTCTGAGGACTGACTACAATGCGCTGCGGTGCCATTCAAACAAGGGGCAACTTTCCGTTGCCATTCAGTGTGCTGCGGCCCATTCAAACAAGGGGCAACTTTCCGTTGCCATTCAATGCGCCGCGGCCGTTCAAACAAGGGGCAACTTTCCGTTGCCATGCAGCTCTCTTCAAGCACGGGGCAGTTTTCCTTGGATCCGAGGTTGTGCATCTCAGAGTAGGTTTCATGCTCGTTGAGCAATGGCCGTTTGCAAAAAAGTTTTTGAGAATTTTTACTGAGGTTGACTAATTTCTCGAAAATTATTCCATCTTTTCCAAAACTGGACCATTTCTTGGACCCAAAAAAGGAAAATTTTCAGTGCTCATAGCCTGACTTGCATGATTTCAAATCAAAAATCGAACAAGCATGTTAATCTAACTCTCATTTTGGTCAAAATTGTTTTAGTAGAAAGCAAAAACAAAAATGGTCAAAATGATGAACTAGGGGCACAGTTGAGTCAGGTTTCTGTCTTTTCCCTTTATCAACGCACTTGCCAAGAAGGGCACTCTACTGCCAGAAAGGGCACAACTGAAGCTAACAACAAAGGGCTGAAAGCTCTCACATCCTCCAAGCAACGAGGTATCAAGCCAAGTGCGAAGCACGAACTGGAATGGGGCAAGATATTCCACTCCATCATCTGGACAGATCTTATCACGTCCAAACTCCCCAGCAAAGCATCATCAACCGATGCTAGCTGCAGATTTGCTACACACCCAGTTGTAGCGCAACCCTCTGTGGGAGGAATTCACTAGCTGTGAGCGAAGAAGAAGAATCTAGCAGAATGCTAGGGGCAAGAGCCCAACTTCTGTTTATCCATCAACCACCCAGGGGAGGGATTGAAAAATGAGAGATTGAAGAATAGAGAGATGTGCGATGAGAGAAAAAGTGAGAAAAGGGCTTTTTCAGAAAAAACGATTGAGTGCCGAGTGATGTGAGAGACACAAATGAGAAAGGGTGGGAAACACTACCCGGTGAAACAGGCTCCCTGTACGTCTGAGTGTCGTGTCTTTTGTTTTGTTTGTCTCGATTCTGTTTGAGTCGTCGAGTGTTCTCGTGTGTTTAGGTGTTTACCTTTTGTTTTTCTGTGTTGAGTCGTTTTGGCTGTGGTCAGTTGTAGGCTCAATACCCGGTTGAGAATCCTTTTCTCATTTTCAAAAAAAAATCGTTGTGCTCAGAGTGCTGTGCCATTCTCCACATTTGTGCAAAACAGAATTGGTTCTTTCATAAAGCCGCAGGGTTCAACCCAGGTCATGTGAACAGTAAACAAGGACCTATCTGAAGCTATTTAGGTTCCGGACTGCAAAGCAAAAGAAAAGAGGAAAATTTGGAGCATCTTAGCATGTTTCAACTTAGCAAAATCCGAGACTGCATTCCAGGTGCACCTTCTCAGGCCTCGCCATTTCTCTGGAGTATGAGTGTGTCTCGACCCCAAGTGTAAGCCTGCTTCAAGTCAGAATGGCAGTCCAAGCAGCACCGAGGGTTTCACATGCAGATGTTATCTCTCGCCAATTTGAATAGGGTGTGCCCTTTTGAGCTGAGTATGTTGTGAAGTCCTCTAAGAGGCAAATCAGAGGCACCAGAGTACATATTTGATGCTCCTCTATTGCATAGAATGTGAACTTTCATATACACTGTTGTTGCATGCGTGCCGCGCATCGTTATGATTCATGCATAGAATATGCTTGCTTTCGATTCCGCATAGAATATGCTTTCTTGTTTCATGCATAGAATATGCTTTCAATTTGCATAGAATGTGCTTCCATACTTGCATAGAAAATGCTCGTATCTTTTGCATAGAAAATGCCCCATACTTGCATAGAAGATGCATTTTATCGCACTATCTTGTGCATTTCAAATCGCGCTGTTTAGCGTATCGCACTGTCTTGTGCATTTCAAATCACTCGCGCTGTTTTGCGCATCGCACTATTTTGTGCATTTTTGCATTGTGCATCATTTTCGCGCTATTTGCACGTCACGCACTGTTTTGTGCATTACATTCATCGCGCTGTTTAGCGTATCGCACTATTTTGTGCATTTATCAATCGCGCTATTTTGCGCACCTCAATCGCACTGTTTTGTGCAGTTTACATTTCACTCGCGCTATTTTGCGCATCGCACTGTTCTGTGCAGTTTATCATTCGCGCTACTTTGCGCACCTCAATCGCACTGTTTTGTGCAGTTTACATTTCACTCGCGCTATTTTGCGCATCGCACTGTTTTGTGCAGTTTACATTTCACTCGCGCTATTTTGCGCATCGCACTGTTTTGTGCAGTTTACATTCGCGCTATTTTGCGCATCGCACTGTTCTGTGTAGTTTATCATTCGCGCTATTTTGCGCACCTCAATCGCACTGTTTTGTGCAGTTTACATTCGCGCTATTTTGCGTACCTCAATCGCACTGTCCTGTGCTTTGCATATCACATCGCACTATCTTGTACATTTCAAATCAATCGCGCTGTTTAGCGTATCGCACTATTTTGTGCATTGTATCATTCGCGCTATCTTGCGCGTCTCACTTGTACTTGTTAGTGCACTGCATTTCACTCGCGCTGTTTTGCGCATCGCACTATTTTGTGCACATTATTGCATTGTGCATGCATTTTATCGCGCTATCTTGCAACGTCCACCCGCATTGTTAGTGCATTACATTTCACTCGCGCTATTTTGCGCATCGCACTATTTTGTGCACATTACTTGCATTGTGCATGCATTTTATCGTGCTATCTTGCGCATCTCACCTGCACTTGTTAGTGCGTTGCATCGTGCTATCTTGCGCACTTTACCTGTATCACACTGCTTTATGCATTCACCCTACTCACACTGTCTTGTGCACTCTCCGGTCTAGGAGACCTTAAATCCTCTAAGAGCATGTTTGATTGGGTGGATTAGGACATGGGATTGGGATTATTAATCCGTGGGCCCAATTATCCTATGTTTGTTTTAACATTTTGGTTTAGGATTATTAATCCAACAAATTTGTAGGATTATTAGTAATGGGGTAGGGGTGGGATTATTAATCCAATGAATATTAATCCAATTGGATAGTGAATACTACACTAATTTAATAGGATTATTAATACTTCACTATTAGTCTTGTGAATCAAACATGACCTAAAGGTGCAATTCCTTTGGTGTTTGTCGTGCCCGAACGACTTCCGGTGGTCTGGTATAGCCACCTGCCTGTGTTTGCGGTGAGTTCCTAGGAGACCAACTGAGACGGTGGAAATTAGAGTTCGAATGGCTCATGCTTAGAACGCAAAGGTTCAGGATTTCCGGGACTAAAGTCTAGTTTAAATACCCAGGGGTATATCCTCGGCTTGAAATCTGTATGGTAGCCCCATAGATTGAGATAGCATCTGTATGCGCCTCAATTCTGGATATTGATCCAACCTAGTCTGTCACCCTGTTGGAGAATAGGGAAAGCTGCAACCATAGTCAGGGAGAAAAGTAGTACCTGTGGTTCAACCAAGAAGAAGCGAGAGATCCCCAGCAGCATGAGGTAAGTCATTGCCAATTACCCCTGTAAGGTACCTTTACCTCTTAGCTATTACATTGCATTTTAGCCACTACATTACAGTGCATTGCATGAATCCTCAATTTTCAAACCGGCTTCGCGTAGCGTATAAGTCCAATTATCAAACTGGCTTCGCGTAGCGTATAAGTCCAATCTTCAAACCGGCTTCGCGTAGCGTGTAAGTCCAAATTTCAAACCGGCTTCGCGTAGCGTGTAAGTCCAAATTTCAAACCGGCTTCGCGTAGCGTATAAGTCCAATCTTCAAACCGGCTTCGCGTAGCGTGTAAGTCCAATCTTCAAACCGGCTTCGCGTAGCGTATAAGTCCAATCTTCAAACCGGCTTCGCGTAGCGTGTAAGTCCAAATTTTCAAACGGCTTCGCGTAGCGTATAAGTCCAATCTTCAAACCGGCTTCGCGTAGCGTATAAGTCAATCTTCAAACCGGCTTCGCGTAGCGTATAAGTCCAATCTTCAAACCGGCTTCGCGTAGCGTGTAAGTCCAATCTTCAAAACGGCTTCGCGTAGCGTGTAAGTCCAATCTTCAAACCGGCTTCGCGTAGTGTGTAAGTCCAAATTTCAAACTGGCTTCGCATCGCGTATAAGTCCAATCTTCAAACCGGCTTCGCGTAGCGTGTAAGTCCAATCTTCAAACCGGCTTCGCGTAGCGTATAAGTCCAATCTTCAAACCGGCTTCGCGTAGCGTGTAAGTCAAATTTCAAACCGGCTTCGCGTAGCGTATAAGTCCAATTTCAAACCGGCTTCGCGTAGCGTATAAGTCCGACTTTCAAACCGGCTTCGCGTAGCGTATAAGTCCAATTATCAAAATCTTTCTGCATATCATTTTGTATCCTGCCCTGAACTACGCTGGTTTGATTCCTTGCAAAGGGATACGTAGGCAGCCTGCGGGTACAACCATTTATTTATCTATATTTTGTTTGTTTGTCCAAGTCTTCAGCCTTGTCAAAAATGGGTCGTCTCTGGGCTTTGACATTCACTCCCGTCACTTCTTGACTTCCGAGTTCTGTCAAAGAGGGGCAACTGTAGACACCCCATTTTTGACCGTCCATAAGACTTCGACGCGACTGATGGTTTACATGGTGGAGAAAGTTGTGTAGGGGAAAGGTGCAATTTCTTCGGCAAAGAGAGAGGAACAAATCCCAACTTCACGCCCCATTTTGGACCAAAGCTATTTTGAATGGTTTTTAGACCTTAAAACCCTCTCTTTCAAAACATTTTTGAAATAAAGTTTCTGCGATGTTCCGAGGCTCGCCTTTTGTCAAACGTCGCGTTTTTCGGTAAACTGAGCAAGGACAAAGTGGAAACGAACGAAAGAGAGATGAAATCTTTGAAAAATCTTTCAAAACACCTTACTTAGGGGTTTGGAGTTGAAGAAAAGAGGAGAAGAGGGAAGAAATCCAGTTGGGGGAGAAAATGGGCATAAACCGTCAAGAAAAGTCGAACAGCCCTCGCCGAATCGGGCCTATTCGTTCGCATACTTGGAATCAAGCTACGAGGCCACCACCGTTGGAAAGCTTACTCCCGGGGCTTCATTTTGCACTCAAGAATCTCCTAAATTCAATTCCGGACAGAGGAAATATCGTTGATTGAAGTAAGGAATCACTCCGGTTGAACCGAAATCTGCGCGGCTTCACGGAAACGGGCATAACTTTTTCCACAGGAGGAATTTTGATGCAAGGTTTGCGCCATTGGAAAGCTAACTTCCGGGGCTTCAATTTGGACACTTGAATGGCTACCATTGGACCTCCCAATCACCCACCGGACACTTTTCTTCCCGGTAGGCCATTTTTCTTGTCCTGAAAGTAGCTGGCCGGCCAGAAAATCTAGCTGGCCGGCCACCTATTTGGTGAAATGACTTTTTTGCCCCTTTAAACTAGCCGGCCATGCCCCCCTCCCCAAGTGTGTCCTAGAAGTGAATTTTGTTTTCCACTACACTCATGTCCGAGGGTTTGGCCATTTTGGAGGGAAACTTGATGTGTTTTCCTCCCATTTCCCCCCCCTTTTTTGACCCATTTTGCCTATATAACAGCAGCCCCAGCTCTGGTTTTAGGGTTCCAAAAAATTGCTCAGAGCCTTGTATACACATCTCCTCCATCTCTCTCTTTCAAGCTAAAACACAAGTTCCAACCCCATTTCTTCATCACCACCAAGCACTACCACCACCACACCATTTCCAGCAGCTTGGGGGGCTTTCCAGCGGCTAGGAGGCACCATTTTTCAAGCAAAGAGGCAGCCAAGGGATAGTCTTCAAGGGTGAGCACTCATTTCCCCTTTTGGTTCATTTTTTTTGCCACATTTTTTTAGCCTATTTGCTTGCTGTTTTGAGCTCCGATCCTAACTGAAAGGGTCATTTTTTTGAGCCATTCTTCATGTTTTTTTAAGGGCTCAACACTGTTTGAGCCTCCCATGTTGCACTTGCTTCAATACCCCTTTGAATGCCACTATTTTGCATAGTATTTTGGCCTATGTGTGATCTGTTTTGGGGCCTGATGTAAACTGTAAATAGGCCTATTTTGAGCCCCTCTTCAACATTGAAGAAGGGCTCAACACTGTTGGAGACCTCCATGTAGCACCTACCATTATACCCCTCTTTGGTCCCCATTTTTGCATGTTTTGTTAGCTTATCTTGCTTCTGTTTTTCGGCCATGATCAGAACTGAAAATGGCCCTATTTTGACCCCTTCTACATGTTTCATCAAGGGTCCATGGCTGTTTGAGACATCATTTTTGTACTTCATGTTATGGCCCTCTTGTAGCCTTAATCTTGCATTGTATTTTGAGCATGTTTATATACTGATTTGGGGCTTGTCATATACTTAAAAACATCATATTCTTGGTCCCTCTTTAGTGTTGTAGAAGGGTCTTTTTCTGTTTGGGCTTTGCATCTACCACTTGCCTCATTGCCTCCCTTGCGGAGCCATTTTTGTATGCCATTTTAGCCCTACTTGTGCTTGCTGTTTGGCCATGCTTTATACTGTAAAAATACTTATTTTGGGGCTGCCTTGCTTATGCTTTTACACTTCATGTTCAACTTATGCATGTTTAGTATAGCTGTAGGCCATTCCGCATGCCTAGTTTTGCATTTCGGGAGAGATTCCATGCATCGGGTGTCATTTCGCCTTGTTTCGGGGCTATTTTGCCCCTCATTTTTCCACTGATTTTTGCATGTTCGTATACCATATTCCATGTCTTTGTCATGTCTCATTAGAGTGGCATTTCGGTGCCTGAGGGTCCGTCCTCGGTTTGCGTGCACGCGGGCACGCATTTCGAGTTGTCTTGTTTTCATCTGATGGCCTCCTATGTGAGTGTGGCCGAGGTCCACTTGTGTTGGTGTAAGCCCATTATTGCATTGCGTATGCCATTTCATCTATAGCATTGTGTATGCTCGGTTGTGTATCACCTCGTGTAGCGTGTATGCCATTCCATAACATTGTGTATGTTAGGATTGTATCTTAGTTGCGTTTCACGCATATCATGCATATTGCATCGTGTTCGGGATAGGAGTTAGCCCGGGCACGGGAAACGAGGTACGTTCCGTACTCCGAGTGACGGAGCGTGTCTCAATTCCCCAATCATCGACACTCCGGATCATCCATGATGGAGTTAGGTTTTGTTATGTTTTCATGTGCATTCATTCCATATTGAGTTGTGCAATTCGGCTCCTCGGCCATCATGCATCGAGATGCGTGATTGGTGGTACGAGGATCGAGACATGCATACATTTGTGAAAATACATTGCTATGCCCCTTTCCTGCTCTCTGTTGCAGCATATCAAGAATCAGCGGTCTTCCGAGGCTTGGCGCGCTTTTCAAGAATCATTGCAAAACAGAGGCTAATTGGGGCATTCCAGTGGATTTCCGCGCAAGGCAACCCGAACATGCATCATTCATCACCCGGAGCGGAATCAAGGCAGTCACTGGCTTGCATGCCAGTTTTACAGCTTTCTTAGTTAATTTGTTAATTAATTAGGAATTTGTACATTATTTGGACTGTAATATTTGGACTGTACTATTCTTTCATTTGGGACTGTATTATTTATTCGGACCCTCTGCGCGAGAGCATAATTGTAATAAGTGTGCGTGAGTGTGATGTATGTCTTCCAACCCCACGTCTTTCTTCCCTTTTATTTACCTGCTTATGATGGTTAGATTAGGGCATATTTCAATTAGCATACAGTATGACAGCATATTTGCATCATTCATCTGTTTTGCACGCACCGGGCTCGGCGCATCATACAAACTGCATTTGTATTTCAATTCCAAATTGAATACGTGTTAGTTGAAGCATTCCATATGCCATGTTTAGAATAGCCGAGCCTGCTATAGTTGCATTTTGCATGTGTTGCATTAGGCATTTCTGTATATTTAGGATCATGCATGATTTCTAATGAGCTTCTGTTTTGGCTTGGAGTACTCGGTGAGTTTTATGCTTTAGCATCCTTGCATGCGTGTGTGAGTGACTGCCATGAATAGCATGCTTACCATGAGACTATGTGCTTATGTGATATAACTGCCTTGAATGCCTGTGGGTGGAGATTGGGTTACTTGGAGTGGAACAATTCATCAAATGTTTGTTTTAAGCCCACTAGATAGTGGCAAAATCATGTTTTCTAAGCCCACCCGAGGGTGGCAAATCCACGTCTTAGCCTACTTCCGAGTAGTACCATCAAACCATTTTCAAACAAACAAACATGAAATGTTTTGTTCCAATTCAGGCGACTCAGTCTATACTTGTATGCTGTGCGCATCACATAGTAACCTAGGCTAATAACCGGAATAAGAACACATATGTTTTCAAAAATAGATATCATGGTTAGTAGAGGCCAGTCTTTGACCGGGCGAGCGGGGGTGCTCACGAAGTGACCTTCCCCAATCGTACCCAAGTTCCCGAGCCGAGGCAACTTTGGTGATGATGGACACGTGGCCTTTGGCACCGAGTCAGGGTTTCCTAAATTTCCCATTTAAAAAATATTTAGGTGGCGACTCTGTATCTGGCAAAGCAGTCCATGTTTGGCATTTCTTTCAAAAAATCTGTTTTCAAAATCGATTTGCCGGATTTGGACTCTTTGGTTCAAGATTAAGAACCGTGACATTTGAGCCCTTGAACTGTAGTGACCCCAATATGAACGGAACGGGACTTAACCCTCCCGGGGCGTTCGGGGACGTCTACACTTAGGCAAACAAAAAAATCCCTTATTATATAGTGTCGAACCGACCCCGCCCCCGACCCGATCCGACCCAATGTATGACCACTCATAAGTGTTACCTCTCTCATCCGCCATCCCCTTATGTTGCTTTTTAACCCCCATGCTTGCGATCACATTTCGCCATGCACTTTCACAAGTCCCCATTGCAAACCACCTACTTTTGAGGTTGACTGTAGGATGGAAGAGAATGAAATGGGAGTGGAAATGGCCGTCGTGGTAGCGGTGATGGAGGTCTGAGAGTGGCAGCAATATAGCGACAAATGAAGGGTGGGTGGATAGAAGAAAAATTAAAATTTTAAAATTGAAGATGAGGATATTATTAAAGTAAAGAGATGTGTATTGGGATTTATTTTTTATGTTTATATTAAGAAGGTTTCATCAAGTGTGCATTGAGGGGAGTTAGTGTGTGAAAAAAAATACTTGTAAATAATTAAGTTGATTGAGTATCAATAATCCTTTCCTTGAATAGATTAAATTTTATACTTAAAATCATACTTGCAATATATTTGTTTAATACCAATGTAATCGTGTAATAAGCTTACCATTTGATATATATTTTTAAATTTTTGTATAGATCTTGTAACAATCTTTTTATTTTATATTATAACTAGTATAAAATCCGTGCTATGCACAACCTTAAATAAATAATTAAAATTTTATCTTCAAAATTAAAGTAATAATTCGGATGTCCTCTAGAATATGCATACCTCGTGCCATCACAAGCGCAACCCCAGCATCCAAAAAAATCGAATCTAGTGTATTTAAAGACCGACTCCTGATCATGGGTTGAAAAATATATTCAATTGGGCCCTTGACAACGTTCTCTGCATGTTCCTCACTTGCCAGAACACATTGGCGACTTGATGATGGTCCTGCCCAGCCGGATGGTTGATCCGGCCGCTCTGCGTAAACTGCGATCACTAGCATCCTGACTAGCTCTCCGCACAGCCTCGAATTTCCTGGTCATCCGTCGTCGAGTAGACATATTGGGAGCCAGAGACTTTGACGAGCCCGTCGATAACAAAATTGCCTCTGGCAAATGACTAATTGGATCTAGCTCCTCTAATAACAGAGCAGACAACAATCCCGCCTCTCGAGGTTTTGGTAGGGGCCTCAGGAACAGGATCAGACAAGGGGGGCACGACTACTCGAGGCAGAAACTGATCAATCAACACCTCAGCTGAGCGTGAGGCAGCAGCATAACACCTCCACACTATTTGCAAAGCTTGCAAATTGACACCCCAAGACTCATTTTGTCGATCTGTGTTGATTACGCGATGATATGTTAGAAAAAAAAAAAACAAAAAAAAACAAATGTTCAAACAAAACCAAAAAAAAAATGAAGAGGAACAAATGTCAGATGAATGGCAACTATACAGTTATGAAAATCATCATGGCTCACCAGCACCTAACCTTCGGGGTATAGTTGCGGCACCCTCAGCAAAAAAAAGAGAGACGCATTCCCAACTCCCAGAAACCATGACCCCGTCTTTCGATTCTATATCAAAGGTCTCTGGGAGCACCCGAACAAGTGATCTATCACAATCACGACACTTTGATGCAAAATAGAATGCCCCCGAGGGAGCTTGATACAGACTATAGCAATACTGTAACTCTCTCAAACCCAAATCCAAACCCAACATGTTGTTTAGTGCAAGCATTGCATTTATAATCTTAAAAGCATTAGTTGTCAACAAAAATGGTGGGAGTCCATAATGAGAAAGGATCTCACGAAGTCGGGAGTGAAGAGAAAACCTAACTCCACCATTGACTATCGAAGACACTAACCATAGAACTCTCTTATCATTGGGAAATAGGAAATTATTGTCTGGACGAGGCGGTTCTATATTCACACTAATGGGAATGTCACAAGTAGATCGAAAATGAGATATACCATCAGAGCTACTCAGGAGATATGCATACTTCCCCATCTCGATGGAAACCTCTAACAAAAAAAAAAAAACTGAAACAATATAAAAAATGAAGAATACACAAACACTTACAATTTGAATGATGATTCGAGTAGAAAGGATGAGGGACTTGTGTCACCACTAGAAAAATCTTCGATTGATATAGCTGTGAATGGCCAAAATCCTGACTATCAATGCTAATGATTTAAGAAAAAGAAGGGTAAATGGCGCTTGCCTCCGACGCAACTATCGCCTCCTTTAGATAACCGTGCCCTCGCATTTAATGTGGAAGACTGATAGACATGTCGAACTGTTAACACATGTCTGTATGACATCAGCACATTAGAAACCCAAATACAAAAACCCTAAAAACCCTAACCCTAATCCTACATCGGCAGTAATCTATGCCGGCCTCTTGCCTTGCGCAAGGAACAGATCCATGAGGATCTTATCTTAAAACTTATCCGAGAGATAGTACATCGGCCGCAAGTTATGCCGATCTCTTGCATCGCACAAAGGAACGGATCCATGAGGATCTTATCTTAAAACCTATTCGAGGGATAGTATATCGGCCGCAAGTTATGCTGATCTCTTGCCTTGTGCAAGGAACGGATCCATGAGGATCTTATCTTAAAACCTATCTAAGGGATAGTACATCGGCCGTAAGCTATGCCAATCTCTTGCCTTGCGCAAGGAATGGACCCATGAGGATCTTATCTTAAAACCTATTCGAGGGATAGTACATCGGCCGTGAGTTATGTCGATCTCTTACCTTGCGCAAAGGAACAGATCCGTGAGGATCTTATCTTAAAACCTATCTAAGGGATAGTACATCGGCTGTAAGTTATGCCGATCTCTTGCCTTGCACAATGAATGGATTCATTAGGATTTTATCTTAAAACCTATTCAAGGGATAATACTTCTGTTGTAAGCTATGTTGATCTTTTGCCTTGTGCAAGGAATGGATCCACGAGGATCCTATCTTAAAACCTATCTGAGGGGTAGTACATCGACCGCGAGTTATGCTGATCTCTTGTCGTGCGCAAGGAACGGATCCATAAGGATCTTATCTTAAAACCTATCCGAGGGATAGTACATCGGCTGCAAGTTATGTCAATCTCTTGCCTTGCGCAAGGAAATGATCCACAAGGATCCTATCTTAAAACCTATCCGAGGGATAATACACCGGCCGCAAGTTTTGTTGATTTCTTGCCTTGTGTAAGGAACGAATCCATGAGGATCCTATCCTAAACCCTATCCAAGGGATAGTACGTCGACAGTAAGCTCCGGAACCTATCTCAGGGCTACTGTGTCAGCTATCGGTTACGTCGAGCTCATAGAGCTTACAAAAAGAATGTTACTTCGGCATTAAAAAAAAACAAAACAAAACAAAACAAATATTCAGCACAAACTTTGAAATAAAATATCTCAGTCAGCGCAACCATTTCATACAGAACCTTTAAATCCAAACTATAGCGATCCCGGTTTCCCTTTCTTTAATTGTTGCATCCGGACTTAGGTTCCGTGGAGTTGGTTGTTGTGTATATCTTGTTTACATCCTTTACTTCTTGTATTCGAGTCTTGGGTTGTGTTGGGCAAGTTTGTAACATGTTGGTTGAGCTTAGAAACCAAGTGTAGTTGCCCAGATTTCTGTCTTCACGCTCGAGCGGAGCTTTTGACGCTCAAGCGGGACCTTCTTTGTTGCTTCTCCGCTCGAGCGGGAGTTCTGACGCTTGAGCGTGTTTTCCCATCTCCCAGTATTTCTTCTGCAGTGTTGGACGCTCGAGCGGGCGTTTTGACGCTTGAGCGTGAGTTTGTGTGTGACGCTCGAGCGGGAAGTTTTACGCTCGAGCGGGGACCTGGTTCAGTGTAAAGTTTTGGAAGTGTGTATCCGCCGCTCGAGCGGGATTTTTGACGCTCGAGCGGGAGTCTGTGAGTAACGCTCGAGCGGAGCGACTTTTATATAAAGCCGAGATTCGACTTTTTGGATCACTTTTTCACATCCTCTTCTCTCTCTTACTTTTTCAAAACTCCATTGTTGAACACCTCACTCTAGAACCTAACTTCTCTCTTAGGATTGATCTAGCTAGAGTGATTTCCTCACCTTGGGCCTTTGTAAAAGTTGTGTGGATCGTCGAGGGCTATCTTCTAATCTGAAAATTTTGGGATTTGGAGCATCTTCATTTTCGTCATCTTCTTTCCTTGGGCTCCGAATTTGAGGTAGGGATTCCTACTCACTCTTATGGGTTATAACCTAGATTATTGGGCATTTGGTTAAATGGTTTGATTTTGGGATCTAGGGTTTCGAAATGTGTAATGGGGGGTTTGTCATTTTGGTTCTTAAATATATGTTTTGGGTTTCAAAATGGTGTTATTGTCGTTGGTTGTTGATTTATGGACCATGGGGTTCTTATTGGAAAAAGGGGTGGAAAACCCTAAATGGTGTATAAATTAATTAATATAATTAATTTGGGATAATTGTGGTTATATGGATTTGAGTTGGAAATAATGAAATTGACTCATTATATTGTAAAATGGTGGAGTTGGATTTATTAATCGCTCACTTTTGAAAACATTGATATTTTATCTGTTGGAGCTTTTATTATCTGTTTAGAAATAATTGCTTGGGCTACCGGTGGAGGGTAGTTTTGATTGTTGTAGACAATGCATGATGATTAGGCAAACTAAAACTAATCAATTGGATATGTCATAGAGTATGACGGTTGATAGAATATATTAACGTTATATATTGATTGATTGTGTATATGACCTATGTGTATATACGTTGTGTGTGGGAGAAGATAGGGGATGTACTCCACGGTTTAGGGGAAGATAGGGGATGGACCTCTAAACCGGATGTTGTTTGGGAGGAGATAGGGGATGGACTCCACTGATACAGCTAATATGCTTGTTAGTTAAAGTATTGATACAGGTCATATGCTTATCTTTGGAAGTGTTGATATAGCCAATATGCTTATCTGTTGAAATGTGGATACAGCTTGTATGGTTATCTGTTGAGAGGTTGATACAACTAGTATGTTTATCTATTGTAAAACGGGAAGCGTTTAATATGAGTCATTGCCTCATATAAGTGGTTGGCCAGATTCTGAGCCGTTGATGTAAATTGAGAAAATGATGAGAAATGGAAAATGAAATGGAACATGAACATTGTAGTCATGTAATGGAAATGGGTTATGAATTGATTTATGGAAATTAAACATTTATCAATTGCTAATGTTTTAGTTACTGCTCATACTGTGTTTAGCATATCTCTACTGGGCGTTGGCTCACCCTATATGGGACATTATTTTTAGGTACAGGTAGCATGCCACCTCCAAGGACTTAGCTTGGATAGATATGAGAGTTGAAGACTTTCTTTTGACTATTTTGTTTGTATTACATGTATATCAAGCCAAGGGCTTATTTTGTATAGAGTTAGCACTCTCCTTTTGTGTACCAAGTGTTAACTTGGAAAGCTGTAAGCCTATAGGGCAATTGCTTTTGTTGTTAACATGTAATACTGTTGTAAGAACTACTCTGATGAATGAAAAGGTGTTGATTTCTTTATACCATTGCATGTTTGAAATGATGGGATTTACGTATTATTTTGAGGGTGTTACACAAACAGTCACATTCAATTTATAATTTTTACATACAAAAAAAGGAAAAAAAAAAAATTTCGCCTTAGGTGCTACCAATCTCTACCCCCTCAACAACATTCTGCTCGGCAACTTCAGGACATGGATAAAGTACATTTTTTCTCAACTCGAAATCAGTTGGAACATTTGCGGCCTCTAGTGCTGATGTATAGTCATCCTCAAACAACATATTCTCAAGCTTAGCAAACTGCACCTCATACACAGTGGTAGCCTCATTACAACCCTCATCTTTCGATGCCTTTACTGCGTTAACCAGATCGTCCTTCGAGGTACTAAGCGCTTCGGAGAGCTGTTCCTTTTCCATCCTCAACACACTGATCTCTTGTTCCATGGTTGCCAGCTTTGAGTCCATGGCCTGAAGCTTTGAATCAAGTTCTGTAATTTACCCTTCACAGTCGCCGTGCGCAACTCGAGCTCTTTTGTCGTCTTAGCCAATTGGTCATTTGATGACTTTAGCTTATCTGCCGCCTTGATCAGCTTGTTATGGCGCGCCATGGCCTCATATATAGAAAATACACCCTACAATTCAAACAAAGGAAAATCAACCAACCAACCGAATAACGACACTGAAAATCAAGCGATAAATATATAGTACAACCACTTACTATTAAAGAAGAATGTAGCGCTTGAGAAAAAATGGCAATATTTGACTATTTCACCAGGCATGCTGCATCAACCGGTAAAATCGAACTACGGATAATAGCAGAGGCGACTTCAGCACTACTCATAGTCGAATCCGTATTTGTCAATTGCCGATCTTTTAGAAAAGACACTAAAGTGATCAAAGAAACAAGAGCCACTGGTTCTGAAGCAAAGGTTGGAGATGATGCTGTGGTAGCCGCAGACAGGTTTGTACGGCTTTTCTTTTGGACCTCGGTCAATTGGTCGGATCGTCATTTGCTCGACTTTTTGGCAGGAGGAATAAACACATCAGAGATCACGACAAGATTAAAAGGAGAATCGCCAACTATAACAGGCGAATCCTAGGGCCGATCAGCGATAGCAGGGTCAGAAGAGGTCTGCGAGGTCGACGTTGCCGCTGTAATTTTTTCGTGCTTTCGAGTCGCAACAATCTCCAAGAAGTTTTTCGGTAGCATGGTATCGGATATAGTGGCTTTCGAACTAGACGACTCCCCTTGGGATTTTTCCTTAACAACTTCTCCAACGTCCTCTCGTAAATAAGGAAGGATGTAAAAGTCGAAACCACCATTAGCACCAAGATTTATGCCATCTGTGGCTATTACAGTCCTGTAATGAGGAATATATGCAAGCAATACATGAGCCGCTCGACCTTGCCCTTGTTGCTCTGGTGGTCCTCTGTATGACCAAACTTGGCGCAAGAGATGGAGGTTTGCTTGATCTTCCCACTCGCTAGGATGAGAAAAGACTTCGAGAGCTGTGACAAATGAACCCAATTATTAGTAAAACTAGATAACAAAACAGATGCAAAGACAAAGCAAACAAAGGTGACTCATAACCTGGACGGCCAATGACCTTAGGAATAGGTCGGATCCGATCAACTCTAGGAGGAAATTCCCAATTCCCATCTATTATGACAAATACATCATTTACACCCTTACCAGAATCAGGAAGCATTTGAATGAGCCGGCGCTTCATCGACCTAGGTTTAAAGTAAAACTTTGTTCTCTCTTTGGTAGTAGGAACAAAATTATAGCAGTACATAATCTCATATAGACCTAAATTGATTCCAAGAATGTCATTCAAGGCCACTACACCCATCACTATCCTAAAAAAATTGGGAGATAGTTGGGAAGGGGGCACCCCATAAAAGTGAAGCACCTCTCAAAAGAGGGGATGTAAAGGAAATCTAACTCCTCCCTCTATTATATCTATCAAAGGAAGAGGAATTTGTTCTTTAGAATCCTCTGACAAATTGTCATTGGAGGTAGGAAGGCGAACAATGACATCCTCAGGAACACTATATAATGCCCTGAATTCAGCAATACTCTCTTTGGATTTGAAGAATGACCTCAATCGATTCATTTTAGTCAAACAAAAGCTAACAGAATTGAGAAATCATAAGAGAAAAGGGATAAACTTACAAAGAACTTCTACTTTGACAATCTGGGCATCCGATAAGATCAATCCAATGATCAGGAATGAGTGCGCAAAACCGGAACTAAATCTAGGCCATCTGCAACACCGGGCAGCCAACAAAGGCATATAAAAATCACTTGCCTACTTGCCCGACTAGTCTTTGCATACATAAAACACCACTGGATCGGTACCATAATCCAACGGTCACGATACCAGGTATCCACACTACAAAATGATGAAGGAAAACTATTTAAAGGCACGCAAAAAAGAAAGAAATAGATGCTTCTCTTCAAAAGAAAAACGACATGTTTAATCAAGGTTCTAATTTGATTATCGGAGGGTCCCCCGACTAACCTTGGTCGAGGGAGATCACTGACGTTTTGGTATTTGTCTTTTTTGCATAGTAAGAGAAGGAATGGCTCATCTCGTTTTCCCTGTGGAGAAAATATTTTCCCCTTCCACACTAACATATGAACTGTGCCGCGCACGAACTAAATAAATAATTAAAATAATTTTAAAATTAAATAATAACATAAAATTTATTTAAAAAGTACAAAAAAAAAATTAGAATGAATTAAATTTTAATCATTTTATTAAAATATATATTTTAGTTGTCATGACATTAATTAAATAGAATAAATTAAAATAGATTATATTTATGAAAAAATAAAAATAAATTTTGTTTTATAAATTTTTTAGTTTTAGCTATTTTATGTTAAAGTTTGTCATAAAATTTAAACATACCTTTCAGAAATAAAACAATATATATATATATATTGATAAAATCGTTAAAATCGGTCAAAAGAGCAACCAACTTACACAAAAATTAATTAATTAAAATTTTTAAATTTTATTTTATTT
Source organism: Camellia japonica (assembly GCA_030407325.1). NCBI lineage: Eukaryota > Viridiplantae > Streptophyta > Magnoliopsida > Ericales > Theaceae > Camellia > Camellia japonica. The sequence continues at coordinate 67,849,146 of JAPPVO010000019.1, read as the reverse complement.
TAAAATTTAAACTGTCAAACATACACAACACTACAATATTAAATGAGAGTATATGTTTATTTTATATAAGTGAAACAACTCATTTTTTTTTCCTTTTTATGATGTGAGATTGTATAAAATTAAAATTAAAATTAAATTTTTTTTCGGGCGGAAAGTTTATTTCAAATCAAACAATATTAGTCATTTAATTTTGGGAGCTTTTTTCATAAATCCATCTTTAATTACTTATGTTCCATTCAATCCATATTCTTTTTGACTATTCCATTAGGTCCTATTTGAGATAAGAAGACCAAAATACCCTTTTCATCTACTTATGTTCTATTTAGTTCATATTATTTTCTTATGTTTCAATAAGTCCTATGGGTGACATAATTACCAAAATACCCCTAATGTATCAACTTATGTTCTATTTAGTTCATATTATTTTCTTATGTTTCAATAAGTCCTATGGGTGACATAATTACCAAAATACCCCTAATGTGAATGTTCACACCGTCAATGTGAATGTTCATATCGTCAATGTGTAGGGGTCCGGCCCATGTACAATGTGAATATTCACATTGACATGTTAACATTCACATTGATAGGAGTGTAAAATTAGCTCGTGGCCCGGGGCGAGCCCGGTCCGGCCTGTGACAATGTGAATATTTACATTGACATATTAACATTCACATTGATAAGACTGTAAAATTGGCCTGCGGCCCGTGGGCGGCCCGAAGCCCGTGGGCGGCCCAGGGCGAACCCGGCCCGGCCCGTGACAATGTGAATATTCACATTGACATATTAACATTCACATTGATAGGAGTGTAAAATTAGCCCGCGGCCTGTGGGAGGCCCGAAGTCCGCCCACTGCCCGGGGCGGGCCCGACCCGGCCCAGCCCGTGACAATGTGAATATTCACATTGACATGCTAACATTCACATTGATAAGAGTGTAAAATTGACTCGCGTCCCATGGGCGGCCCGAAGCCCGTAGGCGGCCCGTGGCGAGCCCGGCCCGGCCCGTGACAATGTCAATATTCACATTGACATATTAACATTCACATTGATAGGAGTGTAAAATTAGCCCGCGGCCCGTGGGAGGCGCGAAGCCTGCCCGCTGCCCGGGGCGGGCCCGGCCCAGCCCGTGACAATGTGAATATTCACATTGACATATTAATATTCACATTGATAGGAGTGTAAAATTGGCCCGCGGCCCGAAGACGACAGCCTCGGGTCGGGCCGGTGGCTTGGGCCTAGGCTCGAGCTTAGGCCGGGCTTGGCGGGCCTAGCCATTTTTTTTTAATTCTTTTTAATTTTTTCTACCAAAATTTTATTATTTTCCACAAAAAAAGACATTGTGCCTCAGGTGGGCTGGGCCTCGGACCGAGCCTTGAATGGGCCTTAAGCGGGCCGATGGGCCGGGCCGGGCTTCAAAGTGATGGCCTAGGCCCTAGCCTAGGGTCTCAGACATGCTCGGGCCCGGACCCAAACGAACCTCCCCCTGGCCATGGGCGGGCTTCGAGCAGCCCACGGGCCACGGGCCAATTCTACATTCCTATCAATGTGCATGTTAACATGTCAATGTGAATATTCACATTGTCAACGGGCCGGGCCTATCCTGGGCCGAGGGCGAGCTTCGGGCAGCGGACAAATTTTACACTCCTATCAATGTTAATGTTAATATGTCAATGTGAATATTCACATTGTCACGGGTCGGGCCAAGCCCGCCTCGGGCTGCGGTCGGGTTTCGGGCCGCCCACGGGCTGCGGGCCAATTTTATACTCTTATCAATGTGAATGTTAACATATTAATGTGAATATTCACATTGTCAATGTCAATATTCACATTGTCAACGGGTCGGGCCGCGGGCGGGCTTTTGGCCGCTCATGGGCCGCGAGCCAATTTTATACTCTTATCAATGTGAATGTTAACATGTCAATGTGAATATTCACATTATCAACAGGCCAGGCCGAGCCCGCCCCGGGCCGCCCACGGGCCGTGGGAGGGTTTCAGGCAGCCACGGGGCGCGAGCTAATTTTATACTCTTATCAATGTGAATGTTAACATGTCAATGTGAATATTCACATTGTCAACAGGCCGGGCCGGGCCCGCCCCGGGTTGCCCATAAGCCGTGGGCAGGTTTTGGGTAGCCACGGGGCGCGGGCCAATTTTATACTTTTATCAATGTGAATATTAACATGTCAATGTGAATATTCACATTGTCAACGGGCCGGGCCCACCCACAGGCCGTGGGCGGGTTTTGGGTAGCCACGAGGCGCGGGTTAATTTTACACTCCTATCAATGTGAATATTCACATTGTCAACGGGCCGGGCCGGGCCCGCCCCGGGCCGCAGGCAGGCTTTTGGGCGCCCACGGGACGCTGGCCAATTTTATACTCTTATCAATGTGAATGTTAACATGTCAATGTGAATATTTACATTGTCAACGGGCCGAGCCGGGCCAGGCCCGCCCTGGGCCGCGGGCGGGCTTTTGGCCGCCCATGGGCCGCGGACCAATTTTATACTCTTATCAATGTGAATGTTAACATGTCAACGTAAATATTCACATTGTCAACGGCCCGGACCGGGCCCGCCCCGGGCCGCCCATGAACTGCGGGCGGGTTTCGCGCCGCCACGGGACGCGGGCCAATTTTACACTCCTATTAATGTGAATGTTAACATGTCAATGTGAATATTTACATTGTCAACGGGCCGGGCCCACCCCGGCTCACTAACGGGTTTCGGGCCGTCCACGGGCCAATTTTACATTCCTACCAATGTCAATTTTAAAATATGAATGTTTACATCATAAATTGCTAACCGTTCAAAAAATATTTATAAGGGTATCAAAATTAAATATAAGGGCATAAGTGTCCAAGAAAATAGTGTAAATCAAGAAAAAGGACTTTATGGAATAAAACTATACATACATGGGACTAAATGGGTTAAAAAATTCCTTCATGGACTTCTTGGGCTAAAACACTTCTAAATAGGATTTATCAATAATTTTCCCTTTAATTTTTAATTAGGTCAATCTTTAGTTTTTTTCAAATAAAACAAATCTAAACAATATATTTTGATAAAACCGCTAAGATCATGGTTAAACTTTCAAATCAGTCAATCCAAAAATGATTTAGCCTAATCGGCTAGGTTAAAAGGCCAACCAACTTATACAAAAATTAATTAATTATAACTTTTAAATGTTATTTTAATTTTAAAATTTAAACTGTCTTAAATTAAAACATATACAATAGTACAATATTAAATTGGTGTATAAGGTTCACTTTATAAAAGTGAAACAACTCACTTTTTCCTTATTTTCCCAATGTGGGATTATAAAATAAAAGTTAACAATTATTTGGGTGGAAAGTTTATTTTGAAATCAAGCAATCTTAGTCGTTCAATCTTTAATTAAATCAATTTTTAGTTTATTTCGAATAAAACAAATATAACCAATATATTTTGATAAAACCGCTAAAATCGCGGTAAGAGTAATGAATCAGTCAAACCAAAAATGATTCAGTCTAATCGATTAGGTCAAAAAATCAACCAATTTACACAAAAATTAATTAATTAAAACTTTCAAATTTTATTTTAAAATTTAAACTGTCTTGAACTAAATACATGCACAACACTACAATATTAAATGAGAGTGTAAGATTCATTTTATATAATTGAAACAATTCACTTTTTCCTTCATTTCCTGATGTGAGATTATAAAATAAATCATGGACTAATTAGAGTTTTTATTTTAAAATTTAAACTGTATTGAACTAGACTACGCACAACACTATAATATTAAATGAGAGTATCTGACATGAGATTATAAAATAAATCATAAACTAATTAGAGTTTTATTTTTATATGATTAAACGAAATCTAGCCGATGAAGATTTTTTTAATTGTTTAAAGTTGAGAAAATCAGTAAGAGAAATCGCGATTAAAGCGGTGAATCAATCAAACTAAAAACGGTTTAGCATAATCGGTTAGGTCAAAAGACTAACCAACTTATACAAAAAATAATTAATTAAAAGTTTTAAATGTTATTTTAATTTTAAAATTTAAATTGTCTTCAATTGAAATATGCACAACACTATAATATTAAATGGAAGTATAAGGTTCACTTTATATAAGTGAAACAACTTACTTTTTCTTTCTTTTCCTAATGTGGGAATATAAAATAAAAATTAACAATTGTTTGGGCAGTAAGTTTATTAATAATTAAACCATTTTAATCGTTTAATCTTTACAAACATATCAAACTTTAATTTATTTCGAATCAAACAAATCTAACCAATATATATTTTGATAAAACCGTTAAAATCGTGGTTAAACCAACGAATCAGTCAAACCAAAAAAGATTTAACCTAATCGGCTAAGTCAAAAGACCAATCAACCTATACAAAAATTAATTAATTAATATTTTAAAATTTAAACTATATTGAATTGAAAAATGCACAATATCGTAATATTGAATGGGGGTATAAATTCACTTTATATAAGTGAAATAACTCACTTTTTATTTTTTTTCCTGACGTGAGATTATCAAATAAATTATGGGAGACTTATTTATAAGTCCTTTTTCAGAACCTTATACTAGGCTAAGTCCTGTGTAATTTCTTATAGAGTCTCAAGTCCTATTTTCATAAGAATGTATTCCACAAGATCCTCTCTTTTCCAAACTCTGAATTTTTTTTATATATTTTTTTTTGTGTGTAGCTTCTTGCGGTTTGATTAGATTGCTACTATTATTGTCTTTTAGGAGATGTCTCTGGATGTTTTCAAGCTGTGGATTCTTTTTTTGTTTTGGGAAAATGGGCTTACCCTCTGTTTGTTTCCCTAGAAAGAAAAAAAATGGATGCGAAGAGATGTATTGAGAGCCGGAAATATGATTTTGCCCCGGGCTTTTCTGTAAAATGTCAATCAGTATAAAAATGTCATTTCTTTGGTGGAAAAATTTTCCGGAGAATTTTTACTGTTGAAACATTGGTAGAGCATAGATTATTCTGATTTCAATTTAGTCTTCCAAAAAATATTTTCTCAGTTATCCATGTCTTGTTTTGGAAATTATTATTTGGTCTTTGCTGCTTATGCCATTCCTTGGAGAGATTAAGATTTAAGAGGATGTGCCTCTAATCAATCCTTTCATTGAGTAATAGTACAAAATAAAAATATATTAATATTATATATTTATCTCAAAACAAACGGATTAAAAAAATAAAAACTTATTAAGTTTGCGAAACGTAACGTGACACATTACGTTACGTTTATGTAAATGTCACATTACGTTTATATAGGTGTCACGTTACGTTACGTTTATGTAGGTGTCACATTACGTTCATATTGGTGTCACGTTACGTTTATATAGGTGTCACGTTACGTTACGTTTACGTAGATATGTCACGTTACGTTTATATAGGTGTCACGTTACGTTACGTTTATGTAAATATGTCACGTTACGTTTATATAGGTGTCACGTTACGTTTATGTACGTGTCACGTTACGTTACGTTTATATCAATTTCCTATATATGGTTTTATTACTTATTTATGATATTAACAACTAATATTGAGGGTAAATGTGTCAACAAACTTCCCACAGGACTTATGAGAACATAAGTTTTTTAGTAGGACCATATATAGCATAAGTCTCCCTAATAGGACTTCTAAATAATTTTCCCATAAATTATAGACTAGTTAGAGTTTTATTTTTATATGGTTAAATGGAAACCAACCAATGGAGATATTAAACTCTCATAAGGCTCCTTACTAAAAAACCTCATTTTGCTTGTGTAAGCCTCCTTTGGAAAGTTATCTATTTTAGTAGGTTATTTTAATTTTTGACTATTTTAATAGGCTAAAATATTTGTGTTTAGGAAGAGAGTTGGATTTTCTTATAGTTGGATGTCATGTTTATAGGAGAAAAAAAAATTATAAGTTTGATATGATATTTTATCTTATCAATTATTTTAGCTTATTTTATATTTTTGTAAATTTTAGTCTAAAAAAACCAATTTTTAGCTTCTCAATATAGATAGATAGATGGGTAGATTCAATTAATGTATGTGTTCCTAAACGGATAATAGATAAAATGTAATAAAAGAATAATGTTATATAAACAAAAAAAAAACGTTCTGATGTCTTTACTGACGAAAATCCCAATCAATTTTTCTGAAATTTCTAAATTTTTATAATGTGAAAATACATTTGTCATCGCATTATTGGTTATCATTTAAATTTTTTAATTTTAATGATCAATATGTTAACAGTTTTCAAATTTTGTCCATTAATTAGAGAATATTTAAAATTTTCATCAATATGGAAATTTTTCATTTCTTAAATTGATGATGAAAATCTCAATCTGTATGTTTGGTTTGAGTTTTTTGAATTAAATTTTTTGAAAATTGAGTTTTTTATTTTTCGTTTTTTTTAGTGAATATTTTTAAATTTTAAGCATTTTTTTTAACTTTTTTAAATGCACCTTACATGGATGTATCTAAAAAGTAAAAAATTTGTGAAAAAATATTTTAAAAAATTAATAAATACATGAAAATATGAAAAATGTGCTGAATTTTATTTATTTATTTATTTTTGGTATTTAGTGAATTTTTAAAAGATTTTTTTTTACAAAAATTATACTTCAGTGTCTCCATTGAGATCCTCAAAGCCTCATAATCGGACCTTAATTTATCAAGACGCGTTGCCGCTTCAATATTCTCTTTAGCTGCCATCTGACCAAGTTCGGCTGTTGCGATTCTATTTTTGACTTGTGCCAATTCCTCTTTTAAACGTTCCCTCTCCGCCAACACTAGTTTCTTCTCATTGGCCATCAATCTTTTTTCTTCTTCGATCTAGCGTTTCTTTTCATCATGCCGATCCTTTTCCCGGATTAGCCGAACCCCTGCCTCTATAAATTGATTTATGGCCTGTATCATCATGTTCGTTAGAACTGAAATCAACAACCAACACTTGAGATACACCATGAAAAGCTTACCATTACTAGATTCTGGATTCCTTGACCCAGAATTTGTTGATTCGACTGCCTTTCATGCTTTACTCGTTTATTGTAGGCCCGAGTTATGTCTTGTTGGTATGCTGCCAACCACAGCATTGCCTTATCGCGTCTTTCTTCGGTGAAATCGAGTTCACCTTGGAGTAGTTTATCATTCGTGCCACTTTTTACTAAATAAGATTTTCCCGTCGGGAAATTGATTTCTAGTGGGATGACAGCTTCCACTCCGAAGGCTAGTGAAAAAGGTGTTTCTCCAGTGACACGTCAGAGTGTAGTTCGGTATGACCGGAGTACTGCTGTGAGCTCTTCGGCCCATCTCCCTTTGGCTGTCTCCAATCGTTTTTTGATACCACTAAGAATGGTTTTGTTTAAAGCTTTGGCTTGCCCATTACTCTAGGGATAAACTGGGGTGGAATAATAGGTCTTAATGCCGTATTGGGTGCACAGTTCTTTGTACATTCGGCAAACAAACTGTGTGCCATTATCGGACATAAATGCTCTTGGTAACCTAAACCTAGTGATGAGGTTTCGCCATAAAAACTGTCGCACATCAACATCACAGATAGCTGCCAATGGTTCGACCTCTATCCATTTTGTAAAATAATCTGTTGCTACGATCAACCATTTCAGATGTCCTAGAGCGCGTGGCAATGGTCCGATGAGATCTAACCTCCATTATGCAAATGACGACGGACTCAAGATGGGATTGAGCTCTTCAAAGGGTTGTCGGATGATTGGTGAAAACTTTTGGCATGCCGAACATTTTTGGATGAGCTGTTGTGCGTCGCGTTCTATTCGGGGCCACCAATATCCATGTGTGAGTGCCCGATGAGCTAACGATCTACCCCCTGTGTGTGTCTCGCATGATCCAGCGTACAACTCATCTAACACACTCGTGACCTCGTCGGGATGTAGGCACTTGAGATAGGGTCCCAAATAGGATTTCCTAAACAGCTGCTTTGAGTCGTTTAGCCAAAATCACATAGCTCGCAGTCTGATCCGATAGGCCTCCTTGCTATCAGTGGGCACGATACCATCAAACAAATATCGGATGAGAGGGGTCATCCAATTTTCGATGGAATGGATGGGGAACGCAACTTCTCTAGTGATGTTAGAGGCGAAAATGGCCTTTATTTCGATTGTGCATCGTTTTGTTTGTGCAATTGATGTGGCCAAGGTGACTAGTGCATCGACATGGCTATTCTGATCTAGCCCAATTTGGTGAATCTTGAAGGTATGAAATTGCTTGGCTGCAGCCTTGGCTACTCCTAGATATTTTATCATTCGCTCATCCCTAACTGTGTATTCGTCATCCATCTGTTTGACAACCAGTTGTGAATCGAACTGAACTCTTATTGATTTAGCGCCTAACATCTTTACAGTTGTGAGGCCATTGATGAGAGCTTCATATTCGCATTCATTGTTTAGTAGTCGAAAGGCCCAGGCGAGCAGATATTTCAATTGTCTCTTGGTGAGGTGTGATTAGTGCAAATCCAATCCCTAAACCCTTAGCGTTACTAGCCCCATCGCAACATAACACCTACATGGTGTCGGTGGAAGGTGTGACTCCCGTTTCGCTCTCTACGATGCTTATTTTTGGTGAAAATTTGGCTAAGAAATCGGCCAAAACCTGTGCTTTGATTGAAGTCCTTGGTTGGAATTGAATATTGTACTGTGCAAGTTCGACAGCCCACTTGGAAATACGTCCTAAGGAGTCAGATTGGTGCAAGACCCATTTAAGTGGAAAAGTTGAGTAAACGATGACAGAATGGGCTAAGAAATAATGGCGTAATTTGTGGGAGGAGACGACCAATACCAGAAGTAACTTTTCTTAGGGCAGATACTTAGTTTCTACGTCGAGTAGTGTTTTGCTCACGTAGAAGACTGGTATTTGCCCATTTGAACTCTCTTTTATGAGTGCCGAACATGATCGGAAACTGCTAAGTACAAGTACAACATTTCCTCATTGTCAGGGCTGGTGAGTAGAGGTGGTTTGGCGAGATAACCTTTTAGTTCTTGTAGAGCATGGTCGCATTCTGGGGTCCATTCGAATCGATTTCTTTTCTTAGCAGTTGGAAGAATGATCTGCATTAATCGGAGGATCGACCGATGAACCTATTGAGTGCTGTCGCTATCCCAATGAGTATTTGGATTACTTTAACAGTTGAGGGCAGGGTTAGGTTGGTCAATGCCTAGATTTGATCGGGATTGGCTTATATTTCTCAATTAGTGACTATATATCCTAGGAACTTTCCTAATCCAACCCCGAACGCACACTTTGCCGCATTAAGCTTCATCTTGTACCTACGGAGTACCTCGAAGGTTTCTTGAAGGTCATCGGGATGATTCTTAGCCTCATTTGACTTGATTACCATGTCATTGATGTATACTTCAAGGTTCCGTCCGATTTGACTGTGGAACATTTTTGTAACCAGCCATTGATACATTGCTCCAGCATTTTTAAGATCGAAAGGGCCAGAGACGGAACCAGGATTTCATCACCGGAGGGGCCAAAAGACAAATAAATGTTTTGTACTATATACATATGCACGCATGTATGTACAATATGATATATAAATCATGTATATACACAAAAAAATTCAAATACCACAGAAGTAATTTCTAATAGGATAAAGTTTTTTTGGTACAAAATAAAAAAGAGCGCAAAATAAGAGAAAAATAAGATATATATTTTTTATATTGGGGGTCATTTTATGTATAAAATGAAATATATTTTTAAAATACTATGACAAATCATATTTTTCACAGAAACTGGGGGGCCATGGTCCCCCATAGTCTTCTCCTAGTTCCGTCCCTGGAAAGGGCATTACTTTGTAACAGAACAACCCGATTGGTGTGATGAAAGAGGTTTTCTCCTAATCATTCGGATGCATTGCAATCTAATGATATCCTCAATATGTATCTAGAAAACTCATTCTTTCGTGTCCAAAGGTTGTATCCACGAGTTGGTTAATTTTTGGTAAAGGAAAGCTATCTTTGGGTCATGCTTTGTTTAGGTCAATAAAATCTACACATACCCTCCATTTGTCCTTTTTTTTCTTGACCACCACAGTGTTGGACAACCAATCCGGATATTGAACTTCCCGAATATCATTAGCCCAAGTAACTTAGCTACCTCCTCCTTAATGGCGTCAACGTATTGAGGCGTGGACCTTTTATTCTTCTGTATTACCAGTCTTGAGTCCTGACTCACATGTAGCTTGTGGCTCGTCACCTTTGGGTCGATGCCCTCCATTTCATAAGGTGTCTAGGAAAATATATCCTTGTATTGAAGTAAGAAATCCACCATATATATTTTTTCTTCGGGGGCAAGATTTTTACCATTGAGGAATAACCTATCTTCATCTTCGGGATTGATTGGTATTTTTTCGAGTTCTTCGGCACTCTTGGCCCCAATCTCTGGTTCGCTTTCTCTCCTATCCCTCAATCGTTCATCTACACTTCCGGTGGCCGAGTTAAAAAGATAGCCATACATCGTTTTGCCATCGTTTGGTCCCCCCGAATGGTCCTAACAATGTTAGCTTCTGGGAAACGCAGAACTTGGTGGAAGGTAGATGGAACCGCTTCCATTTGGTGGAGCCAAGTCCTAACCATTTTGGCATTATAAGGGGAGGGTACGTTGACCACCTGAAATTCGACTTGATGGACTATTTCTCTGGCCTTGACTGGCAGAATATTCGTCCCAAAAGGAACACCGGGCTTGAGTTAAAACCATAGAGTGGGGATTCCACACTGAGTAGGGCTTCATGAGACAATCCTATTTTTTTAAAAAAGTCCATAGTACATGATTTCGGTCGAACTACCTTGATTGATCAATATCCTTTTGACAACGAATTCCCCAATTTGTAATGTTATTACCGATGCGTCATTATAGGGATGATGTATCCACGTCAAATCCTCATTAGAGAAGGAAATCTTTATTGATGAGCAAATCCTTTTTGCAGCCACCTCTAAGAGGGACATAATTTCTCTTCGGAATGTCGGTGCCGCTTTCCGACCTATGCGTCTTTTCGTCGGAACCGAATAGATCATATTGATAGTTGTCGTGGGTTGTGTTTTCCCAGTTTTGTCCCTGATATTATCCTTTCGATCTATGGATGAGTCAACACAAGATCGTAGGTGTCCGCTCTGCACCAATTCCTCCAGGAATTGCTTTAGCACTTTGCAATCCTCTATGAGATGTCCATGGTCCTTATGGTAAGAACAACGCAGTCTACAATTGCGAAGTGACGAATCACTGAACATCCAAGGTAGCCAAGAGAAGTAGGGTTCGTTCTGGATTTTTGACATCAAGCGATATATCGGCTCATTAAAGGTGGTGATAATTGCTCGGAAGGCTTTCTTTTGTATTTTTGGCAGGTCAGCGATTGCGCTGGATTCCTTTCTTTTGTTGTCCGGAGATTTCTTCTCATCTTTTTGTGGAGTCTTAGATGGGATCCGAACAGGCTTTGGTTTTTCGGTGCCTCTTATGTCATCTTCAATCTTACAGTATTGTTCAACTCGTCTCATCAGACTTCCCACATTGGTCGAGGGCTTTTTTGTTAGTGATTGCCGAAGCTTGCTCTCGGATAGCAACCCTAACTTGAATGAAGCTACTGCTAGTTGCTTATTGCAGTTATCGATTTCATTATAAGCTGCCCAATACCTACTGGAATACTCCCGTAGCCTCTCCGTATCTTCCTTCTTCATTGTGAGGAGCATATCTACTTTTTTCGACAGCCGACTATTGGTGATAAAACTGGAGACGAACGTTTGCTGCAACTGTTCCCAATTGCTGATAGATCGAACTTCCAATTTGTAGTACCATCGCAGCGCCATTTCACCTAAACTCGAGGAAAACATTCGACACATGATCGGGCCATTGTTGCTCCATAACATTATGGCCTGCATATAATGTTAAATGTAGCTAATCGGATCTCTTTTACCATTATACAAGTTGAATTTTGGCGGGGTGAACCTTTTTGGTGGATCCATGTTGTCTATTGTCCGAGAGAAAGGAGACGCTAAATCATCTATGAAGAGTTTTCGTCTAATGGGTTTTGGATGTCCTCTGGTCTGACTATCGAGCCAGCTCCTTAGGTTGTTCTCCAGGTTATCTGAAAAATCCCTTCAGGTGGCTTGACGTTTTTTCTGCGTTCGGTCGGTGTTGCTGGTGGTAGTCTGGCTTACGACCTGATGGTGATTTGGTCGCCTTTGTTGATCGGCGGTTCAGGCTTATTTAGCAGGCTTTTTTCGGGTTGTGCGTAGTTCTTTCTTAAGCACTTCAACTTCTGCTATCAGTTATTCAATAAGTTGGCCTTGTTGGTGTAGACACCCCATTTTGACCAGCCCTAAGACTTGGACGCTTTCTGTTGATTACCCGATGATGACAATTAGAATGTGTTTCCCAGCAGTCCTCAATAAGAAAAATGAATTTAAGTTTTAATCCCAACCTTTGCACATTTTTGGCCAAACTATTTTAGACCTTAAAACTCTATTTTCAAAATATTTTTCCAAATATTTCTACGATGTTCCGAGGCTCCCATTTCAATTAAAATATTGCACATTTCAGTAAATCGAGTAAGGACAAAATAGAAATAAATGAAAGGGAGGCGAACTCTTTAAAAAAAGTATTTAAAAACATTTTCTTTATAGGTTTGGATAGGTTTGGATTTGAAGGAAACATGAGGGGATGGAAGAAAACTAGTTTAGGGAAAGGATGAGCATCTAATTGTTAAGAAGGAATTGAACAGCCTTCACTAAATTAGGTATATCTCTTTGTATTCTTGGAATTTAAATGTGAGGCCACCACCATTGGAAAGTAGACTTCTGAGGCTTCAATTTAGACCCAATAATCACCTAAAACCAAGTTCGGATAAGGGAGATATACCTATTTGTAGTTGGATTTAATAGCAAATTTTGTTGACTCGGCCCAAAACAGCAGTAGCCCCGTTTTTCTTGGTTTTGGTTCGGTTAGGACACCTCATTTACCTATTTTCTGATCCATTCAAGTGCACTCACTCATCCTCCATTATACCTAATCATCCCCCATTGTCAAAAAGAGATTTTGTTTGCATCCATAAAAGAGTATCCCAAGTAACCACCTTAAAAATTTGCCTTCCTATCACATTCTTGTCTCCCATCTTCTTTTTGACCTTTGCTCTCCCTCATTGCCTATATAGAATGATCATATTGTAAAGAGAAAGAGGACCACGAAATTGAAGAGAAAAGAGTGAGAAACGGGTAAAAAAGAGAGAAAAATTGAGTTTTTGAGCCAATAATACTCCTATCTTCCATATACACCCCATACCTTCCATACAAACTGAAATTCCATCCTTCTTACACCCAAAACTCCTCCAAAAATTCTGAAATAGCTAAATTTCAGTAGTGATTGATCAAAGGAAAGAGTGAGTGTTGTTGAAAGTGAGAAAAAAATAAGAGAGTTAGCCATTTTTCCACCATACATACCTAGAGTTACATTCTAGTTTCAAATTGAGGATTGAGAACACACTTCCTAAACTTGAGAGTGATCAAAGGAAGTTTGGAAATCAAGAAGTTCAATCTTTCTTGGGAAGGTGAACTTCTAGTCTTTCATTTTCTTATATTTTCTATTTTATATTTATTTTCTTGCTTCTTATTTCATAGTGTTTTGTTATAATCCAAGTGGTTTGTTTATCTCATATTTATTTTCTTACTTTATATTTCATAGTATGTTGTTGTAATCTAAATGGTTTGTTTAGCTCATAATTATTTCATTATTTTTATTCACTTGCTTTAATTTCATATTAATTTTGCTGTAATCTTGCATATTCTACCTCATATTTGCTTTCTTGTTTTAAGTTAATGTTGTAATCTTGCATGTTCTATTTTATATTTGCTCTCTTGTTTTAATTTCATAGTAATTGTGTTGTAATCTTGCATTTCCTAACTTATATTTTTCTTGTATTAGTCTCATATTAGTTTTGTTGTAATCTTGCATGTTCTATCTTATATTTGTTTTCTTGTTTTAGTTTCATAGTAATTATGTTATAATTTTGCATTTCTTAGCTTATATTTTTCTTGTATTAGTCTGATATTAGTTTTGTTGTAATCTTACATATTCTACCTCATATTTATAATCTTGCGTGTTCTATCTTATATTTGTTTTCTTGTTTTAGTTTCATAGTGATTATGTTGTAATCTTGCATTTTCTAACTTATATTTTTCTTGTATTAGTCTCATATTAGTTTTGTTGTAATCTTGCATGTTCTTCCTTATATTTGTTTTCTTGTTTTAGATTCATGTTAGTTTCGTTGTAAGTTTGCATTTTTATTTTTTTTTAATATTTGTTTTCTTGTTTTTAATCTAACTGGTAGTGGTTAGTTGAGCCACCTACATATTTCGGTGCCGTTTGGTAACACTTACGTTTTCAGTTTTCTGTTTATATTTACAAAAATTTTAAAAATTCAAATAAAAACTTGTTTGGTAAATTTTTGATTTATAAATCAATGGTCTCAGTTTATAAATTTAGCCAAAAAATGAAAACACAAAAAATGAATTTACGTTTTGAGTTTTGAGTTTTTTTTTTTTTTACCACCAAACACTAGCTACCACCCGCCACTTGCCACCACTTTCTACCACCACTTGCCACCATTTTCCACCACCGTCTTTCGCCACCACCACCTACCCGCCACCACCACTCACCACCCACCTGCCACTACCACCCGCCACCACCACCCACTAGCCACCACCGGGTGTACCTGCCACCCACTCGCCACCACCACCCACCCCTCGCCGCCACCACCGCCACCACCCACCACCCACCACCCACCGTTACCACCCACCACCCGCCACTACCATCCACCGCTCGCTGCCACCCCGCCACTACCACTCACCACCCACCTGCCACCACCATCCACCACCCGCTATCACTAGCCACCTACCACCCACCCGCCACCACCCACTCACTACCACCTACCACCCACTACTGTCACCCATCCACCCATCAACCACCACCATCCGCCACCTACCCGCCACCACCACCCACCCGTCATCCGCCACCCACCTGCCACCACTTACCACCCGCCACCCGCCATCACCACCACCACTACACCACCCATTCGCTACCACTCACCACTCGCCACCGTCACCCACCACCCACCGCCACCTGCCACCACTACCCATCCGCCACCACCACCACCACCGGTCATTCAACACCCACCACCCGCCACCGTCACCCACCCACCACCACCACTACCACCACCACCACCACCCGCCACCACCCACCACCCACTATCACCACTTTCCACCACCGTCTTCCGCCGCCACCACCCGCCACTTGCCACCACTTTCTACCACCACTTGCCACCATTTTCCACCACCGTCTTTCGCCACCACCACCTACCATCATTTTCCACCGCCGTCTTTCGCCGCCACCACTCATCTCCACCCACCACCCGCCACCACTTGCCATTTCTTACTCTTTTTTATATTTTTAAATTTTTTTAAACATTTTGTTTAAACCAAACGCGTTTGTAGTTTATGTTTTTCTAAAAATAAACAAAAAATAAACAAAAACCATTTTATAAAATTTTTGTAAATATAAACTGAAAACGTAAACGTTACCAAACAGGCACTTCTTATTTGTTTCTTTTTTTGGTTTCGCAATAAGACATGGTTTGCTAGGCCTAGTTGGCCGCCCGGTTAGTTTCTTTTGGACAAGATGACGTTGTCTTCCGATGTTAACCAACTTCTGGTGGATTCCAAGGCACATGAAACTTTTTTTTTTCTTTTGTTTATTTTACTTTGAGTGTATTATGAGGTTTTTATTTTGTTGTAATATTCTTCTCACCCCCCTCTAATTTGGTTTGTAATTATTCTTTCAAGTATTGTAATAATTTCCCGCCCCGCTTATTTCTATCCTGTTCTTTTACTTGCTTTCTTTATCTGTGAATATGCATCATATTTTGTCTTTCATTATATCCATACTTTGCATCTATGTTTCATGCATCTTGATTCAGCTAATTTTGCATTTGTGGATTTAATCAATTCCTACGTGATTATGTGCGCTACCTCATGTTCTTGAGATGATTCACATGTCGTATCTTAGAAGCTAAATCTTTAGTTGCATCTCATGAGTGAATTGCATTAGGATTTTGTATATAAGATCATGCATGTTTTACTAATTTTGTTTTGTAGCTTGTTCGCGGGATGTCAAATATGCAAGTTTTTATGCTTTAGCATCCCGTTTGTGTGTGTTTTTCTTACTATGTTTAGCATTCTACCATGAGACTATTTGCTTATGTGATATAACTCTATGAATGCTAGTGGATGGAGGTTGTGTCGCTTAATTTGGAATGATGTTGATTTTCATGTTTGTAAACTCAATTTATTTGGGTTGTACATCTTCAAAATTCTTTCAAAACTACATGAAATTAAGTTGTTCCAAAGTGGGTGACATAGTCTATACTTGTATGCTTCACATGATAATTTTTTTAGGATTTATTAAATAATCAGAATATGAACATATAAAATAAATAAAATTCATATCATGGTTTAGTAAAGGCTGATCTTTTGATCGGGTGAGCGGGGGTGCTCAATTAATGACCTTCCCCTCTCATACCTAAGGTTCCGAACCGAGACAACTTTGGTTATGACGAACAGTGGCTTTGGCACACGTCATGGGTTTCCCAATTTCTCAAAATATTAGGTGGCGACTCTGAGATCTGATGATGCAGTCCATTTCTGGCAAAATATATATTTTTTGCAATAAAATGAATTTTCAATAAAAGTTGTCAAATCTGGACTCTCATCTATGTTTCACATTGCACTAGTGAGACTAGATCAAAGAGACCGAGGGTCCGAACTATTTAACGCGTATGGGAACCTCCCGGGCATGTTATAGTTGGTTTTGAGGACCTGGTGGAATTATCGGCTCAGAGTTGGCAGGGGTAGCGTTGGAATCGTGGCTGAAATTTTCACTAGCCATATTCTCGATCAGCAAATTTTGGAAGTGTGTTGGTATTTCGTCCAGAGCAGGATGGATACTCATCTTTTCTCGAATTTTCCACAGACGGCGCCAATTGTGGAAGGGGAAAATATTTTCTTTACTGGGAAAGCGAGACAAGCCGTTCATTCTCTTACTTTGTGATCTCCCTGGGAAAGCAAGATGAGACAAATACCAAAACGACAGTAATCTCCTTCAACCAAGCTTGGTTGGGGGGACCCTCCGACGATCAAATTATAACATTAATTAAACATGTTGTTTTCTTTTGAAGAGAAGTATCTATTTCTTTCTTTTTTGCTTGCCTTTAAATGGTTTTCCTTCTTCCTTTTATAGTGTGGATACTTGGTATCATGATCGTTGGATTATGGTATCGACCAAATGCTGTTTTATGTATGTATAGATTGGTCGGACAAATAGGAAGTGATTTTTATATGCCTTTGTCGGCTGCCTGGTGTTACAGATGGCCTAAATTTAGTTCGGGTTTTGCGCACTCATTCCTAATCGTTAGATTGATCTTATCGGATGCCCAGATTGTCAGAGTTGGTCGATTTTGTACCATTTTTTTTTGTTAGTTTTGATCTCTATCATTGATTTCTATTGCATCAAAGGGTTTTCCATCATGTTTAAGAATCTCTTTTCTGAAAGCGATTCTATCTATCTCCTATCACGTGACCTTATTTGCTTTACAACTGTACCTTCTAAGGGCTTGAGCCTAGACTTTTCCCTGGCTAGGTAAAAGTGCTTTGGGGCCTCGTCTTAACTTGCTTGGGCCTTGGACTTAATTTTTTACCCTCCACAGTTAGTATTAATAAAATTAAAGTAGGATCCATTATTATTATATTTAACTAATATTTAATTATTATCATTAATATATCTAATTAATATTCAAAATATGATAAAAAAAGATAATATTAATAGGAACATTTACACACGGGTTCTAATTTATGAAATTATACTATATTAAGTCTTAATTAAATTTTTTAGACTTTTAAGTTACATTAAATTTTTAATAGTCGGAATTGTCCTTCAAACAATAATTGTTTATTATTTATGATTATCTATAAATAAATATGATGATTTAATATTTATTTTGATTTTCAAAAAACTTTAAAATATCAACTTTCAAATTGAAAAAACTAAAAAAAATTATAAAAAAAGCTAATCACTTTGCTTGGTTCCATTTTTTCAAAAGGGCTGTGATTCATCCCCCGAATTCACAGCCCCCGAATCCCCACAATTGCCATTTCAAGTAAAAAAAAAAAAAAAAAAAAATAGAAAAAAAAAAAAACAGTTTGCCAAAAATGGAAATTAGGGGGATTAGGGGGAGTTTTTTTAGGGGGATTTTTCATTTTCCTTTTCAAAAACACTTTCCAGAAAATTCTACGTTCTTGTTTTTCGTGTTTTTTTTTTATTTTTACTGAATTTTTTTAATATTTTAAGCAATTATTTTTACTTTTTAGACATACCTAACATATATATACCTAAAAAGTAAAACATTTGTGAAAAAAACTTTTTAAAAATTCACTAAATGCCAAAAATATAAAAATAAAAATAAAAATGAGAATTCAGTACATTTTTTTGTATTTTTATATATTTATTAATTTTTTAAAATATTTTTTCACAAATTTTTTACTTTTCAAATACATCTAAGTAAGGTACATCTAAAAAAGTAAAAAAAATGTTTAAAATTTTAAAAATATTCACTAAACACAAAAAAATACGAAAACTAAAAAACTCAATTTTCAAAAAATTTAATCCAAAAAATTCAAACCAAACGCATTGAATGTTTTTTAAAAAAAAATTAAAAATTGAATTATTTTTTGTGCAAAATTAAAAATTTTGTGTCTATAATGGAATATGATAATGAAACATTGATGTGCAAAACTAAAATAAAAAACTTTAAAAATGAAAAAATTGATAATATTCTTAATTTTATTTAATAATTGAATCAAACTAATAAGTAGAAAGACAAAATGTTTAATCTCATTTTTTTTTCATTAGTTAGTGAAACAAAACATTATTATACAAAATTGATAATATTGTTAATTTTAAAAATTAAAAAAAATTAATAATATTCTTAATTTTATTAAATAAGACTCATTGATCTAAAAAATCTTAAATAAGACCTAAAACTATCATAAAATTTATAAATAAAACTTTTTAATTTTAAATAACTAGTCTATCGCCCGTGCTATGCACGGGATAATTATAAATATTTATATTTGTTTTAGATTTTTTTTAATATATAAATTATGTTTTTAAAGATTTTTTATAAAAATAATTTAACAATCTTATCACTAATTATAGTGTATGGGAGAAGTTAAAAATGGTATTGCAGTAACTATGCACGAGTTGCATCTATAATTATCTGTATAAGGGAATTTTAAATGCTGATTAGAGAATTTTGACCAAATCAATAAATGCATGCATGTGGAAAGACACGTGAATTGAAAAAAGATAGTAAATGTTGATCAGGGAATATATATGTGAATTGTGATTTTTAAATGTCTTTTTTTTAAATGTCTTCTTTTTTTTCTTCTTTTTTATATTATATTAAAGTTTAATATTTTGATAATAATCATATGTGTTGGACTTTTTAATGAATTAAATGTCTTGTTTTTTTTTTATTATATTAAAGTTTAATATTTTGATAATAATCATATGTGTTGTACTTTTCAAAGAATTTTTTTATACTTGTTCTTAATGTATTAAAATGTTATTATGAGAGATAATAATCATATGTGTTAGGACTTTTCAAGGAATTCATATGTATTAGAACTTTTCAAGGAATTCATATGTGTTGGACTTTTCAAGGAATTTTTTTTATACTTATTCTTAATGCATTAAAGTGTTATTATAAGGGTAAGGCTTGGGGGTTGTGAGAAATTAATAAATGCTAAGATTTTTTTTTTTAAATCAAAAAATCAAGAAATTTAGATTGGGATATTGGAACTCCCACAAAACTTGTGGGCTAGAGATAGATATAAATAAATAGATAGATATAGATATAGATATTTATATTTGTTTTAAATATACAAATTATTTGTTTTGGAAAAAGTAGTACAGTAATTATGAGAGAAATCAAAAAGTCTTGTGAAGTCTTGTGGGTTGAGAGAAGTTAATAAATGCTGAGATTAATTTTTTTTAAAAAAAAACAAAAAATTAGAAAATTAAGATTTGCATATTGAAACTCCCACAGGCCTTGGAGGTTAGAAACCCCTTTTGCCTAATATATACTAGCCTATCACCCGTGCTATGCACGGGATAATTATAGATATTTATATTTGTTTTAGATTTTTTTTAATATATAAATTATGTTTTTTAAGATTTTTTTCTTATCACTAACCATAGTGTATGGGGGAAGTTGAAAAGGATACTGCAGTAACTATACACGAATTGTATCTATAATTATTTGCATAAGGGGATTTTAAATGCTGATTAGGAGATTTTGACCAAATCAATAATTGCAGGCATGTGGAAAGATATGTGGATTGAAAAAAGTTAATAAATGCTAATCAGTGGATTTTGACCAAATCAATAAATGTTGAGTTTTTTTTTTTAAATAAAAAATTTTAAAAATTCAGATTGGGATATTGAAACTTCCATGGGCCTTGGGGGTTAAAAACCCTCTTTTGCTTAATATATAGTATAGATATAGATAGATATATCTTTTTATTTTTATTTTTATTTTTGTGTGGTTTCTATTCGAATATTTTTTTTTAATTTATTTAAGATGGAGTTGTGGGTATCTTTTTTTAAAAATTTAATTTATCTGTGGTTTCCATTTATTTTTAATTATTATTATTTAGGTAAGTTATGATGTGAGTTAGATATGTGATAGACATGTGAGTTTTATTGATTTAAAGTTTATATAAATAAACTTTAAAGATTTTTTTTTAGTTTTTTAGTTTTTTTTGTTATGTTATAATATAATATTTAAAATATAGGTAGATATCCACAACTTTAATAGAAAATATTATCTGATTTTTTGGGGAAGAGAAAATGAATGCAAGTTTTAATATTTTTTTTTGAAAATTTATGAGAGAGATTAGGAGGAGAGATTATGAAATATTTTTGTTATTAAATAAATAAATCAGTCAATAGTTTTTTTTAATCTATTTTGTAAATTAAAAATCAATAATTTTGAAAAATTGATTAATTTGTCCCATTAAGTAATTTAAAATTTTGATAGATATACATAAAAAAAATACATAATTATATTATTAAATCACAATTCAAATTTAGATGTTATATCTTTTTGAGATCTATAGCTAAATTCTTTTTTTTTTTTTAATTTTTGTGTGTAACCATAGTGTATGGGAGAAATTGAAAAGGGTGTTGCAATAATTATGAGAGAAGTCAAAAGGGATTGTGGGTTGGGAAATATCAATAAATGCTGAGGTTGAGTTGGGAGAAGTCAATAAATGCTGAGGTTTTTTTTTTAAAATCAAAAAATTAGAAAATTAGGATTAGGAGATTGGAGCTCCTATCTGATTTTTTTGGAGAAGAGAAAATGAATGCAAGTTTTAATATTTTTTTTTGAAAATTTGTGAGAGAGATTAGGAGAGAGAGATTATGAAATATTTTTGTTATTAAATAAATAAATCAGTCAATAGTTTTTTTTAATCTATTTTGTAAATTAAAAATCAATAATTTTGAAAAATTGATTAATTTGTCCCATTAAGTGATTTAAAATTTTGATAGATATACATAAAAAAAAAATACATAATTGTATTATTAAATCATAATTCAAATCAACAATGATTCATCCCCTTTTCCCCCCACCCCCTTTGACCCCCTCTCTCTCTCTCTCATTGGTCCCCTTTTCTTTTTCTTTTTCTTTTTTTTCCTGCTCCTCCAATCACCACCCGCCACGTGGCAAAGGGGGGTGAGGGGGTGACCCCCAAAAGGGGGTCCCAAGCATTATTCAATTCAAATTTAGATGTTATATCTTTTTGAGATCTATAGCTAAATTCTTATCTTTTTTATTTTTTATTTTTGTGTGTAACCATAGTTTATGGGAGAAATTGAAAAGGATGTTGCAATAATTATGAGAGAAGTCAAAAGGGATTGTGGGTTGGGAGAAGTCAATAAATGTTGAGTTTTTTTTTTTAAATCAAAAAATTAGAAAATTAGAATTAGGAGATTGGAGCTCCCACAGGCCTTGGGGTTAAAAACCCCAATTTAAAATTTTGATAGATATACATAAAAAAAAATACATAATTATATTATTAAATCATAATTCAAATTTAGATGTTATATCTTTTTGAGATCTATAGCTAAATTCTTATCTTTTTTATTTTTTATTTTTGTGTGTAACCATAGTTTATGGGAGAAATTGAAAAGGATGTTGCAATAATTATGAGAGAAGTCAAAAGGGATTGTGGGTTGGGAAAAGTCAATAAATGCTGAGGTTGGGTTGGGAGAAGTCAATAAATGCTGAGGTTTTTTTTTTTTTTAAATCAAAAAATTAGAAAATTAGCATTAGGAGATTGGAGCTCCCATAGGCCTTGGGGTTAAAAACCTCATTTTGCTTAATATATAGCTAGCATATCACCCGTGCTATGCACGGATTGTGCTTATAATTATCTATATATGTGAATTGTGATTTTTAAATTTTTTTTAAATGTCTTCTTTTTTCCTTTTTTATATTATATTAAAGTTTAATATTTGGATAATAATCATATGTGTTGGACTTTTTAAGAAATTAAATGTCTTTTATTATTATTATATTATATTAAAGTTTAATATTTTGAAAATAATCATATGTGTTGGACTTTTCAAGAATTTTTTTTTATGCTTGTTCTTAATGCAGTAAAGTGTTATTATGAGGGATAATAATCATATGTGTTGGGACTTTTCAAGGAATTCATATGTGTTGGATTTCAAATAATTTTTTTTATGCTTGTTTTTAATGCATTAAAGTGTTATTATGATGGTAAGACTTGGGAGTTGGGAGAATTTAATAAATGCTAAGATTTTTTTTTTAAAATAAAAAAATCAGGAAATTATGCACAGATTGTGTTTACAATTATCTATATATATGAATTACAATTTTTAAATGTCTTTTTCTTTCTTTTTTAAATGTCTTTTTTTTATTTATTATATTGTATTAAAGTTTAATATTTTGATAAGAATCATATGTGTTAGACTTTTCAAGGAATTAAATGTCTTTTTTTTATTTATTATATTGTATTAAAGTTTAATATTTTGATAAGAATCATATGTGTTAGACTTTTCAAGGAATTAAATGTCTTTTTTTTATTTATTATATTATATTAAAGCTTAATATTTTGATAATAATCATATATGTTGGACTTTTCAAGAATTTTTTTTATACTTGTTCTTAATGCATTAAAGTGTTATTATGAAGGATAATAATCATATGTGTTGAGACTTTTTAAGAAATTCATGTGTTGGATTTCAAAGAATTTTTTTTATGCTTGTTCTTAATGCATTAAAGTGTTATTATGAGGGTAAGCCTTGGGGGTTGGGAGAGGTTCATAAATGTTAAGGTTTTTTTTTTTTTTTTAAAAATCAAAAAATCAGGAAATTTAGATTGGGAGATTGGAGCTCCCACAAGACTTGGGGTTAAAAACCCCCCCTTTTGCTTAATATATAGTATTGACTAGCCTATCACCCGTGCTATGCACGAGATAATTATAGATATTTATATTTGTTTTAATTTTTTTTAATATATAAATTATGTTTTTAAAGATTTTTTAGAAAAATAATTTAACAATTTTATCACTAACCATAGTGTACAGGAGAAATTAAAAAAGTTACTGCAGTAACTATACACGGGCTGTATCTATAATTATTTGTATGAGGAGATTTTAAATGCTAATTAGGGATTTTGACCAAATCAATAAGGGAAAAGTTAGGGATCATGTAATTTTTTTCATGAAAATGATCATGAAAAATTTATGATTCTTGGATTACCTTGATTAGTGTGTGGTGCTTTATTCTAAGTGTAATCCAAGGGTCACAAAGTTTTCATGATTATTTTCATGAAAGATTTTTCATGATACCTAGCATTGCTGAATCAATAAATGTAGGCATGTGGATTAGAAAAAATTAATAAATACTGATCAGGAGATTTTGACCAAATCAATAAATGCTAAGGTTTTTTTCTTTAAATCAAAAATTTTAAAAATTAAGATTGAGAGATTGGAGCTCCCACAAGGCTTGGAGTTTAGAAACCCCTTTTTCCTTAATATATTTACAATTATCTATATATGTGAATTGCGATTTTTAAATGTCTTTTTTTTATTTTTATTTTTAAATGTCTTATTTTTTTCCTTTTTTATACTATATTAAAGTTTAATATTTTGATAATAATCATATGTGTTGGACTTTTTAAGAAATTACATATTTTCTTTTTTTTATTATATTATATTAAAGTTTAATATTTTAATAATAATCATATATTATATTAAAATTTAATATTTTGACAATAATCATATGTGTTGGACTTTTCAAGGAATTAAATGTCTTCTTTTTTTTATTATATTATATTAAAGTTTAATATTTTGATAATAATCATATGTGTTGGACTTTTCAAGAAATTTTTTTTATGCTTGTTTTTAATGTATTAAAGTGTTATTATGAGGGCTAATAATCATATGTGTTGAGACTTTTTAAAGAATTATATGTATTTGATTTTAAAGAAATTTTTTTTTTGTGATTGTTCTTAATACATTAAAGTGTTATTATGAGGATAAGACTTGGGGGTTGGGAGAAGTTAATAAATGCTAAGGTTATTTTTTTTTAAATCAAAAAACCTGAAAATTTAGATTGAGAGATTGAAGCTCCCACAAGGCTTGGGGTTAAAAATCTCCTTTTGCTTAATATATAGTATAGATATGGCCAAGTTTGAGAAGACTAAATAAGTGCACTTTTTGACTTTTTATGAAATATAAGTTGAATTTGAGTTGGATTTGAAATGATGTGTTAGAGAAATGATGTGACTTAAATAGAATAGTGACTTTTTAACTTTTTAAATTTTTTTGGAGGTTGCCAAACTTGGCCATAGTATAGATTAACTCATATATCACAGTTTGGGAACATGCTAATTTAGTAACTTTTTGGCTATTTGGCTAAAAAGATAAGTAAAAAAAACTTGTATGTTTGGGATGATTTTTTGGCTAATTACGAAAGGATGTGCAAAAAGTAGAGAGAAGAGAGAATCTTTGACTTTTTGGTATGAATTGTTAACTTTTTACTAATTTAGTAACTTTTTGACTAATTAGCTAAAAAGGTAAGTCCCAAACGGGGCCTATTCGAAAATTGAGCAGCCTATCTGTAACCTCCATCTGTGGATTACCGGGGGCCACAATCCCCTTCTCTCTCTTCCTTCGTCACCAAGAAAACCAACCTCTCTCCTCTATTTCCCTCCTCTCTCTCTCTCCAATCTCTCCACACTTTCTCTCTCTACATCACCCCAATTCGCCAGCGATGCAAGAAGCAGAGCTTCACGATTTGTCCGACGACTCCGATTACGCCGCCTCTCAACAGCAAGTAAGCAATCCTCCAATCACTCCTTATCTTCAATCTCAATCACACCATTCTCTATATTACGCACTACTAATTCATATATGTCAATCTCGAATTTGTGTTCTGAATTAAGCTGAGTTCGTTTGAAATTGGGGTCGATTGTTTTTGAGCATTGATGTGGAATTCGCGACTTCAATCTTGGTTTTTTTTTTGGGGTTTGTTTTTAGGGTTCGGCGAGCTTGACTCGGAGTGATAGTAAACGGAGCTCCGCGAGTGAGCCCGATGGTGCGGAAATCGTTTACTTGAAAGATAATGTGACAATTCATCCAACTCAGTATGCATCGGAGAGGATTAGCGGTCGATTGAAGTTGATTAAGCAAGGCTCGTCTTTCTTTATGGTACTAATCTTTTGTTTCTTATGAGAAGTGTAGGTATAAACACTTATATACTGTTGTGTTTATTGAACTGATTGTTTGTGATGTGGTAGACTTGGATTCCCTATAAAGGGCAAAGCTCAAATGCAAGGTTGTCTGAGAGAGGTTAGCCTAGATTTCTAATTTTATACATATACAGATTTATGGGTTTTCATGGGTTTGCTGAATTTGTTGCTGTGTTTGGTATCATGCAGATAGGAATCTCTATACGATCAGGGCAGCACCGTTTACAGAGATCCGGTCAATTCGTCGGCACACTCCAACGCTCGGGTGGCAGTACGTAATTGTTGTTTTGTCATCAGGTAAGGCAGTGCATACGATTCTCTTCACATATTAGCATTTATCTTTGGTTTGCATTCTCTAAAATGTATGACTCATTGGTCTAGGACTGTGTTTTTTCTGTCTAGTAGGCCATTCCAATTTTCAATTTTATTGCCATTGGTTTTCCAAGGTTTTCAAACAAAGGCATTGATTAGAAGATGTTAACGGGTAAATTAGTATTAGTTTAATAGTACATATTTATTAGATTCCAGTGTGGTTCTTACTGTAAAGATAGTCACTTTCCTTGCTGGTTAATCAAGGCATAGGCTTCAAGTAATCATATATACCTGTGCATTTGTCGAAATATCAGTGTTTAAGGTGGTTAGAATTTTCTTTACTTGAGTTATGGACAGTATGATTGGCTAGGTGGAACTTTGAAAAAAACGGATTGTGTAGCCATCGTACTTGGTTTATTTCATGTTCACCACTCCCTACTTTTTTGGTGCATAAGTCGGAGATTTTTCTTTTGGGTGTAACATTGGTGAAGATTCTAAATACCCTACGTGGGTTGAAATTTATTGTGCAAACCAATTGGAGGTCAGTATTTCTTATGTTGAGAGTTTGTTGGAAGGGATTAGAAAGGACGGGAGCCTGTTTTACAGTCATATACATATTCTATATGAGGAGGGAGATGTCAAAAGGGAGAGTTTTTGGAATGTACTTGGTGTGGGACCTCTAGTGATGTTTAGAATGTCTCATGTCATTTCTTTATGTCAGTAGCTTTAGGAGAATTGAGTTCTATCATTTTTTGTATTTTTCCTTCATGATCTTGTCAATTGACCTTGCTTCGGGTCTTTGTCATTTTTGTAAAGCTATGGTTATAATTTTTGCGTCATATTTGTTTTAGTATGATCTACCGTTGTTGATTGTGTGATCCTTTGCACTTGTACTAATGTCAGATGGTTTCTTCTAATGCTAATTGCCTGTACGTGGTTGAAGCATCTATGGCACATAGATCATCAGATGAATCCTTTAGTCTATGCTATATGATTTTTTTTCACTAGCACTTTATTTACCTTCAATGGCATCTGTTACAGCTGAAAATATTTGCAGGATTGGCCTTTCCCCCCCTTTACTTCTACAATGGAGGAGTTAGAGAGTTCCTTGCTACAATAAAGCAACATGTTTTTATTGTGAGGTAGGTTGTTTTTTATTTTAATTGTTCTTTTCAACTTGAAATCCTTTGATTGTGAGTAATGAGCATAGTTGGAGATAGAATAAATTTGTTTTTTGGACTAGAATATTTCGTATTATTATTGCAATATGAATGTCTAATTCCTTAGTTTGTTTTTCTTAGTCTATTTTAATTTAATATGATTGATTTTTGTTCATTTAAATCACATAAAATTGTTATTAAGGCAACAAACATAAAATTGCCCATTCAATACAAAGTTGTGCTTGAAAACTGGATCACGTAGTATTAGATTCGGGTTGGGATTCCACAGTCCTATAAGATCCAACTATCAAGATCGAAAGATCCTGCTTAGAAAGGAGTTTTCTACACAATCCGGATTGATTTTACCTAAATGGATCATAAGATGATAGGATTGTAAGATCCAGATCACGAAACCATGATTTAACTTATAAAAAATCAGTCCTTTTACTTATCCCAAGAAAAAGCACTAATCATAGGTACATAAAGGTTATTACTGAAAAAATTGTTAAGCACTTAATAACCAAAAATTTCTTCCATAAAATAATGATTCAGCATACTCCTTTTCAAGGGTATTTTTGATCTCTTCACAAACTTTAATTACTGTGGTATTCAAAATTATTATTTATTGGTTCTTGGTGTTATTGCTTGATGGCTAATGGCACTAAGATTGACAGACATACAGAGAGTCTGATTTCTTGTGTGTATATATATATTTAGTAGCCCGATTTGTTTGGAATTATATGGAAAAGACATGTCATAATTCATTAATGTTTGTAAGAGATGAGGTATCTGGTTTGTATATTTGCACATTGGTGTAAGTTAATGTACATGGGTTCATCATCATCTATGTTACATGGACTTGGGGGTACAAGTACCAGGTGCTAGTGCTTGTCCAAGTATCAAATCTTCCTTAACCTAAATTTTAGAATATTGGTATATGCATCCAGAAGTTGGGTATTGGTATGGGGGCACATCTTAAACACTTATTGCGTATTGTATAATATTTTTAGATAAGATGTAAATTATTTAGAGAAGTACTCTAAATTAAATAGTATTTAGGAAAATATGAAAAAATGACCCATTTGTGTGAGAAGATTGTAGTGTTTATTTACTATCAAATGTGAGCGTTTTCTTCATCAAACATCATATAAAATCAGAGGATTCAAGTGTCTAAATTGGTTGTGGGTATGGGTATCGGACACAAATGATGCACCCTTAATCTAGAACGGGTACACTAGGGGAAGTAGAAGAGTCCATGTAACACAAATAATTATTGCAAACAATTGGTTATATGGACTTTCCAGAAGATTTTGTTAAATATTAGGCAAGTGAAACTTTATCTACCCTGTTAAAGTTGGTTTCTCAAAGAATTATCTATAATTAGAGATTAGTAAGTTGTTAGTTGTTAATTATTGGAACGTTTGTTGAATCATGTACCTATAAAATATAATATGGTGCATAATTTGGATTCAAATAAAAAAAAATCAATCTTCACTGAGAGGTTGTCCCAGGAGCAAATATATAATGGAGCTTTAGGGTGTGTTTGGTTTGTGTTTGTAGAGTAGTTTTTGAGATAAAAAGTACGAAAACTTGTTTGGTTTGCCTTTTTTGAGAAATGGTTTTGAAAAATTGTTTTAGGGAGAGGGTTTTAAAAAAAGTGATTGATTTGATGTGTATGAGAGAGAGAGTGATTTTGGAAAGTGGGTAACCAAACAAAATTTTGAGATTTTTTTTGAAAAAATTTGTTTGGTTTGATTACTCTTGAAAATTTGTTTGTAGAGAATTTTTCCCAAAAATTTTTCTAAAAAACAAACCAAACAAGGCCTTAATTTTTGTTTATTATAGGTCATCATATGTAATTTTGCCTATCACTATAGAAAAAAAGGGAAAACTACAAATCAGTGCATGTGATAAAAATAATTTGCAATATATGGTAGTGCAACTCTTTGTGTGTAAAAAACACAGCAAATGTTACATCCCAAGAAGATTCTCACCATTTTAGCAAGTATTTGCCACACTTCCCACTGAATTGTAATCCCCCCTAGAAAAAATGGTGGAAATAAGGAAAAGCAAAGGAAAATGAGAAAAGTTCTTTAGAATCTGTTGAGATCCCATGCATGTTGTTTAACATAAATATGGAATTAGCATAACATATTATTGTTACCATTTTTGTTCTCACATTATTATTCTTGTAATTATTTTCAGTTAAGGAGTTTAATGCGTACTTATTAGGAACATTGGCACTTTAGTGTCCTTAGTTTGCATACATTAACTACCTTGTTGAGCTATTTTAGGTTCACTTCCTTTCAAATTTTCTAGATCATTCTGTTGGTAGATTTTTGTAACAAATTATTATGTTTTCAGGTCAGCAGAAGATGCAAATGTATTTCTTGTGAATGATTTTCAAGATCCTCTGCAGGTCTGCACCATGTTTGAGTTGTTTGTGCTCTTATCTAATCAATTTTTGAGAATTGTACATGAAATAATTCAATGTAAAAATGATTGCCATTGTTCTTAGACCCCAGCATCATTCTTATTCTGATAGCATTTCTCCTGTTCTCTGACAAAGGGGAACATGCAAAACATGGTTTCATGTTCCCAAGCTACCTAAAGAATCCCCGCTCCCCCCCTTTTTTTTCTTTCTAACATTGGGGGGTGTGAGCAAGTTGCACAGACTGTTCTTGAGGTTTGGCAAGTGTTGTCGAATCATGATACGTATCGTGTATTGTTGTATCACTTTTGTGTATCATGTATTGTATTGTGTATCGAAAGATACATTAACATATAAATATAAATAAAAAATTATTATTTTTATATAATATATAAATAAATATATTGCAAAAAATAAATTACTAAATCATATAACTAATGACCAAATTGGTGAATAAGGCATATATAAATTCAATCAAGTCAGATCCATGATAGTAATTTAATTTCTTGTACCAAAAGAAGTATGGTAGTCATTTTTTCTCGCGATTTCGTTTGAATTTGGGTCTCCTTTGTATGGGATTTTTTGATAATATGGTTCATGACTCTTCAATGAGGGTTAGCTATGGTGATCAATAGTGAGAAAAGTAGCTAATGGGGCCAAAGGTGAAGAAGAATGTAAAAATTAATTAATTGTGCGATACGAGTTGAATTGCGATACGATACGGATTTGGACGATACGGAAATGTATGTCATGATTCAAGTCACCAATGATACGTATCGAGTATTGTACGATTTTGACAGCACTAGGTTTGGCTCATTGCTGATACCACTACTGTGGTTTGAAAGATGAGACTTGCCTTGCTCGTCAGAGTTAGTAACAGCGTTAATGTAGAAAACGACATTACCTTTTCACCCCTATTTGTCAAAAGCTAATTTTTGTTGGAAAATTATTAGTCAAATTACCCTTTTGTCCAACCCCTCTTCTCTATCTACTTATTTCTGTTGCAAGTTCTCTCTCTCTCTCTCTCTCTCTCTCTCTCTTCTATTCACTTTTGTTCTTTCCAAACCAGAACCACATCTTCTTAACTGCCTGTGTGGTGACCACCTTACCTTAGATTGCACCATCTAAATCTCCATTGTGATCCTCATGGATCGACATTCTCTGCAAAATGAAGTGTCATTGAAGGTTTTGACTGAAAATCCCATGGTTGTTGCTTATTAGTAGCTTTATCAGTAACCACAATCCAAAGTCAAAACATACTCTTGTTTCCACTTTCTCTCCCCCTCCCTCTCTCCCTCCTTTGAAACCCCAAACACCACCACCATCCTTCATAATTATTTCCATTGCCATCATTGTCCTGAAACCCTCCTCTGCCATCATTCAACACTGTGCTAAGGTACCGGTACAGCAGTTCCACCATGATACCGAATTTATATTGACAAATCCCATTTTCATTACCATCATCATTAATCTGGTCGCCACCATGTCATCCTTACGCGCTTATTTCACTAGTAGCACAAACTGCTGCTAGTAGAGCATGAATGCTGTTCTGATTATCCCTTAGGTCACTTATAATTACTCTCGTCAGTTTTGTTTTTCTCTTCATCCTCGAGTATGCCCTTGTTCACTGCCAAAGCAAGGTTTTTTTTTCTTTTTTTCTTTTTTTTCTGCCCCCTGAGGTATGAACTAATATTTCATAACATGAAAGCCATATTGACCCCAAGATCTTAGACAGTAAATTCATGTCAAACTAAATAAATCATATTAGTTGAAAACGAAAGGATAAGATATGAGTAATGAACGTAATTACAAATTTTACTTCATTGCTGTAGAGACTGGCCTTACTTTCTGTTATAAAATTTTGGCTTGCTGTAGCATGTTTATAAATGGTTTGACTAACCAAACACTAAATCAGATTTGTAATTACCAGATGGTCATTCCTGTCACGTGGTCAGAGCTTTTATGTTCCTTCCAACATTTCTTGCTTCTGTTAAAAGTTACAAAAAATAGAGTATTTCTTTTAGTTTTTGGCATGTATTCTACATTGATTTTTGGTTTATGGAAATAGGAGGGCAGGTGAAGTTTACACCAACAATTATCTAATTTTTTTTATTTAACTGCTGCAACACTTCACAATAAATACATTTACCCTGATATTTCATGTCTGCCCTATTTGTATTTGAAATATGTGTTTTTTTCTTCTTCTTCTTTCCCTTTTGTTTTTGTTTTATTTTCTTGGACAGAGAACTCTGTCCTCTTTGGAGTTGCCTAGGGCTGTTGTTGGTAACGGGCTATCCTCATCAGTCTCAGTTGATGAGTGCACCTCAATTGATAATTCAGAGAGGACTGATGGAGGTGCCTTTGATGGAAGTGGCAGTCATATACAAAACAATGGGAGGCAGACGCAAAAGGTTCAGGATCCTGCTCGAGATCTTTCAATGCAAGTATTGGAGAAATTCTCTCGTGTGACTAGATTTGCTCGAGAAACTACTTCCCAGATTTTCCGGGAAAGTCATAGTGATAGTTTTGGCACTAATGAGAGGAGGACCCATAACCTGACTCCCCACGATTACCCTAGCAACGTGGCATCCAATGATGTAGAAAAGGTTACTGAACAAATTCCTGTAACCAAAGATCCTTTGGAGGTAACCTTTTGTTTCATTCACTTCTTTGTATATATTTGTATACATTAATTGTGATTTACATTAGGAAATTATTTTCGCATTAAATTTTTTCTCTTGGTATTTTCTTTTTTGAAATGTTACTATACTTAATACAAGATTGCCAGGGTACAATTTGCTAGATCACAGATATAAATGTTTAAGTATGAGTAAATTTTCTCATCTTCGTTTTTCTTTTGAACTATGACTGGGTGTAGATATTATGCTGTTTATGCACTTCAGCTGCATAATCTACTGGCTGGTGCTTTTGGTTTACATCTGTCACAAATATTATTTGCAATAGGGTACAAACTATAGCATAGCCTTTTGCTCTTTGGACCATTAAAGTATATGTAGAGTATTTTTCTGCCTGCTAGTTTAGTTGCTCTTTGGAGTGGCAGTATATCGGATTGGATTATTCTTCAAAAGAAATGTGGAGTGTCCCCAAAATATTGCCATATTATATATTCCATTCTGAAATTTGGTCTCAAGTAAAGTGGGACAAGAATATGAACTTTATTCTCTTGGTTCAACACTCAAATTTCATTCTTTCAGTTTAAAAAATCTAAATTTCTATTCTAGGACTGTCTGATGCAGACATCTATCCTTGTTAAACAGAAAACACTGTATTGGAAAAGAAATGATGAAGCAGAAGCTGCCACCAATGTGGGAACTTTTGAGCTAATCAATTTTAAGGAGGTACTAAAAGGAGCCTTTAGGTTTTGTTTATCTTTCTGGGTTTGTTCCCATTGAAATTTTTTTTACCTTCTTCGAGTATGAGCATAAGGTAACAGTGTCTAGTTAGTTTCCTGCCATTGCTTTTCATAATCCTTCAACAAATATGTAGTCACTCGAATTCAGCCTTTGTTATTTAAGCAGGCAAATGATGGCAGTAATTCATTCTTTTCTCTGCTTAGAAGTGATGTGTTACACATGAGAATGTGTCGTATTATCATTCTGATTTCTTCATATATATCAAGTTTGGTGAGCAACAAAAGGATTTGGAAAGAGTAGGGATGTCTGTCTGGTTATGAAATGTTTTTGATATACCAGAAAATGCTAATACGATAGTGATTTATGTTTTGATACGCATGTGTCGAAACATGGTACACTTTCTTTTCAAAATAATGAATTTAGCAATCCAAAGAAATCCCAATTTTTTTTTCCCCAATAAATTTCCTGAAGGTCTCCTTAAGAGGAAAGAAAATCAAATGTAAGAACTAAAATTTAAGGAGAGTGGTGTTTTGGCGTAATGCTAATAGAAATGTGTTTTTACACGATTTATTTGAAAAAAATAAATTACGTTTTGTTAGATGTCTAATTGCTAAAAAAAACTCTCTAGGAGTACCTTAAATTTCAATAGTATAATCTAGTCAAGTCCACCCTTGTACCATATTCTCGCTCATGTTCCCGTTCCACATACCGGAACAATCTACATTCCAAGTAACATAGCTCACTACATCTTGATATAAATTTAGGATTGTTAAGTAAAGACTGATTATAGAATCTAAATTTGCTTGTTGAAATTAATTGAACATTGGTCCAACTTTCTTTGGGCAAAACAGTTAGATTGGTATTATTATTTTTTTGTTAAGTACAGTTGGATGGTATTATTCCAGTGTACTTACCAAGAAAAGGAATATTATTGCATCTCGAGCCTCCATAATATTATATGCTTGATGACTTTTGATTTGTATCTCTATTTATTAACCATTGGTAGAGGCATATCATTCAATTAGCCATATTTAAAAGGTTATCCATACAGAAGCTGTTCTTGATGTGTAACTATTAATTTAGTTTTAGAGCTTGACCTCCAATAGTAACTGATATTTCTAATCTATCTGATTCGTTGCAATACTAGAAGGGAAATTAAAGGAGGAAAAGAATTGATAAGAAAGCGGATGGAGATTTTAATTATTTTGGTAGCGTGAAGAGAGTGAAGTGAAAATTAAGGAGGAGAGCAGGTAAGCCTTTGCTAAGACAGGCACACTTGTGTCCCAACCATGACTTGAATAAACTTTGCCCATGGGGTTGGCTGGGATATTAATATTAATCAAGCTACAGCTGGTGATGTCTATAAGTATTTTTGGATGAATATCAATCAACAAATATATTTATGATAAGACAATGCAGCTTTAATGAGTTGTACCTTAGTGGTCTCGTAATAATAGCCCTTTTGGTCCCTAAACTACACCTTAGTAGCAGGAAATTTCTATTTGGGTGATGTATGTTACTTAGAAATGTGATTTCGCACCCAAGTAAAAAACTTGTAAGAAACTCGCTCCCGTTGAGGAAGAAACTTACTCCTAACTGAGAAAGAACCTTTCAAACATGCAAATCTCAAAGAACAAAAGAAAAACAACTCAAACTTATTCAAGTATTTTCTATTTACATAATATTTATTTATACTTAACAAATACAAGTTTGTAGTGGAATCTAATATTTATTCTTTTTAATACACACATATTACAATTAAGAAAAAAATAATTGTTAGAGTATATTTGCATATTTAATATATAAAATATATAGACGAATCTGTAGACTCTCCCAACCTTAGAAACTTCTTCTATATGTCCTCGCTCTCCCGCCACCGCTTTGTGCAACTAAGAACTGCACAAGGGTTGCAACTAATGGCCAAATGTTTAATCAAGAAGCCTCTGCTATATGTTTTTCATGACATCTTAAGCTTTGCATTCCTAGCCATTCATTAACTCTGGTACTAGCTTAGGCATGATAGTTTCGCAACTAACTGCTAACTTACCTAAAATGAACCTAAATAGTGTTTTTGAACAATAAGTGACCGCACTAATTGCACCCATACGTGGAATAGTTTGCAAGGATTCGTTATTCATGAGTTTCTAGCAATTTGGTCCACATTTGTTTTGGGTTGAACACTGCTTACTAAAGAATTATGACATTAGAGGGTATTAGTGATTTTCAGATAAGCATTTATTTGGAAGAACAATTTATATTTTCAAAAATGTAGGACATGATATGCGTGAGACATGTTAAATTTTTTTATTTTTATAAATTTATTATATGTTAAATATATGAATAAGATATTCAAAGATAATGAAGAAAACCAACATAATACTAATGAAAATTAAAAGACTGATTTATCAAAAAAAAAAAAAAAGGCCGTATATTCCATAACTTAAACATCAGGATATCATTCATGTAACAATTGCAACTTTTGCACTCTAAATATGTTTTGAAAACATTTATAAGATGAATAAATCATGTGTATTTCAATGTTTTACAATTGTTTTTCTTGTGGAGTCGAGGGTTTATGGTGGTGTTGTTGGTTATCAGGGCCTTAGAGACTAGATGTGTGTTGCGTTGGGGCTCTGGAGATCGTTAGAAGCCAATCTGCAACTTCATATTTGTGATTAGATCTATGTTGTGTTGTTGATGGTTTAATATGAGCTCTATTCAATTCTAATGCTTTCTCATATTATAAAATGACCCTGGAATTAGCTTTTAAAAATTAAAATAAGACTTCTCCATGTCTCAGGTGTGTCCAGTGAAAAAACAATTATTAAAAAGATCACTCCTATGGGGCCTATTTTGAAGCGTCAGTGCTTCATAAATTTTTTCAAACCTTGAAAATTTAATGTACTTGATTAACAAGTTATTGTTGTATGCTTAGAGAAAACTCAAATTTAAACATCAACTTGTAAGATATATGGATTTTAACGAAAAAGTAGAAGTGAATAGTTTCTGTCCGATAATCCTTGCAACTTATGATTGGTTATGGTTTCTAATTTTGACTAATTATTGGTGTTACTGCAGTGCCTGCTACCTGTTGCTTTAATTATATTTGATAACATCTTAGTATAGGAGAAAAGGAAAAGAAGAAAGGTTCTACCACTTAATTGCTTGTCTTTTGGTACTTAATATAGACGCTTTCCTTGGCCACTTTTTCTTATGTAAATAAATTTTAAGAGATACGCTTTGCTATTGCTGACAATATGACATCAATACGCATTAATTTAAGATCTCAGATATCAGGGGCTGTTCTTTCATATACAACAGTATGCATGTCGTTTATTGTATATCTTGAGCATCTGTCAACTGGTGTTTTGAAGTTGATGATATGTATGTTGCATCATGCTACTTAATATAAATAGGTGTCCTTTGCAAGCCCATCTACAGCCTAATAGAAATATACTTTATTCTTAACAACACAATATGTGAAGTTCATAGGCACCCATAATAGGAAAGTTATTCATAGTGATAGACAAGATTGAGTCTTATTATACGCATCAACTTGCTACCATCCTTGCATGTTCATTGCCTTGACGTGGTTGGTATACATGTTTTGTTGGGGTGTATCTATTTTTTTCTTAATCGTGGTGGTAGCCAGTGAGTTATTACTAACACTAATAAATGATATGAAGATTTTTTTGATCGATATGGAATTTATAAATATTTTGTTCATTTTGTTAGAATCTGATGTGCTGTTCTCATCTTTCTTTGTTGAATGCATAAAATCTTTCCTCAATTTGTTGCATCTCAATCTAATGATATTTTTTTTATTATTGGCAGTATGATAAGTTATCACTAGTTTGGGGAAAACCACGCCAGCCTCCCTTGGGGTCTGAAGAGGTGAGGGCTGCTCTTTTCTGCGAAATTTCCATTGATGGGTTTGTTCAATTCATCAAGTAATATGCAATATATTTGTCTTGTATAAGTGATCACACATTCTGGCCGTCTTTTGCTACTGCGTGGCTCAGACCACAATTTTACATGCTTCCAACTCGTATGTGCGCAAGCCACTACTAATAAAAATGACAATAATATATGATTAGCATCTCATAGAAAGAGTCAAGATTTGCTCAAACAAACATGTGAGAAAAAAGGAATTGAGCATGGAATGTAATCTAATCTTGATTATATGTAATTTGACCTATTATGATGATTAAAAGTCAGAGCAATAGAAATCTAGAAAATCATTTTCTTTTATGCTGTTCTACATTGCTGAGTTGATGGCACAGCCCTTGACTAGCTAGAAACCAATTATTGGATTTGGAAGCCTCGGGTGAAGTCTGTGAGCCCGAAGACCTTTTGGTCTTATAAATGTCATTGGTAGATAATAATAATTACCATTGGTATTTAGTTTAATTATATGATTATTAGGAAGATATTCTGATTTTGTTTCCAAATGATATTTGGGAGAGTTTCCTATTTTTATTAAGGTTGATATGCTATGGTTTACAGTGTAATAATAAGCTTTTGATAATGATATTGATAGTGTTTTACGCTGTAATCGTTTGTGCTTCACCTATCTCGTTCTACACCATGAGTACATAATGTATTACCTTACAATTAATCTGTGTCAATGTGTGTGCTGTTATGTGCCTGACATGGATACTTCACACATACAAAAGTTCATGTTATATACTCATGCACAATAATGTAACCGGTGCCTCTATGCATATTGGATCGTGGATGACATGAGTCCTGCACAAGCATCACCATTGTTGTCAAGTT
This sequence comes from Camellia japonica, assembly GCA_030407325.1. Lineage (NCBI taxonomy): Eukaryota > Viridiplantae > Streptophyta > Magnoliopsida > Ericales > Theaceae > Camellia > Camellia japonica. The sequence continues at coordinate 67,811,178 of JAPPVO010000019.1, read as the reverse complement.
GTGAATCGAATCATGGATCATCTTGCTAAAATATTGAATTGTGAATTGGAAGATTCATTTTATTTAATATGATATATACTTTTGTATATTTATAAACATATAAAAATATACACTTTCCAAAATAAAGTAAATTATCAATATGACTAAATCGTATATGTGCATATACGTATAAAAGCAAGTATATTAATATAACGAATTAATCTCTTCCATATATCTTGGTGGTTTGGCGAAAATGATGTCATTTCATTGGTGATTTTTTTACTAGGGTGGATCCCCTACCCATTCCCACCAAATTTCCCTTCTTTTCCCAACAAGGACCAGTCTGGATGCACATGTAGTTATACATTCCACTCTAATTTTTAGTTTGTCTGCAGTGGTTGACTTTCATTGATTCCGAAGGACGAATCATAGATTCAAAAGCTTTAAGAAAGAGAATATTTTATGGGGGAGTTGATCCCGGACTGCGGAAAGAGGTTTGTATATTGTAGTAGGAAGAAGTGGCATGCTGACCTTTTATTTTTCTAGGTTGAATGTGCATTTTTGTTATGTGAAACTTTTTTTTAATGATTACAGGTTTGGCCTTTGCTGTTGGGATATCATGCATATGATTCAACATCTGCAGAGAGGGAATATCTCATGTCAGTTAAAAAGTCAGAGTATGAGGCTATTAAAAACCAGTGGCAGGTTTGTTGTTAATTTTAGCTCAGTAGTCAACACATTTATTCATCCTCCCATGTTTTGATGCTGGTACATGTTGTGGTCACTAACATAGCAAACGCCCACATGCTTTTCATGCAAGCAGTTAACTAGTTTCAACTTGTGGCACTTCTGATATTCTAGCTTTGCATTTGTCTTGAATTGCCTGTGTTAAATTGCTATATAGAAATTCAGTTTTATGATTATTATTGTGGTAGACTTGAATGGCTGTGCCTTTTTCTTGTCATATATGAGGTCAGGTTTGGTTAGTAAGCCAATACAGCTTCCTAACCAAACTTGACCAAGGTTTAATTGAGGGAGTTGCTAGTTATCCAAATTGGAGCAAACTTCTCATCTGTTTGCATAGCTCAAGCTTTTATATTTTCAGGGTATACAGACTACTAGATTTGTAGGAATTCAGTGTAAGATATTAACAGGGGATATTTTGCTAGGTTCTAGGTTCTAGTTTGATTGTGTTCAAACCTGAGGGCAGACACTTTGTGCATCTGATGTTTATGTATATTTACATTGTGGTTTCTTTCAAACAAACTTTTTACGTGCTTAACATGCTTATATTTTTTTCTTCAGAGTATCTCCACAGAACAGGCAAAAAGATTTACAAAATTTAGGGAGAGGAAAGGCCTTATTGATAAAGATGTGGTATGCTAGAAAATGCCTCATTTTTTTCCTTTTGAATTAATTTTCTTTAGATGAATTGAAAAAGTTGTTTACATTCAAACTTTTAATTGTTCACTTTCTGTTTTCAAGGTAAGAACTGATAGATCACTTTCATTCTATGATGGGGATGACAATCCAAATGTGAATCTTTTACGAGACATACTGGTGACATACTCGTTTTACAACTTTGACCTTGGTTACTGTCAGGTACTTATTGTTGTCAATAATTATTATTTCAGATGGCAGTTATTTATTGATTTTAGATGATTAATAGCAGAATGGTTTTCCATGTATGAAATGTATCAAATATCCTTCTGCTTGCCATTTTTTTAAAGCCCAGAATTACCAATGCTTGGAAACAATTGGATCAAAAAACAACGCCAAAATTTCCAGGACTGCACATTATTGCTTAAAGCAAAACCCATCTGAATTATGGCTTCTTTTTTAAAAAAAAAAAAAAAAACTGCAATGAAGATGTAAATGGTAACATATATTTCCCTTTATTTTTCCTTGCAGAATTAAATATGACCTAGTTGCCAGTTACCAAATTTCTGCAAGAATATAGCACAAAGTAGTGTGCAACCCTATAATTCAACATAGTTTGGGATGTAACGTTAAGTCACACTGCAGTAGATTTAGATGCATTGATAAAAAAAGTAGATATGACTTCAGAAGTTCAGTAAAAAAGACTTGCCTAAGTTGGAATACCTTCTAGGATTAGATGTGCACAGTTGATAATAACAGAAGAATTTTTTCTTCAATTGAACACTCAGCACAATGCATGAAATTTTCTTCTGAAAAGGCAATGTTGAACTGCATTGTTCAAGGGCAATGACATGGTTTTGAAATTCCCTTTTTAAGTTTTTCTTGAGTGCTATATGTTCTGGATTACCTATCATCTTCTTGAATAATGCAGATGTTTGGCTTATGGTGCTAATATGGTAGAATAATAAAATATTTCGTTTCTCATTGCATGTGGCTTGATGTCTTGTCCATCATTTGATCTGTCCTAGTAGATTTAACTGATAAATATCAAATAAATAATATGGATTGGTGCTATATGGACAGGGATAGTAGTTCTCATTGTGCTTGTTTATATGTATGGTGCATATTGCAAAGAATTTGCTGGATGCGTTTTTGTGTTCTGTGCTAGTTAAGAACCTTTTTCCCCCCTCTTGTTGTCATATAGGGCATGAGTGATCTTCTATCCCCAATATTATCCATAATGAGGGATGAGTCAGAATCATTTTGGTGTTTTGTTGCATTGATGGAACGACTTGGACCGAATTTTAATCGTGACCAAAATGGCATGCACACTCAACTTTTTGCATTATCAAAGGTTTGTTCCTCTCTCTCTCTATCTCTTTGTGTGTGTGTGTGCATGTGTTCTTTTGTATATGTTAATTAAGAAGTTTAGTCAGCTGACATGTCTAACTGATATATTGTTCATACCTTTGTTAGCTAATTTGTTGCATCAAATAACAGTACATCTCATATATCTTGTGTTTTGTAAAACGCAGTTATAGTCAATGATATTCTATGAAGAAACTAAGAAAACAGAAAAAAATTAGGGTTTGCCCAAATTTATCTTTATCCATTTTCAATGATCAAAATTTTTATTTATGCAAACATGATCAAAGTTTTTATTTATTTTATTTATATATAACAAGATTAGTAATAAGGTTTGATAAAGGTCAATTAATACAAGAAACTCATCAGAAAAGGTTTAATGGTTAGTTGGTGAAGGGAGTTCATAAGAAATGCTAGATTCTAGTAATTGAGATGGGAAAAAAAATACAAGTGATCATATTTATAAAAGGGCACCTATAATACAAAGAAAGAGAATAAATGACGATATCCATTTTTCTCCTCGCCTCTCTATCTCTCTAGCTTTGTTTTTTAGATCATATTCATTGGAGCATTTTTTTAACCAGGCCCAATAAGGAGTTCAGCCTTGCAGTAAGAAGCTGTGACACCTTTTATTTGGAGCAATCTTGATTTTTTTTTTTTGTTGCTCAAACCCGATATTTCAACACATTTTTCTTTGTTATTTGCTTTATCAATCTGGGGATGGTTCGAGATAATATATTCCTGTGTGGAGTATAGCCATTTTATAACTTCCTTATAACTTTGAAATTTGGTTACCTTTTTTGAGGAAGCATAATTTGTTTGTGAATAGACAACTCAAAATCAAACAGGTATGGTGTAGTCACAAGATATTTCAGTTGTACTGCACATGCTTGCTATTATTTTTTGAGATGCTTTTTTATTTGTATTATCATGGGATTTATTTCTTTATTGATATAATTCTATGGCTCTTAACCATTGTTTTGTCAGTAAACAAGCAGCAGTGGTAGATATTCATTTCTAATCATAATTTTAAAGCTAGTTTTGTAGTTGTCTACTGTTAATATCTTTTTGTTCTTTCTGAAGTATGTTGAGAAATTGGATCTGTCAGCTTTATCTCAACTAAAATAGTTCTTCTAGGTGTCTGCTATATTTTCTCCGTAGTTTCATATTTCTAATGTATTTCATTGTTTCTGTGGCAGCTGGTCGAGTTGTTAGATAGTCCATTACACAATTATTTTACACAGAATGATTGCTTGAATTATTTCTTTTGCTTCCGATGGGTTCTTATACAATTTAAAAGGCAAGTGACATGGTACCTTTTGTGTTCTGTTCTTTTTATTTTCTTGAATCTCTGTTTCCTCGTATCAATTTAAGAACATGTTGCACTGGTTATTGTCTTGAGCATCTTTGGGAAATTATTTTATATCCAGAGAAAAACTACCTACATTTAAAATGTCTGTTAGTTCTACTTTTCTCCAAGAAAGCTGATAAAGACAAAAAGGGCAGAAGGAACATGGATGGCATTTTTTGTGGAAATCTGCTCAGAAATATTTTGTGGACTAACTATGCAAAGATTGTATTAAAATTTACTCGGAGACATTCCAGTATTTTTAACCAATGTTCTGGACCAAGATTGCCACCTGATGATCACGCTCACATAAGCCTTTCAGTGGTTACGCTGTGCAGAATTTGAAGAATTTAACCATGATGATTCGAGTTTTCAAATATTTCTCTTCTCAATTTCTGCTCTCTTTGACATGTGCTAAAAATGAATAAAATCCTGTAATTTTGTCTTGTGTGCTTAGTAGTTCTATATGCACACAAAAAAAATCACAGTTTGGATCACTGAATACTTGCAATGGTCTGGGTCCCACAGTGGGCCCTTGTGAGTGATCCATTTCGAAATTTGTTTCTGTGCAAGTATCTTTTTCCTTTGTGTGCTTCCATTTTTAACTAGAGCTTTATCTGATTTGGCTTTGTGTTTCTTAGGGAATTTGAATTTGAAACAACAATGCGGTTGTGGGAAGTATTGTGGACTCATTATTTATCCGAGCACCTGCATCTATACGTCTGTGTTGCAATCCTGAAGCTGCATCGTAACAAGATAATGGGAGAGCAGATGGATTTCGACAATCTCTTGAAGTTTATAAATGAGCTGAGCGGTAACATTGACCTCAATTCGATCCTTAGGGATGCAGAGGCTTTGTGCATATGTGCTGGAGAGAATGGAGCAGCTTGTATTCCTCCCGGAACTCCGCCTTCATTGCCCATTGAGGAAAGCTTATTATACCCTCAAGACGACGATGTATTGTAAACATGGTTTTTTATTTTTCAGGAAATTGTCATTTCATGTTCACAAAATTAAGGAAGATCCTGTGGTATATGTTTTTAAGCTTGATTGACATCTTTTTTTTTGGTTTTCTAATGAAAGACTTTTATTTTGCAATCGAATGTTTCAATTGCATTATTTTGTGGTTATGCATGCTAGGGTACGGATTGTGCTGCAACTTTATCTGGTCTTGAAGTACGTATATTCTTCTGCAAAATTATATTAGTATATGATCCGACTTCTCAGTGAGTCCTTCCATTATGAATTCACTTTTTTTCTTTTGGTGGGGTTGGGGAACTATAGAGCACTAAGCCAGTGAACTTTATTGCAATCACACTTGCACTAGTGTCTGCGAATATTTCGTCTAGGGCCCGGTTCGATCCACGTCAGTACTAGATTTAGCGCGCACACACTACTATTCCTGCCACATGTGTCTTTGTAACTGTCACTTAGGGAAATGCTTTTTTAGTATTTTTTTTAAAACTATTTTTTTAGGATAAAATTATTGCTAAAAAAATAGTTGCATTTGGTCAATGCTATTATATATATATATATATATATATATATTAAGTTAATGCTGTGTTTGGTTGGAGTATTTGGGAGGGATTTGGAAAGGGAAAGGGAAAAGGTGTGTGAAACTATGTGAAATTTAGGCATATTTTATTCTCATTTCACCTATTTTTTTCATTTTCCTTTCCAAATCTCTCCTCAAATCCTCCAACCAAACACAGCGTAAATATTTTGGATTTTTAAGAAACTTTTGTTCATTTTATAGAGTAAAAGATTTTAATAGAAATTTGAAGGTTTTAAACTAAAGACAAAAAAAGGTTTGGAAAAAAATATGATTTTTTTAAAACATTTATCAAACCAATGGATCCTATTAATTTTTTTTTTTTTCAGATCTATTTGCCAGCGAATTAAGTTGAATCTAAACAAGGAAAATTATTCAGGCTTACATAGCGAAAGTCTACAAACAAATATTTTTTCCATAAAAGTACACAATGCAGTGCCCTTTTATCTTGAATGGTGCCTACTCTCCGCTAGGATGAATACAATATTGCACACCCCTCTAAATTTTTCACAAAAAATACTGGTAGAATGTGGGCTCCTCTAGAAACACCGCATTCTATGTACTTATTTGTAAAAAATTTATAGTTAGTAAAATTTTTTATTTCTAAACCTAAGGTTGCTTGGTGGGTAGAATTATTTAGTGTCCATGAGGTACCATGTGTCCATGTCATAGACCAATCAACAAATGCCGTGGCCTCTCCTTATTTTCCCAATTGCCACTACGAATTCGTGGACTCTACCTTTTTCACCAATTGAAGTGGATCTTGATCACCACCTAGCCATGCTCTCGGGGCATGTAATGACTTCTCCTTTAGCAAAGACCGGTTGCATGCCCTGCAACCTCCTGTGGGTACTCTCCACTGCTTTGCAATGCTTCATACAAAGCAAGGGAATCCAAGATGGGCATGAAAGGCTCATCATTGGTGAAGAGTGGTGCATCATTAGCAGGGAACAATGGAGGTTCAGTGTCGAAGTTGAAGCTTCTTGCATGTTCGATCCAAGGACTAACAGCGGTTATGTCCTCTCCTTTTCTACCTGGCAATCTTTCGTCGTCGTTTTCTGAGATTTTGCAGCGAGTGGGTTGGGAGGTAGGAAATTGTTGGAGTTTCTTCTTGTTCTTGGAGCAGATTGTGGTTGTTTTGCTTTGAGAGCTTCTCTTGTTCAAATGGGTATTCCAGTAATTCTTTACTTCGTTGTCCGTTCGTCCCGGGAGTCGACCAGCAATCAGTGACCAACTACATTAAGAAAAAAATAAATAATTAAATAGGTTTAAAGTCTTTTTTGGTGAAGTCTCTTAGGTCAAATTTGATTGTCGAATTAGGTTGAGTGAGATTAAGGGTTGGTTTGGCATCATCAAAAAAATTCAAAAAATCAAAAAGTTATTAAAAAAACAAAAAAATTCATACTATTTATCTCTTTTTTGGCGGGAAATCTGTCATTTGAAAAAAAAAAAAGAAACAAAAAAAAAGGGAGCAAAACGGCGCTGCACAAAACTGTGCAGCCACACATCCCAAGTGGTTTGAAAACATGGCACACTTGTAGCTACACATGCCATAAAAAAAAAATAAAATGAAAAGAGACAGAAAGTGTACTGCGCAGTACTGCTGCTTGTGTTAGCAATGGATAATTTTGTAATTTTACAATTTTGTACAATATTTTAATACATATTTTTTCGTAAAAGGTCAAGTTAACCTAAATATTTATATTTTTTTCCTCTACTTTTTAGTTCAAAAAAAATAAAAAGTGTACTTATTTAGGACACATCAAACAATCCTTTAGTACGGTAATGGATTACTGATTCAGTGATATTAGGTGATAAATAAATTACATTTGATTGTGCAGTAGTGTGTTCGTATTAATTGAGTAAATCTATAAAATTATGTAACAATCCTCATTAATATATAACGTGACTGTTTGATGGGTAAAATGTTCTTTAATCATCTAGTTTATTGGATTCGATTGTGAGTCTTACTTGCATGAGAATGTTAACTCCACCCTTGGAGGATTAGCAATCAAATGAGTTTCTTAGTTTTATGTCATTTTATCTCAACCAAATATGATTTTGATCAGGCTCATTGATTAGCAATCCAATTGGGTCTCTCCGAACGCATAAACAAACTTGGCCTTAGGTTTTAGTCTTTCTGTGGTGAGAGCTTGTAGATAGTTGTTTTAAAAAGTTGGTTAAAAGTTAATTTTTGTGATTTTTTTTTACTAAAAAAAGTTTAAAAGCTAATTTTTTATTTTGTTCCCAAAACACCCCTAAGATGTTGGGTTCAAACCTCATCTCTGATGAAGTTGGATGGAAGAGCTTTATTAATCCTTATCTGTCCCCGGTTGTCACCTATAGGCTTCATTTGGGAAGAGGGGTTGGGTTGGGTTGGGTTTAGGGCTGTTTTAGTCACAAAAAAATAAAATAAACTTTTTAGTCCAATAAGACAAAATATCACGTCAAACTCATAATTATTATATTTTTTTTTCTCACAAAAAGTCCTTCTTAAATGAATCATTTTAATCTCAGATTAAAATAATTAAAATGTCAAAAAGTCAACTCACTCTCCAAACGAATCCATAGTGGGTTCATCTGTCTCCGCCACTTAGCGGCTTGGCTACCTTTCTCCATATTTTTAAGAGTAGGCTAGATATAAATTGTATTCTAGATCCTCAATCAAAAAATTTTAAAAGTCTGTAATCTTGACCACTCAACACAATGCATGTCTGGTATCATTTTTGTTTATTTGTTTTCTAGAAAAAAAATTTATTCAGTGTGTTTGGTTTCATTTTTTGAATTCAATTTTTTGAAAATTAAGTTATTTGTTTTTCGTATTTTTTTTATTTTTAGTGAATATTTTTAAAATTTTAAGTAATTTTTTTATTTTTTTAGATTCACTTTACTTAGATGTATTTAAATAGTAAAATATTTGTGAAAAAATATTTTTAAAAATTAATAAATACACAAAAATATGAAAATGTACTAAAATTTCATATATTTTTTTTGTATTTTTTGGTATTTAGTATATTTTTTAAAGATTTTTTTTCACAAATATTATACTTTTTAAGTGTGTTTTTGTTATGTGTGTCTAAAAATTTAAAAAATTGCTTAAAATTAAAAAATTCATTGAAAACATTAAAATATGAAAAATAAAAAAGTAGAATTTTTTAAAAAATATTTTCTAAAAACTAGAACCAAACATTATTTTTTGACACGAATGATTTTAGGAAACTGGAACCAAAGTAGAATTATCTTTTGCCAAAAATTATTTTTAGAAAGAAAAATTCTATTCTTACATAAAATTGATACAAAAAATTTGATAAGAATGATGTAACATAGCCATTATTATAAATAAATTCATTTTTAATGGTATTTTATTTTGAAATGAAAGGTTTACAATCAATGGCGGAGCCAAAAATTAAGTTAGATTGGACATTTATTAATTAAATTTTAAAAAAAATTATGATCAGCATTAACATATTAATAATTTTACGAGCTAAATTAAAGTGTAAAAAAAAATCAAATATTCATTATTAATTGTAACAAATCAAAATTTTATAATAGTGTGAAATAGTTCGGTGCAAAATGGTGATGTAAATTTACAATTTTAGCATAAAAAATTATGGATCAAAATTTCTAATTTTAAAAAATAAAAGCACATAGTTTACAACACAAATTATTATAAAATCTTTTTTATTTTTATTTGCCAGAAAAATAGTAGAGATATGATATTACTTATAAATGATGTGATTTGAATGAAAATAATTAAACATTCTTTGAATATCATATGGCGTTACCTATGTGATACTCATAGCATAAGAAATTACAACTTACACTAAGTGATCTGCCATTATCTCTTAACTACTTAAAAATAATGAGTTTATTATATCAAATCTATAAGATTTCTTGTTACACTATTGGTTTAGACTATTAAATAGACAATAACACATAATATTTTTAAAGTATCAAATAACTACGTGTATTATGAATAATACAAAAAAAAAAATCTTTAATCAAAGAGTAAGTTAAGATAAAAAACAAAAAAATACAATTTGCATATAGAAATAAGCAAAGAAAAAAATCAAAACCCACGAGAGCACGTGCCCCTGGGCTTTCTTTGGCTCTGTTTCTGTCCATAATAAATCACATTACTATGTATGAAAATTATGCATAAATTTTTTTGTTGGTATAATATTACTCTTTTAGAAAACACCTTTAAACTTTTATTGTATTTTCAAAAACTACTTCATACAAAAAAAAAAAATGAAAGGAAAACTTTGAAAATAATACCTAACAAATCTTCCACTAAAAAAATAAAATAAAATAAAATAAAAAATGGAAGACACAGAAAACGAAATAAATAAAGAAAGAATGAAAGAAAAAGAAGTAGAGAGTGGAAAATGAGTGAGCGAACCAACCGGTTGCCGAGAAGCTTATGCAATCTGATGATGAGGTCTTTCTCGTCATCTGACATTCTTCCACGCTTTATGTTTGGTCTTAGATAATTTTTCCATCTCATCCTGCAGCTCTTACCCCCTCTCATCAAACCTAATATACACCACAGAGAGAGAGAGAGAGAGAGTGATTGTCACACATTTAGAATCGACTTCAATTCTTAAAAATTATTTTTCAAGTATATGTAGAGCTAATTATTTACCTGATTTTTCAGAAACATTAGCCCAGTTACCTTCTCCGTGAGCTTCTACATAATTTTTCAATATGATATCCTCTTCTGGTTTCCACAAACCCTTCTTTATACTTGACTTCCCTTCTTCCATCTCCATTACTAGTATTTAATTCTCTCTCTCTCTCTCTCTCAGACACACACGGGTGTGAGTGAGTAGTCAAAGTGGAAGTTGAATAAGATTATATATAGATAAGTGGGTGTGGAGTATGGAGTATGGAATGTGGTTAAAAGCACAGTTAAGAGGCAGTCTTGCATGGATTTCACACACCATGGTGGATAGTGGTAGTGATAATGAATGGATGGTGCTCAAGGATTAGACTTGAGAGGGACCCTGGCTTTGTTTTTTCACTTTAAGCTTTCCTTTTTCCCCCATGACATTTTCTTTTATCTTGAAAGAAAAATTATTGCTCCACTTGTGGATGGGGGGTGAGGGAAGAAAGATCACTCATATAACTTTAGGGCACACTCAAGACTACTTTTGGATCGAGAAAAGATTCAAATACAACTTTATTTACAAATTTGAGATTCAAGAATTGTATAAATGATATAAATAGGGGATAATTTTTATTATAAAAAAAATTCCAGGTTTGAGAATTTTAACAAAATAAATCTTAAAATTTTAATTTTATTAATTTATTTTCAATCCAAACCATTTACCTATTTTTGTTAAGTAAAACTAATGGAAAATAACAGTATTTTAGTTTTTTAATGCAGTGCATATATATAAAATATCTAAAATATAATTTTTTTATTGAGTTTAATGATTAAAATAATCATTTTTTCATTGACCTTACTTAACGGAAATAGACAAATGATTTAGATTAAAAATAAATAAAAGTGTAAGGTTTAAATTAATAAAATTAAAAAGCCCAGTTTATTTTGTTACAATGATCAAAATTTGGATTTTTTCTGTTGTGATTTTCCTTGTTAATAATTAATGAGACTAAATGATTGACTTAGGTGGTGTTTGATAAAACTGAAAACTGAAAATCAAAAATTTAGCATTGAAAGCTGAATACTGAATTTTTTAAGTTGAAAAGTCATTTAACAAAAATTTAAGTATTGAACTATAACAAGTTATTTAATATGTATAACATTAAATTTAAAAATTATTATTTTTAAATTTTAATTTCAATTTTAGATTATGATATAAGTTGGTGGTGGTGAAGGCAACAATAATGCCTATAACACCACAATGATGGTGGAGATAGAGATATAGTGGTTGTGGTGATGATGGAGAGATAATGTAATGATAGTTGTTATTGTGGTGGTAATTATGATTGTGAAAGTGAATGATTATAGTAGTTGTGGTGGCGATGGTGGTGATGGTGGTAATGGTAAAAGTGATTGTGATTATGGTAATAAAATTATGGTGATACTTATGATAATGATGACAATAGTGAATTGTGTGGTTATAACCGTATATGTTGATGCTTATGTATAAGTATTTATAAATTTAGTCAAAATTCAGTAAATTTTCTATTTTTAAAGTTTTCTTAATTTTTAGTTTACATTTTAAGAGTCATTTATTTTTTTAAGTGATATCATTTATGATTATCAAACGGATTTAATTAATTTTCACTTAATACCTTTAGTTTTAAATGATAAATTAGTTTATCAAACACCACCTTAGTAGATGAGAATTTTTTATAGGTTTGTGATGCTCGGACACAACAATTATTTTTCTTCTCCTATCAATCTAAGAAGTACAAACACTTCAAACAAGATGATGTGTTTGTGTGTCATTAGACATTTCTTTACACGTGTTCGACACTCGTTCAAACGTATTTTATTTTTTAATAATTTTAAAAAAATATAATAAATAAGTATATTATAGTTTTTTTCTTTAGTAATTAGACTATGTTTGATTAGTACACTTAACCAAACAATAGGAAAAACACTTAACCAAACGACAAGAAAGATACGAGGTAGTTGGATTATATCAATCATATTGGGTTGTTTAGAGATGATCTAAATAAGTATACTTATTTGATAAGTACATTTATTTAGTTCATATATATATATATATATCACCTCTCTACTTTTCTGTAAATTTTTTCATAAAAAGTTAAAAAATACACTAAATAACTAAACCACAAACGATTAAAAATAAAGTAAATGACCATAATTTGATATTATTGTAATTTAGCATCTTACATAATACTTGCATTAAATATTGTCATCTTTGTATTATCCTTTAATATGTGTGTGTGTGTGTGTGTGTGAGAGAGAGAGAGAGAGAGAGAGAGAGAGAAATAATAGGTTGATAACATTTGAGCATCAACTAATGAGTATCACTCTTTTACTGAAAAAATTATCAACACTAATATTCTGTTGGCTTCATCACATTACGTCATTTATGTCACATAAATTACATCAAAGAATATCTAAAATGTGGACTTATTTATTTATTTCTTGCATTAGGTAAGATGTTTGCGTAAGTTAAATTAACATAATTGGACGTTTGACGTTGCTCTATAAATTCAAAATTAAACTAAACATTTCTCTTGAAATTTCGACGTATAATTACTTTATTTGTTTCTGAGAGTATTCTAAAGATGGAATTTTTTGTTTTCTTAATTATTTCGAGTTAAAAAGATGTGAAAGTTTATTTGTCTTTATAAATACAATGTGTTTCAAGATGTGAACTGAGAGAAAAAGATTGTCACGATTGGAGTTAAAATACGACATTGAAATTATATGTTATGTGTGTAAACAATGTTTGTTTTCTTCATTTTGCAAGTCTAAAGACTTACTATTGCTGTATTGTTTTCTTTTTATTATTATTATTTTTTTGCGTTGGCATTCTAAGTATCTTTTTGAAGATAAGTTATTTGGTAGTCCTGAGTATAGCCACATGATTGCCTTAGGTGAATTGTGATTTGTAGAAAGAGTGAAACCTACAATTTTATATTGAGTGATTAAAGAATATGAGAAGATATGATGAATTGTGATTGATCAAAGATAAAGTCACGTGGTGTCCCTAGACCACAATATAATTTTTCCTTTTTGAATATTTGTTGTAAAGCTTTTTTTTTTTTTCTTCTTCTTCTTCTTTTTTAAAAAGCATAAAACTTCGTTAATAAACATAAGGTTGCTACATTTTTTTTTTTTTTTGATCAGCAACATAAGGTTGCTACATATCAAGAACAGTCAGAAATCAACAACTAGAATAACAAATCACAGACTAAAACCAAACGAACAAACACCCAGGAAAGGTCTTTTTGTTTTTTGGACATGCATATAAGCCCATCAATAATTTGGCATTATTATCGCATCAAAACTAAACAAAACTACACAATTGCTTACGTCATCAGAAATTTGACATTCTATTCTCATTACACTGATTTGTGCATTTTTAATATTTTTTATGATTTAATTTTGTGTAGATAAAATAACTAAGTACACGTTTATATCAACATGAATTTTGAGCGATTATTATGAGCACCATGTAAATTTTTATCCAACGCCCCCTGGGGTAGAGTGTGGGCAAAATGACCAGTTTGTGTGGGACTATAATTTCTCTCTCTCTCTCTCTCTTCTTTTTTCTTTTTCTCTTGAGAAATAAAAAACTTAGGATTATTTTAAATTTACTAAAAATATAATTTATATTTTTCCTTTTGGATTCTTGTCATCGAAATATAAATTTAAAATTAACCTTTTAAAAAATGTTATTACCAAGTGCTATTGAGATCAGTAATAAAAATTTACTAAAAAATAGTGATATTGGTGAGAACTGCTGGGGTCTGTTCTTAGTTTTCTTTTTGGAATTGCATAAGATGTTTGGTTTTAAACAAACATATCAAAATGGTTAAGCTTGGAAGCACATGCATTTTGCAAAGTAGTAGTAAAGACAAGACATTACATCCAATGACAACAAAAACACATTAAAAGGCATGCAATATTAGCCACTTTCAAGCTGTCATATACATACTTTGTTTTCTTTGATTAGGATATGATTCCTTTTGCTTTTTTTTTTGTTTTTGTTTTTTCAATTCTTTTCACAATGATATTCTACTTTTTGGGCAGCAAAGCCACAAGGATTTTCTCTATCTGTAAAGCTAAAGATATACCCTTTACTCAATCATTCTCACTACCAAATTCCATTTGTGCTGTGTATGCAACTCTAAAGGGTTTTCAGTGGTGGTACAGATTTGGTAATAAAATCTAAAATCTCTTCTGAGAGGTTATTGGAGATTTATCAGATTGTTAATTTCAGAGTCTTTAAAAATTAGTTTTTAACCATACATACAAGATAACTCGGTTCCAATTGGATTAGGTTGGGTGAGAGATGTCTTATGCGCTTGCTTAACTTTTTATTTGGAAGGCATGTTTAGTAAGTTGGCTATTTTAGTTATCTTTTTAATTTTTTGATTATTTTAGCTTGGCTAAAAAAATGGTGTTTGAAAAGCCAGTTTGCTTTTTTTAGTTGATTTGATAATTGTGAAAAAAAAAGTAAAATAATTATAATTTGGATGTGACAATTTATCTTATTAATTATTTTAATTTATTTTATCTTTATTGACTATTTTATCTCAAAAATCCTTTGCCAAACAGGGCCTAATGCAATGTAAAGAGGGTAAAACAAGCACAGCATAGGTTAGAACAACATATTTACATGTGTAGCACAAAAAGAAAAAAGGACCACACTTGATGGTGAAATGACAAAGACTTGTCTAAAAAATCATCTTCAATAGTCTTACAAGAGCTTTAGTAAAATAAAATATTTTTATTTCACTCCACTTTTTTTATAAATGCAATCCACAATTTATCTTTAATATCTAAAATTACAAATGATACAATTCCTAATGCATGCTAAAAACACTTCTCTATCTCTTTCATAATGAGAGTTACAAAAGGCATTTTATTTGTTATTTTGTGAAATTTTAAAAAATAAATAAAGTATGATTGTCAAATTATAAAATTTTGGCATGGTAACATAGCAGAATTTGATTTGATATTGTCCTTAGTATTAACCACTAGAGATGCTCTGACGGGACCAACATGATATTTACCTTTGGTATTGTGTGACAAAAATAACGAGATCCAAAAAATTATTATATGTATTTGTTTTGGGTCCTTTTAATGGAATCATATTTTACATGGTCCACCTCTCTTTTTTTAGGCTTCCAATTTTCAAAAGCCCATAAATTCTTTGGGCTTTGATTTGGATTTAGGGTCGAAGTAGTGCTAGATCCTTCCATTGAAATGGCAAAGCTTAAATGAACCAGGCCCAATAATAAATGATTGGATTGATGGTCAAGTCATGCTGGTCAGCCCACCATCAAGTCTTCAGAACCCCTTTTCCCCATCTCCAAAATATTATTAGTAGCTTATCGCAAAGTATCTTAGGTGAGTTATTTCTTGTCTCTCAACTACTTTAAAAAGCTGGGTCAGTATTAACTCTCCTTTAAAGTTTTTTACCATGTCATTAGTTAGGACACATGATACTTATAGATTATTGAATAATTACCTTTTATCCTTATTAAAAAAAAAATTACGAAGAAAATAAAAAGTAAAAAGAGGAAAGAAGTAGAATATAAAGATTCTCCATTAATTTAAGATTTAAACACAATAAAAAAGAGGCGGCGTTGGCTTGTTTTTCCAACAAAAGAAAATATTATAAATGTGAGCATGCTAGTAAGGATTGAAATTTTTTTACAGATTAAATGCAAGCCAATTATCAAGCGATTATGTTGATGATTCTTTTACCTCAATGAAGAGGATTTCAAAATTACGAAGTATAGATAAAAGAAAAATTAAAAGAAGAATGAGTGAGACGGAGAAAGATGATTGAGTGAACAATCAGGGTGATTAAGTGAACAATCAAAGTAACAATTAATTACCTTTACTCCTATGTTTTGAAAAGGAAGTGCATAAAATTACCTCTACTCCTATACTTCGAAAATAAAGTGTTGAAAATAAAGTGCATGAAATATAAATGACAAAAAAAAAAAAGAAATCAATTGTCTTTGATTTGAGTTGGATCTTTACAACGTAGCCATGAATGGCTATTTATAGGCAAATATTTGTAGGAAAAAACTACATAATAACTACAACATTCTTCTATTTCCCACACTTCACACTCCACGATCTTCCACTTCATCTTTATGTCTCCATAACTTCCTTTAACCTCCAATTCATACTCTATGATTCTCCACATTCTCTATCATCTTTTCATATGTGTTTAATGATTCATAACTTCTTATAACCTTCAAATGAGTAAAAGAGTACCACGTGTCTTGCAATTTATCAATAATAATAATAATAATTATTATTATTATTATTTATGGTGCCAACATTACCCCCCATAACTCTTTCGGAATGAGAAACCTCGAATTCATGAAGAGTTGTACATCAATTTAGACCATATTTGGCAATTAATTAATGTATTTGAAGGGAGACACGCATTCAAAAGTTCTTTTACCATACAATATGATTCAATTTTTGTTTAAAAAGAATCAAAACCTTGCTCCCAAGGTGTTCACGGCATATTTTAAAAGCTTTAAAAGTTTCGAATACATAATAGCTACCTGCTTGGAGAGTTTATAAAACTTCAAAACATAATTAAAATAATTTCACATGTTTCAAATTTTAATGTGCGTCTTG
Organism: Camellia japonica; assembly: GCA_030407325.1. Taxonomy (NCBI): domain Eukaryota; kingdom Viridiplantae; phylum Streptophyta; class Magnoliopsida; order Ericales; family Theaceae; genus Camellia; species Camellia japonica. Next base: position 67,794,270 of record JAPPVO010000019.1, on the reverse strand, counting down.
CATGTGTTTGAAAATGGTGAATTCTTAGCAAAATGTCACCAATTTGATTTAGTCACAATGCATGCCAATGTTATTTTCTTTAAGCCATTAGTAATAGTTGGCTCTTCTATGCTTCACTTCGAGACCTTCAATGCATCATGAGACTATGGAAATTTCAAGATCTTCGAAGCATGATTCTTCTGACCTTAACAATATATTTTCACTTCCGATTGCATTACTTTGAAATGCTTTGAAGTGACAAACAACATACGCATTCTTCAAATTACACTACTTTAAAGTGTTTTGTAGAGTTTTGAATTACCTTTTAACCAAATATATAGACCTTTGAAGTTCTTTTGAAAAAGCTTTGAGCCACATTTGAACTAAATATATGAAACTTTGAAGTGTTTTCGAGTTTCAAATTACCTTCAAACCAAATATACGGACCTTTGAAGTGCTTTTGAGGGAGCTTCAACCCACCTTCGAGCCAAATTTGTGGCCTTTCGAAATGCTTTGACATACCTTTGAAATGAACATGATAAGATCTTGTAGGTAAGATGATGATTGTTAATAAAATCATGATATATGGAACAATGCTTAAAGATGATTGTCTTATTAGCCATTTCATCAAAATTAAATTTTGATGCGGCCCACAAATTCAAAATAGATTTTGAACATCGAAAGTCATGGCATAATATAGCCTTGGAAATTCAAATGCTTTAACATTTTCAACAATGTCAAATATTTTAAATCCATCAATAGTGGGTTGATCATCATCTTTAATCACGTTTGGTCTAAGAACATATTCTTTGGCCAAATAACTTTCATCATTCATTGACAAATGGGGTTGTTTTTTTATTTTAGCCATTAATGGCTGATGAAAATTCTCCATGTGAGTTTTATCATTTTTTGGCCTAATTGGTTGTTCCATTTTAGTCATTAATGGCTGATGAAAATCCTTCATAGACATGTTATTTCCATGATTTGACCTTCTAAGAATGAGTTTTTCAACCCCCGAGCCTTATATGGAACATCGTTTTTAATTATGTTTGGCTAAACAACATACTTTTTAGCCATGTTATTTTCATAAGTTAGCTCTTTAAACTCCCAAGCCATTGATGAAATCAACTTTTTTCTTTTGCCATTTTCAACACTGAAAGAATTTTGAAAAAATTCACCAATTCTGGCCATTAAAGTCTCGGTTAAAGACTTGGTAGTGAGAGTTGATAACTTATCATTCCATTGGCGAACTTCCATATCAAGTTCATGAATGTCTCCAATTAAATCGTGTCTTTTTTCTTCCAAATAATATTGTAATGGATGGAAGTTTGTTTCATCAAGAAAATGGATCTCTTCTTGAAGATCCAAAAAAAATTTTATGCCAAAAGATTTCATCTGGACAATTTGGAATGGACAAATGTAATTCATTTTTCATTTTTTACACTTGATGTCCCATTGGGCGTGCCAAAAAATTGTCAAGCGATTGTATTTGACGGTTCTTTTGCCTCAATGAAAATGATTTCAAAATTGCCAAGTATAGAGAAAAAAAAAATTAAAAGAAAAATGAGGGAGGTAGAGAAAGATGATTGAGTGAACACTTGAGGTGATTGAGTGAACAATCAAAGTAACAATTAATTACATCTACTCATATGCTTTGAAAAGGAAGTGCATAAAATTACCTCTACTCCTATGCTTTGAAAATGAAGTGTTGAAAATAAAGTATAGGAAATATAAATGACAAGAAAAAATAGAAATAAATTGTCTTTGATTTGAGTTGGATCTTTACAATGTAGTCATGAATAACTATTTATAGACAAACATTTGTAGAAAAAAATTATCTAATAACTACTGCATGCTTCCATTTCTCACACATCACACTCCATGATCTTCTACTTCATATTTATGTCTCCATAACTTTCTTTGACCTCCAATTCATGCTCCATGATCCTCTACATTCTCCATCATCTTTTTATATATGTTTAATGATTCATAACTTCTCATAACCTCTAAATGAGTAGAAGAATGTCACGTGTCCTACAATTTTTCAATAATAATAATAATAATAAATTATTTAATTATGGTGCCAATAGATGGGAATTATTATTATTTTTTAAAAGGAATAGGTAGCAGATTGACATTGATATTTCTAATAGGTTTGAATGAAACTGTGTGAAAGACACTCAAAATAAATCCGTGGGGGGAAAGATGTAAAAATTTTGCCCACACTATGTTTTCATTTGGGAAGATTTAAAATTGCTTGATTTTTTAATTTTTTTGGCTATTTTAATATGATTTTTTTAGTCTCGTTTGGTTTTTATTTTTGATTTTTTTAACTTTTGTAAAAAAAGAAAGTATAATGATTATGATTTTGATTATGACATTTTATCTTCTTAACTTATGTAGCTAATTTATCTTTTATACTTTTTTTTTTTAAACTAAAAAGTCAAAACCAAACATACCCTATGTGTGTGAAGTCATTCAAACCCTCTTTCCTTGAAAAGAAAAAAAAGAAAAAAAAAGGATGATGTTAAAAATGATAACTTTCTCCGGTTCCATCTAATTGTATTTATTAAATATATTTATATGCATAATATATAATTTAAGTTTTTTTAAAATATAATAAGATTAAAATATTAAAAATATTACACTCACCATTGATTCTCACTAGGGTTTGTTTGGCTTTAGCTTTTTGGCTAAAAAAATATAAAAAATAAAATAGATTAAATAAGTCAATAAGATAAAATGTCACATCTAAACCATAATTATTTTACTTTTTCTCTCATAAATATTAAAAAAAAAAGTCAAAAAAGTCAAACCAAATAAATTTTTAATCCCGAGTTAAAATAGTTAAAAAATCAAAAAACTAATTAAAAAAGCCAATTACCAAACGACAACTTATTTATTTCTCATTTTACGTTTTAAACTCTTATCAATAACAAATTATATTTATAATAATTATTTTCTCTAATTTTTATTAGTATCGTCATTCTTAGAGTTACAAAATTAATCCACTCCCAGCCTCCCCTGCTCCTGTCACCTCCTTGATTTATTTTGGCTAGTAGTGATTGGTACCACTAATTTGGTATCACTAAACCATCACTAATGAGGTAAAAAAAGAAGAAAAAAAAAGGACACAACAACATTGTAGCAGTGGGTGAGATCTACTGTCATATTATTAATGCCACTATTAATTAGTGATCTCAAGCATTTTTGTTATTTTGGCATTGTAACACAGCAGAATTTGATTTGATGTTGTCCTTGGTATTAACCACTAGAGATGCTCTGACGGGACCAACTTGATATTTACATTTGGTATTGTGTGACAAAAATAACAAGATCCAAATAATTATTATATATATTTGTTTTGGGTCCTTTTAATGGAATCATATTTTACATGGTCCACCTCTCTTTTTTTAGGCTTCCAATTTACAAAAGCCCATAAATTCTTTGGGCTTTGATTTGGATTTAGGGTAGAAGTAGTGCTAGATCCTTCCATTGAAATGGCAAAGCTTAAATGGACTAGGCCCAATAATAAATGATTGGATTGAAGGTCCAAAGCTTGAATATGTGAACAAGAGCATTGGTGCAATGGAAAAACACCAGAGCGGAAGGGAGCAGCCAAGCTCAACACCTGAGTTTGATTCTCAGATTCCCTTTCTGCCTTTACCTCCCTGACCAAAAAAATAAATAAATAAAGGATAAATTACAAATATACCCCTGAAATTTGCTTAAACTACATATTGTTCTTTGTGATTTGGAAAATTACAAACACCCTCTTGTTAAAAAAATTTATTTAACAGAATTAACTAAAAAAATAAAATTCATAATTGCTCTCCTATACAATAATAAAATTGCTTAAATTGTTAAGTGAAACATATTTCTAATATCATTAAAAATTGTTAATTGATTTGATAATTTATTAATATAAAAATGATTTGTTATGAAATTAAAAACTTTCAAAGATAAAATATAATTTTTTAAATTATAAAAAAATAATTTATATTTTAATCAAATTTTATAAAGTGTATTTATAATTTACTCATAAATAAATTCTTGGATTTGTGAGCAACATGACATGACAGATGCAATGATAAAAGTAACTGAACTTTTGGTCAAAGTCATCCTGGTCAGCCCAACATCAAGTCTTCAGAACCCCTTTTCCCCATCTCCAAAATATTATTAGGTAGCTTATCGCAAAGTATCCACCCAAAAAAGCTTATCGCAAAGCATACTGGGTGAGTTATTGCTTATCTGTCAATTACTTTATAAAGATAGGTTAGCATTAACTCTTCTTTAAGAGCATGTTTGTTTTGAGGGATAAAGATGTGGGATTGGACTATTAGTCCAATCGAATTAATAGTCTATTGTTTGTTTGAAAAAATTTACTCCGGACTAATAGTCCCCCGGACTATTAGTCCCACAAATATGGGACTATTCTATCCCATGGAGGGGTGTGGGATAGAAACTATGGGATTGGTATCCCATGGGATTATTTTGTGAAATGTCCATTTTACCCTCTATGTTATTACTTAGTAAACAATTAGAAAAGGGTAAAATAGTCTTTTGAACATTTATAAATTATTTTTTTAGTGTTGTTAATTTAAAATTATATATTAAATAAAAAATTTAAATTATAAATTATAAATTAAATTTAATTAAAAATAATAAATTAAAAATTATGGCCTTATAAATTAAATTTTTTTAGTGTTGTTAAAAAATTAAATTTACATATTAAATAAAATTATTTTTTTAGTGTTGTTAATTTAAAATTATATATTAAATAAAAAATATAAATTATAAATTAAATTTGTTTAAAAATAATAAATTATAATTATGGCCTTATAAATTAAATTTTTTTAGTGTTGTTGAAAATTTAATTTATATATAAATAAAATTATTTTTTATTGTCGTTAATTTAAAATTATATATTAAATAAAATATAAATTATAAATTATAAATTTAATTTAATTGAAAATAATAAATCAAAAATTATGGCCTTATAAATTAAATTTTTTTAGTGTTGTTAAATTATAAATTATAGATTACAAATTTAAAATTATATATTAAATAAAAATTATAAATTACAAGGATAAAATAGTCTTTTGAACATTTTTCCTTCTCCATAATATCCCAAATAAACATGGGATTCAATAGAATAGTCCAATCCAGACGTCTAATCCCATGACTAAACAAACATAGGATACAAATTTAGTCCAACCAAATAGTCCCGGGACAATGTATCCCAGGACTAATAGTCCGATGGATTACAATCCCCCCTTATCCAGTCCGTCCAAACAAACGCACCCTAAAGGTTTTTTTACCAATGTCATTAGTTAGGCCACATGATACTCGAAAATTATTGAATAATTATCTTTTATTCTTATTAAAAAAAATTACAACAAAAATAAAAAATAAAAGTGGAAAGAAGTAGAATATAAAGATTCTCCATTAATTTAAGATTTAAATACAATAAAAAAGAGGTGGGATGATTATTTTTGATTTTCTAAAAACATTTTTTAGAAATTTTTTTATTTTTACTGAATTTTTTTAATTTTTAAACACACCTAACATAAATACACATAAAAAGTATATTTTTTGTGAAAAAAATCTTTTACTAAATAAAAAAATACAAAAAATACAAAAAAATGTACGAGAATTTAGTATATTTTTCATATTTTTATGTATTTATTAATTTTTTAAAATATTTTTTCACAAATTTTTTACTTTTTAGATAAATCTAAGTAAAGTACATCTAAAAACGTAAAAAAAATATTTAAAATTTTAAAAATATTCACTAAAAACAAAAAAAACACGAAAAACAAAAAAACTCAATTTTCAAAAAACTTAGGCCAAGTTTGGGAAGACTAAATAAGTGTACTTTTTGACTTTTATTGTATTATGTGTAGAAAAAGTAGAGAGGAGATGTTGATTGATGTGATTCAAAAAAGATAAAAAGATGAAATAAGTACACTTATTTTGTTTAGCCAAACTTGGCCTAAATCTAAAAAACTCAAACCAAACATACATTATTATTTTTTTTAAGAAATAGGTAGAAGATTGACATTGATATTTCTAAGAGAATTTCTAACGGTATATCAATTTTTTTAATTAAATTTGAGTAAAAACTTCCTTTGATATCAAGTGTTCTAAAGGAGGATTTTGGAGTTTCATTAGAACACCGGTCGATTGAGCGGATATCCGGCCAGTCGACCGACCAGTGTAATTATTATTATTATTTTTTTTGCCTTGAAGTGGTTGACCAGGCAATGGACCGGCCAATGTAATTTTTTTACAAATTTTTTATTCGAGGTGGTCATCCGGGAGGATATCTGAGGGGTATTCGGGAGGACATCCGACAATAGTTATAAACAGTGATTTGATGAAAGACACAATGGTTCTTAGTTTAATGAAAGAAAAGTGAAATCCTAAATTTAATATTTATTTGACGAAACTATTAGAATAGAAAAATGAGTATTTTTTTACTAAATTTAAATTTAATGATAAATATAAATAACTATTGGAGATGGTCTAACATGTTTGAATGAAACTATGTGTGAAAGACACTCAAAATAAATGTGTGGGCGGAAACTTAAGATGTAAAAATTTTGCCCACACTGTGTGTGAAGACATTCAAATCCCCTTTCCTAAAAAAAAGAAGAAAGATGTGGTTAAAAATGATAACTTTCTCCTGTTTCATCTGATTATATTTATTAAATGTATTTATATGTATAATATATAATTTAAGTTTTTTTAAATATAATAAGATTAAAATATTAAAAATTTTACACTTACCATTGATTGTCACTTATTTGTTTCTCATTTTACATTTTAAGCTCTTATCAATTGCAAATCATATCCATAATAATTATATTTCTCTAATTTTTATTAGTATTATTATTCCTAAAGTTACAAAATTAATCCGCTCCCAGCCTGCCTGGCTCCTGCCACCTCCTTAATTTGTCCCGCCCCAATATGATATGGGACTAAAATAGAACATTACAAACCAACTCGGCCCTGTTGCCATCCCTAGATGAATTGGCATTGGGTTTTTATTTTTTTTATTTTTGGAGTATATTCATTGAGGTTATATTTTGAACAAAAATGTTTGAGATCTATAAATGAAGAATTTTAGAGGTGGATTCTACTTTATGATTTGATGTTTTGACTTGTAATGTTATCAGGTGTTATTTGGTAAGTTGGTTTGTGGCTAAAATAGCCACAAAAGACAACATAGACTATTTTAGTCACAACAAACAAAATATCACATCCAACCTATAATCATTACACTCTTCTCTCACAAAAAAAGTCAAAAAAGCTAAAAAGTCAAAAAGTCCTTTCCAAACCAAGCTTTATAACCCAGGCTATAATAGCCAAAAAAATCAAAAAGTCAAAAAGCCAACCCACTTCCCAAACGGAGGCTCAGTGTGTTTGGTTTGAGTTTTTTGGATTAAGTTTTTTGAAAATTGAGTATTTTGGTTTTCGTGTTTTTTGTTTTTAGTGAATATTTTTAAAATTTTAAACATTTTTTTTTTACTTTTTTAGATGCACCTTACTTAGATGTATTTAAAAAGTAAAAAATTTGTGAAAAAATATTTTAAAAAATTAATAAATACATAAAAATACAAAAAATGTATTGAATTCTTGTATTTTTTTTTATATTTTTGGTATTTAGTGAATTTTTAAAAGATTTTTTTATAATTTTTTTACTTTTTAGGTATATTTATGTTAGGTGTGTCTAAAAAGTAAAAAAAATTGCTTATAATATTAAAAAAATTTAGTAAAAACAAAAAAATACGGAAAATAAGAAAGTAGAATTTTCTGAAAAGTGTTTTTGAAAAAATGGAACCAAATTTTTTTTTTTTTTTTTTAACCATATCACTAGGGTTAACATTAGAGCTCAAACTCTAGTGCTCTTTATCATCACTATATCTTGAAGTTAACTCAACTTTTAAGGGGTGATTATTTAGTATTCCCAGAATATGGATACGTGGTACTCTATAAGGTTTTGATTAGTAGAGAGAGGTAGGATTCATGATTTATGTTTAGGATGAGAGAATAACATGGGAGCTAAGTAATTGATGATTAGAATTATGCTAGCCAGAGACCCCAAATATTCTACTAAACCTCTCATGTGGATTTGTGTGAGTCTCACCCCATGTGAGAGATTTGATAAAATACTTGAAATACATAATATTTTTCTTGATGATTAACTTAGAATATGATCATGTAATATTTTGAAATTATTAAATAATTTTCCACTTTTAAGAGAGTAAAATTTGTGGATAAGATCAAAGATGAGGAGTACAACATACATGCATGGAACACACCTCTAAATAGGGGACCTCTTTGGGAACCGAAGTGTACGAAAATCCCAAATGGGGGGACCTTTTTTTTAAAGACAATGAATTAATTGAAGGAGTACTATTTGACTCCACACACATCTATACAAAAACTTAACCATCACTGAAAATTAACTCAGATCAGAACCCAATAAACCCCTTCAAACTCCAAACACAACTGGGTGGTTCAGAATCTCCACTGATTCCTCACCACCCACCTCGAACCTTGACTCCATTAATTAATCACTTTATCTACATATATTAACACGATGTAGCTAGTTATGTCGCATTCAATTGCCTTTTATGTGGTCCTTGCCCTACATTACAAGTTAATTTATTGATTGGGAAATGATTCTCTCTTACTAAATTTGGACTGGACTGAATGATATTGTTTGGATATGTGGGATTTATAAAAAAATCTTATTTTGATGATTTAGGCTTCGTTTGGAATGTGGATTGATTTTTTTCACTATTTTAGTTTGAAATTAAAAAGTTTCGTTTCGGATAGGTTTTTTGACTTTTTTTATTTTTGTAAAAGAAAAAATGAAATGATTATAGTTTGGGTGTGACATTTTGTCTTATTGACTTTTTAACATATTTTGTCTTTTATGACTAAAATAACCAAAAAATTAGACTTTTTGACATGCCAAACGAAGGTTCAATCTATTCATTTTTCATATCTCTGTTTGTATTTCTTATAAAAAGAAAAAAAAAGTAATTGATGCAATGATTGTAAATATTAGATGATTTAATAGTAAAAAATAATTTTTAAATAGAATTTTTATACGTAAACACACGCATAATGATGTGATTGTAGTATTTTTACAATTCTACGCCACAATAATGGGTCAAGTTTCAAAATTATACTCCAATTTTTTGGCGACAAATATTGTTAGAGAAATAAAACAAAAATAGTTTGTTGGGATGTGGGGTGGCATCCTGTGCTAACCGTGCGGGTTCATGGTCCAGTGTTAGGGACTCATGGCCTCGTTGGTATCACATGATAACCACGTGATTCCCCTCTCTCTGCCTCTCTCTGCCTCTCTCTTCTTCCAAGTTTTAATTGTGACATGAACAGCTTTTAATTGGTTAGATTGATGCCAATTTTGTCTGTGTTTGTTCACTTATTGCATGGCAAACAAATGATAGTACACACCCATTAATTTGCCTTTATGGGTTATTACATAAAAAAATTTATAATTTTAATTATTAATATATATAAAAAATTTCACTAATTTATAATAATTTTTTAAAAATCTCATTGATGTGATATTTTCCATTTTATTTATTTATTTATCTTGGGTTAATTGCATTTACCATTTTCATATTTTTATTAAAATTTCATCATGGACTTTGTTAAGTTTTTATTTTTGGCAATCCTGTTTGACAAAACTTCTTTCAGTTGTATTTATTTTTGCACTTTTTATTTCAGTGAGGCTATGAGTGTTTATATGCGAATCCAATCCGAATTGTGCCTTCCAGAGAAGTTTGTGATGCTAATACTTTCAAGATTGCCACTTCGCTGATTATGACGGGGATCGAGCTGCCCGGTCAGCTCGCGGGGGTCGAGGGGGCAGCGCCCCTTGGCGGGTCCGGGGCAGCGCCACGGCGGGGTCGAGGGGCAGCGCCCCCGAAGTAAAATGCAAAATTGCATTCAAAGTTGTCTGTCCGCCCTTACTCGCTCGAGCGAAGGAGTTCTCGTTTGAGCGAAGGCTGCGTCTCTGTAAAAACCTGAAAGAGATGAATGTATGCTCGAGCGAAGGGTGCGCGGCTCGAGCAAAGCCACTTATGGAAAACACGCGTTTTTGGTTCCTCGCTCGAGCGAGCTTCGCAGTCTCAGATTTCTATAAATACGTGTTTCAGTCCAAATCTAGGATTACTCCTCCAGATCTTCTTCTTAGATATTAAGGTTTATATCTGGGAATATTTTGCTAGTTTTCTTTGATGTTTAATTGAGTATTCAACTCATGGGTTAAGAAGAATACATCAAAGGTTCGTTTGTTCATTCTATACAAAAGAGAGAGTTGTTCTTCGGTGGATTCTGAAGAATTTGAGCCTGAAGTTTTGGTAGATTCTGGAGTGGCTCATCGTCAAGACAATTCCGAGGTGAAGACGGGGTTGGAAGAGACACATCGAGGTTGGTTCAATTCGGGCGTGGATTTGCTAGGTAATTGAGAGTATACCTGTGTAATTCATTTATATCTTCTTAGTGGATTGTTTTGTGGCTGTTGGCCGTGGTTTTTTTATCACAATTGGAGGTGTCCAATTGTGATTTTTTCACGTAAAATCGTTGTGTCGATTTGTCTTGATTGTTTGATTGGGATTGTTGTTTACTGCTTAAAATTGATACATAATCACAAATCAATATCTGGGGAATTTTTAGATCTTTCAGACTTTATTCATTTTTAATTGTGATAATTAATTTCTTACACTTTCAGTCAATTATAATATTATTTTTCTATTTACTCATTGTTAATGAGATTGATGAAAATTTAGGCATGAGTCACCTATGACATTTTTTTTAAGGCATATATGTTTTTGTAATTTTATCAAGATCTCACGTTAATTATATAATAGAAAAATGTCATGTATTATTCATGTGTCACTTTTTGTCATACCTCACTAACGACAAGTAAACAAAAGAATGACAATTATATAACTTCACTTGAAATATAAATGGTTGACTATCATGATTGAAAGTGAAGAGACCAAGATAAAATTTCAATGAAAAATGTAAAGGTGATAAGCGTAATTAATCTTTCTATTTTTTAATTTTTATTAATAATTATTCATTAGTTTCAGAGCGCACCACTCAACAATGTTGATATGATGTTATCGAACTAATACGAGCAATAATCACAAAATAAATAGTTTCGTCTTAACTTACTTGATCAGTTGAGTGCAAGATAAAATCAATTACATCCATTTCTTTTTGCACAATCTCATCAATTAGAATATTGCGTGTCACAATAATTTTTCAAAATTATTAAATAATTTTCTATTATTTCCTTAGCTAGGTAGGCGTAACATTATTTAAGAACCCAACCTAAACAAAACAAAATACACATTGGGAACATATGTCCCTTTGTTTTCTTTACTTAAATTGTCATTTCCATTGGATTTTGTTAAAGCCATAAGGAACATATTTGCTTGTTGCATTGTTTAGGGTACATTCACTCTCTTTTCTTTTTCTTTTTTCATTTTTATTATTTATTATTATTTATTATTTTTTTATTTTTTTATTTTTTATAAACATTCACTATCTAGAAGAGAACAAAAAGTGCCCTTTGTGATTGATTTAAAAATGAGATTGTCCCTTGTTAAATACTCAATGGTGTACCAACTCAAAAGTAAGCAATTGAGAGGTCATGATTTGTGAATCTTGGCACAAAATCTTCCCCATCAATTAAGTGAGAATTGGAGAGGCAAAAACTAAACAAAAACAACAGAAATTGAGCAGTGAATGGTATCAAAAACACAGACTCCAAGACTGTCCCCTGGTTGGTATACAAATGTGATGGAGTGAGTGTTTAGGGTTTACATTTTTTCTTTTTTACTGTTAAAAAAAAAAAAAAAGTTTTACTTTTTTGAACAAATAACATTACAGTGTATTCACCCAAAAAAAGCATTACAGTGGCTCAGGAAAAAAATTATAAATTATCAAAAAAATATAGGGTAAATTATGTAGATGGTCCTTATAGTTTACACGGTATGTTAATTTAATTATATTATTTTAATTTGTTCGATTTTATCTCTTAATTTAACAGATTATGTAGTGTCATTTTAGTCCAATAAATAACGGTTGTTAAGTTTGGTGGACGAAAAGTCTATATAATGTGTCAATTTAGTTCCTGTAATTTATACAATGTGTCGATTTGATCTCTATTGTTTTAATTTGTTCGATTTTCACGGATCAAATTGACACATTGTGTAAACTACAGCGACCAAATTGACATATAGTTTGACTTTTCGTCTACCAAACGTAACAACCGTTATTTATTGGATTAAAATAACATAATCTGTTAAATTAAGAGGTAAAATCGAGTAAATTGAAACAACATAGACTAAATTGACACATCGTGTAAACTATAAGGACTATTTATATACTTTACCCAAATATAGAATATTTTAATTATTAAAGCATATAAATTTTAATATTAATTTTTTTTTTCCTGTATCCATTGTCATGTTATTTTTCCTATTTTTTTTGTAATTCTTTGTTAATTTGTTTTTATTTTAGTATTTTTTTTTTTTATAAAATAGATCTTTAAATTCTGCTCTATTAGACAAACAAAAATAAAATAATTTTTTTAAAAAAATAAGTCAAAATAATGATTTTTACTTTTTTACTTTTTTTTAATTACTTTTAAAATTGCCTACACAAGACAAGATGGATCAAAAAAATAAAAAATTTTGATGTAATTTCAAAAAAACAATCCCTAAAAACAAAAAAAGTATAAATACAAAAAGAGTTATTTAGGTTATCACACACAAAAAAAGCATTACAGTGGCTCAGGAAAAAAATTATAAATTATCAAAAAAATATAGGGAATTATGTAGATGGTCCTTATAGTTCACACGGATGTTAATTTAGTTTATATTATTTTAATTGTTCAATTTTATCTCTTAATTTAACATTTGTAGTGTCATTTTAGTCAATAAATAACGGTTGTTAAGTTTGGTGGACGAAAAGTCTATACAATTGTCAATTTAGTTCCTGTAATTTATACAGTGTGTTATTTGATCTCTATTGTTTTAATTTGTTCGATTTTCACGGATCAAATTGACACATTGTGTAAACTACAGCGACCAAATTGACATATAGTTTGACTTTTCGTCTACCAAACGTAACAACCGTTATTTATTGGATTAAAATAAAATAATCTGTTAAATTAAGAGGTAAAATCGAGCAAATTGAAACAATATGGACTAAATTGACACATCGTGTAAACTATAAGGACTATTTATATACTTTACCCAAATATATAATATTTTAATTATTAAAGCGTATAAATTTTAATATTAATTTTTTTTTTCCTGGTATCCATTGTCATGTTATTTTTCCTATTTTTTTTGGTAATTCTTTGTTAATTTGTTTTTATTTTAGTATTTTTTTTTTTTATAAAATAGATCTTTAAATTCTGCTCTATTAGACAAACAAAAATAAAATAATTTTTTTAAAAAAATAAGTCAAAAATAATGATTTTTACTTTTTTACTTTTTTTTAATTACTTTTAAAATTTGCCTACACAAGACAAGATGGATCAAAAAAATAAAAAATTTTGATGTAATTTCAAAAAAACAATCCCTAAAAACAAAAAAAGTATAAATACAAAAAGAGTTATTTAGGTTATCACACACAATAAGTGGACCCTGCTTCTCTTCAGTCCAAAATTGGAGTTGAGCATGTTGTTGAAATTTGTGGGTTCACTCATAAGTTTACCTCGATGATCCGAACTATTCAATGTTTAAATCTCGTCGAGTTTTTTATCGTTGTAAAAAATTATATTGATCGAATACTGATAATCACTTGATTAGATTAAGTTTGTGTAAAAGGTTACTATAATTTTAAAAATAAATTATTGATATAAATGTGATCTGATCAAGTAACTGTTAATATCTGATCAACGTTATTTTTTACATAAATAAAATACTCAATAAATTCTAAACATTGAATTGTTTATGGAAGCGCAACAAAACATTCTAAGGCTATGTTTGGCATGTTAGTTTTGAGCTAAAATAATCACAAAAGGACAAAATAGATCAAAAAAATAAAATGTTACATTCAAATTATAATCATTTTATTTTTACTTTTACAAAATTCAAAAAAATCAAAAAATTTATCACAAATGTTATTTTTTAGACCTAAATTAAAAAATTAAAAAATCAACCCATATCTTCAATAAAAAGCTAACTAGAAAATCGACCTAGGTCTGAGCGGAAAGGATCGGCCTAAAAATACTTTTACAACAATGATTCATCCCCCCTTTTCCCCCCACTTCCTTTGACCCCCTCTCTCTCTCATTGGTTACATTTTCTTTTACTTTTTCTTTTTTTTCCTACTCCTCTAATCACCACCCGTCACGTGACAAAGGGAGTGAGGGGTGACCCCAAAAGGGAGTCCAAAGTATTATTCATACTTTTAACCCGACTTTGACTTTTCGTCACCCTTCAATGTGGCACCCTTAAACATTACTTTAAGCATTGCTTAACCCGAGATTAATTGAGATCTAGTGGACCCTGCGTCACCATTTTTTTTCTTCCACCAAAAAAAATCCAACTAGAGAGAAGTTCTGGCACATAATTTTTACATTAAAGTGGATTGGGACCCACCTGCCCATTGGGGATTTTAACTACTAGTCTGCAAGAGGACTCTGAAGTTTAGGGTCTTGGTTTAGATCTTTTTAAAATCAAAATGGACCCCAGTGAGATTTGGTGTTGGCCTATACTCCCACGGTCTCTGGCTAGCGCGTGCCATGAACGGGTCAAGATAGTTAATCAAACAAACCAACAAAAATTGATGAAATCGAATTCACTGTTTAGTAGCGGTGCTCCCATATCGATTTTTGATAATTTGATTTGTAGTTTGAATTAGGGACAGATGCAGAATCATATCTTTAGAGGCTACTATTCTATAGTTTAAAATATTAGGGGACTACCCTATATAATTTTAAAATTATTTATAAAAAATTTGATGGTATGAATTCTTATAATTTTAAATTATTTTAAAATTTCTAATATAATATATAATATTTTTAAAATTTTTGAGGGTGCGGCGGCCCCCTAGTCCCTCTTAGATCCATCATTGGTTTGAATCGGTTTGTAAATCTACGATTTAAAAAAAATTGAATCCACAACCGCCTGTAGTGCGGATTGTGATTTGTGCGGGCGATTTTGGGCAATTTGAGGATTGAGCTTTTCTTTTAAAATTTTATTTTTGAGCTTTTTTTTCCTATTTTTTAAATATTCTTTTTGGAACTTTTCTCCTATTTTTTAAATATTATTTTGTGCCATAAAATCACACATTTTTTTATCATGGAATTGTTATTTTTCAAATGATTTATTCTAAATAAATTACAGCCTATCTATCTAATTTACTTTCAAAAGAGACTATAAGTACAGGTCATGATCAATCAATTGACTCACATTCACCTTGCAGAAACGATATAAGCTAAACAATGTATATAGATACAAGCGGGTGAGTGAGGGTGCGGTTAAAACCCGCATTCCGCCCGCAACCTGTAAAATAGAAAAATCTTAACTTACATCTGACCCTAACGATTATGCGAAATAGCAAAAATAAGTGCGGGTGGTTCGGGTTTGGCAATTTTTACAGATCAGATAACCCTATATCTAGCCCTACAGTTTAGAATTGAAATTTCAATTTTTAATATGTTTTTCATAATTTTGATTTTGAGAATATTTATCAATATAAATTAAACCAACTAAAATATTATATTTAAATATTTTTATAATTTAATTATTTTAACATTAGAAGACACGGTGACCCAAAAACATATTTTAGAATTTTTACCATTTTTCTCATTTATTTTTAACACGCAGTTTTAATTTATTTTTAAACTTTAAAATGTAACATGATTAATTTCTTTCCTTAACCAATAATATCGAAAAGTTTGATTCAAAACTTTGAAGGTTGGGCTTCTCAAGTTTAAATTTGAACATGGCCATCATACTCAGGCTCGTAGAGCTATTATAGTTCTATTTTTAATCATCTGAATTGAATTGTTTTTTTTATAATACCCTTTGCATATATTGTTAATAAAAAAATTAGACTAAATTTGATAATAATCATAATCTTTTTTATTTTATCATATATGTGTTTGGAAAAAATAGCATTACCAAGATGAAACCAGTGATGACCTCCACAAACCCAAACACACAAGTAAAATTCATATTTACACTTAAAAAAGAACCTAACCTTTTTTGAATATTAATCAAGATCAATTATCATATGTTTTAAGAATTTCCTATTGGCCTTATGCCAACTAATAATAAGAGATTAAATGAATATATGGCCTTAATAATAAAGAGATAGCGGACAAACTAGAATGGTTTCGTTTTGGAAGTGGGTTAGCTTTTTAATTTTTTGACTATTTTATCTTTTTGTGGTTAAATTAGCCCACAATCTCAAAAAAGTCTCATGCCAAATGAGAGCAATATATTATTAAGTAAATACTAACTAGATTATTTCAACTCAATTAGGTAGAATAAATTTTGTATATAATTTTTAGATATGGGTGATTGTTGTGCAACACTTTAATATATTATTGGGTAGACGCATGAACGCGTAGTCTTCTAGACTAACTAGATTATTTCAGCTCGATTAGGTAGAGTAGATTTTGTCCAAGTATAATTTTTCGATATGGGTCACTGTTGTGCAATGGGCACAGTAATGCAGTGATTATTGCAGGCTTCGTGGGGCTCATTTTGGGTCTTATCTTGATAATTTGAACATCTTACTTTTTAAGAAATATCAAATAAAATATATTTTAAAAAATTAAGTTAATCAGACATTTATAATAATTTCATCAAATCACATTTGCAAATAAAAAATGAATTATAAATATGATTGTAAATATAAAACTGAATACAAATATAATTAGATAAAATGATTACTAATATCCAAATAATTAATTTTTTACAAGTATGTTACAATCGATATTTTTTTTAAAAAAAATAAACTATTTGAATTATCAAAATAAAACTTACAATTGACCCCACAAAACGCATGACCGCCACTGTTATGCTTAGGACTACAAACAAGTCGAATCGAACTTTAATATGTTTGACTTATTTATTAATATTTTTATAAATTTAAATTCAATAAAAATTTAACGAATCAAATACAGAATTTATTTAAACTTAACTCAATCTCAAACTTGTTGAGAAACAATTCTGTTAATTTACAATTTTAATTTTGCCCACTGCGTATCAGTGATTCCATATCTATAAATTTTAGAATAAAAATGAGGGTAGAGTGTAGAGACGCGCAATAGAGGGGTGTAAAAGATTGAGAGAGAGAGAGAGAGAGAAACAGGAAGTAAAGTAGGGTGGGGGCGTAGTTGTCGGGAACAGGAATGGGGGGACAAGCGGGTCGGCAAAAAGACTGGCAAATGGTACGATAAAATGGACACAACACAACTAGACACGCACGTAGAGTACTAAAAAAACAGCCATATGTGTGTAAAATGTTGGCCCGACCCAACAACACTCTCACATAGTCCCTATTCACTCCTTGTCTGCTACCGACTATTTTATTATATAAAATGCAAGCTCCGTTTGGGAAGATGGGTTATGAGCTTTTTTTTTTTTTTTTTTTTTTTTTTAGTCGTAAAAGATAAAATAAGTTATTTTAGTCACAACAAATAAAATATCACATTCAATTTATAATTATTACACTTTTCTTTTATAAAAAAAATTAAAAAAACAAAAAAGTCAAAAAATCTTTTCCAAACCAAGTTTTTTAGCCCAGGCTAAAATAGCCAAAAAAATCAAAAAGCCAAAAAGTCAACCCACTTCTCAAACGAAGCCACAATAACATACACAAGTTTAAAAAAATTAAGAACCAATATTATATTTACTAATTTTGATTTGTTTAAATCATTTAAATTTATACATGTTAATCGTCGATCAGTCATCTAGCTTGCTTTGGCAAACTAACAAAAACTTAGCTTTTGACTTTTTTGGCCAAAAAAGCTAACTTTTTTACCCAAGTCACTATCCAAAAAGCTAACTTTTTTGGCTAAAAAAATCAAAAGTCAGCTTTTTACCAACTTCCTAAAACACTACTTAAATATAGTAGTTATTATTGACAAAAGTAATAATCGCAGTTGACAAAAGTTGTATCGATCGTTCAGATGGTCGTCCAATATGTACAAATTCAAACGATTTGAGTAAAATTAAATTCGGTGGATGAATCATTTTTAAAAATTAAGCATTAATTTTATTTTTTAACTTATATAATTTAACTCAAATTTTACTTTAGTTCTTATTGTTTGGAAGTTAAAACTAATGATTTTGTAACATTTGTCAATCTATTAAGGTGTATATATAGAATAAATTAATGAAAATTTAAATATAATGACCAAAATGAAACTAAACTTAAAGTGTAAAGATCAAATTATTCAAATTAAAACATTAAGGGCTAAAGTAAAATTTAAATCAAACTACAGAGATGATAAATATAATTAATTCAAAAATTGATCATTTAAAAATGGGATGAGGGGTGATTTAAGTTTCTACTTTTAACTTGCAATAAGTTGCTTCAAATTGACTCTTAGTAATTGTCACATTTAATAACTGATGAATATTTTTTTTCATTCATCAAATCAATTAAAATTGCTACTCACTAAAGGTAAGGCTAGCACGTCTGTCAACGGCTTACAGGTATACGGTCTACACGCTTACCCAGCAACATGACCTAACCTAACGCGACTTGGGTGACGTCCCACTAACCCTAACAATTAATTAACCTTACAAAGGCACACACCCAGGAATAATCACAAACACAATACATGTATAAAGAAAACAAATTACAACATATATGATCTCATATACTTACTGTTACGGTGGAGGTTGAGGCCTCCTGGCCGCCCAGGCCACTACCTGTTCGTTGATCAGCACCTGAATCTCGGCTATGCGCTGATCACACTCTGCTAGACGGGCAGAGATATACATTTTGAAATTTAAATGGATTTCACACCAGGAAGTGAAAATCGAAAAATAATAAACCAGGAATTTAATCAGGAGAAATATAAGGAAATTAGAACATGATATTTTGCAAACCATAATTGTCACGACCCAAACCCGGCCCTATGGGTTTAGCACCGTAACTGGCCAGTAATCCGAGATTACCGAAGGCCTGCTGAACAGTAACACAGTTAAACAGAGTACAGGGCCTGGCGGAAGCCAATACAGTACATAACTAGTGTCCATTGAGCTGTGAAAGTCTGTATGCCAAAAACATTTTTCATGTATTCATACATGCAGAACAATACCGTCTATGCAGTCATATACAAACATTCAGTACGGGGATCTAATCCCTCGATAACAGTACAGTAAACATTCAGTCTATACAATCCGTTCGGTCAATACAAAACAGTGAGACAGTACAAAAAGGGGAAGTACTAAAACACCCCTAAGCCTTAGCATAACAGGCTCGGAACCTCGCAGTGAGGCACATAGGCTGGCTTGACAAAACTGGGGACCAACCCACGCTCCTAGCTCTGGTCTGGCTGCTGAGAACCTACATATATATATAAACAGTGAGCTAAAGCCCAGTGAATAACATAAAGCGTAAAGAGGTTTAGAATGAATGTCCTTACAGTAATGAAAACAGTTCATTTCAATCAGTATTACAGTTGTTCAGTACAATAAACAATCATATGTGGTACATCCATTAGCATAACAGTAACAGTAGGTCAAAAAAACCTAACAGTAATGATGGCCAGTCATTCAGTAAACAGTATGGTTCCACAAGGGAACCGACAGAGATCTCTGTAACAGTAACAATAACAGTAGGTGCTAAGGATGCCACAGTATAGTTCAGAAATAAAGGACATACATTCATTCAGTAAATAATATCAGTACAGTAAACAGTTCAGTTCAGTATTCAAAAGATAGTCATTTTGAACATATCTTTACACAATTGTTACTCACAGAGATTGGGCTAATAGCAGCTAGAGCGCGTCCCCGAGAGCCAACCCTAAACAGTTAACAAATAGAACACACACTAAGTTTCACAGTCGGGAAGGATGATAATTAAATCCCTAAATTTCCTCGGTGTGGTTCTACGTCTAAATCCTCATTAAGATGTCTTAAACTAGGCCTAAGAATGCCTAGGATGAGATGAGGATGCAAAAATACAGTTGGAAGGCATTTTTCAAAAGTTGTTGAAAACAGGGGTCTCGCTCAAACGAGCCTTCCTTCGCTCGAGCGAGGTTGCAAAATCAAAGGCTTCGCTCGAGCGAACAATCCTTCGCTCGAGCGGTCTGATGAAACAGTAAAAGTACTAGTTGCTGGATTTTTACGCGCGATGCTTGCTCGATGCTCGCTCGAGCGGAGCCCTGGACAAAGGTGCTCGCTCGAGCGAGGAATCCTTCGCTCGAGCGAGGAAGCCAAATCTGGAATTTCCAGATTTGTCTCCCAAGTTCGAACCAAGCATTCAACAACCCAAAACTCAACCTCTTGGGCCCAAATTCTGGAAAATACATCCCAAAACAATGAATAACAAGTTTCAAAAGCCAATTTGCACATGCAAGGGCCAAGAGTTGGTCAATTAAAGCCATTTTTCAAACCCATTTCAAGAACAATCTCAAAACATGCAATGCATGAACTTTTAACCAAATTCAAGGTTCAAATCTTGCTCTAATGAGCTCAATAGTTGGAAAACAGAATGAAAACATGGACTTTGTTAGAAACATGAGTATGCATGTACAATCCATCATGAATTCAATTTCAAAACTTATCAATTCAAGCATGCATGCAACAATGGAGTTCCAATTCAACATAAATCCACTTATTTGCACTAAATCATGGCTTGATTCTACAATGGAGCATAAAACATGCAAGATGAAGCTCAAGATAACAAGAAGATGATGAATTTTTCTTACCTAAGTCTCAAATCCTTGTCTAGAAGTTCAATTATGCAATCTATGCCTCAAATCTTTCAATTCTCAAGCAATTCTCTAGATGAACAAGATGAAAGCATTCGTTCCTCACTCTCTCTATGTTTTGGTCGGCTAGAGGCAACAAGAAGGCTGATGAAGATATGTCTCCAAGTGTATAAGGCTCAAATGAGAATGATAAACAAAGGTCCACTAAAGGTGGCAATTTAGTAAATAAGTCAAACTTGTGATTAACTCAATTTTAATCTAATTTAATCATTCCTAATAAATTTTCAGATAAATATACCATAAAATCACAAATATTCTACTGATCCCAAAACTCTAAACGGTTCCTAATTCGGCCGCCGATAAGGCCTTCAATTAGCAGTTTAAACATACGAATTCAAACAGATAATCAATCAATCAAACAGATGCAATATGCAATTTAATAGATAAACTTATTCAATTTCAGTTTCGATTTCAATCAGTCTATTCAGTACTTCAGTTAATTCAATTATCAGTCATTATCAGTTCAGTTTAGCAGTAACCAGTAGCTAATTCAGTAGTTTAAAGGTAATCAGTACGAGGGTTGTTACAATAATCCTCAACAGTTAGAAGATTATAAAACTCAATATTATCAATATCTTGAGTCTCAACAGAAAATTATACCTTTCGTAGAATGGTATCAAACTGTATCTACACTCCAGCTAAATGTTATAGAAGACCAGTATAAGACTTGGACTATAACAGAAGGACAAGAAATAAGTGCTATCCATCCACCTCCTCAAGCCTTAGAATTAGCACCTAATGGTGAAACAACCAGACAACCCTTAGTTGCGACCGCCTATATTGATGCACAAGCAGGCAAATTTGCTAAAGTCGAATATATACAATTAAAAGATCTCGGTTTAAGCATCTGACAACATAATTACACCAATTTGATATGCCAAACTATGAGCAAACAATTAACCAGGATAGAAGAAGCTGTTTCTACCTTTAAAGATAGAAGTTTAGCATCACCAGTAGCAGGAAGTTCGACTACTCATCCGGTATTCATTAAACCTCCATTAGAAATCAGTAACTTTAAGTTAAAACCTCCAAATACAGAATTTATGGATACGCTGCTACAACGAATGCAGAATTTGAATGTCTGACCACCTGAACCTACTAGCTCTGGTTCGATACAAATGCTTAGAACTGAACCCGTTTTTGAACCAATTTCTGAACAAGAAACTGTTTCAGCAGCACAAATTCAGGAAATTCAAATGAATTTTCAAGATCCGCAGACAGTAAATAAGCTTACCAATTATAGCCCTTCTCGACCAGCTATTCTACCACCAACCAGAAATTATTATGCCCGACCTACTCCCCCAGATCTTCTTTGGGAAGAAGCATACCAGACTAATCAAACATCATACCATGGTAAAACCATTTATGAATGGAATATCGATGGTGAATCCGAAAATAACATATTCGGTATACGGATTAAAACATTAAAAATAAATACACTTAAATCATATGATTATAAATAAAAAATAAGTTTATTTTTTTTTCTCATTTATCAAATTGCACCCTCAATTTTTAAAATACCAGCAAAATTAAATTAAAAATTATGAGCTCATTGTCTTTGCACCCACCGTTAATATATATATATATAATAATGACATATCAACAAAAAAAATTATATAAAATTTTATATAGTATAATTTATTCAATGTAAACTTTTTATTTTAAAACAAACCATCCACATAAATAAATTTTATTTACAAAACTAACATTATCATATCATTCTTATAATTTTTTCTTTATGAATATAATTTTTCATATATTTGAAAGAGAGGATTGGTGAGGTTTACAGAGTCTATTACAAATCTTAGGTCAAGTTTGGCTAAACTAAAAAAGTGCACTTATTTCATCTTTTATCTTTTTTGGGTCACATCAATTAACATCTCCTCTCTACTTTTTCTACACATAATACAAGAAAAGTCAAAAAGTGCACTTATTTAGTCTTCCCAAAAAGTTTGTTAGTATGGTGAACTGAATATTTCGTTTTATAAAATGTTTTATGTAAAAAATTAAATTGGTATGATATTCATAGTCATATAATTTTATTATATTTATTTTTTTAAAAGTAAATATTATTTTAAAAATAAATACACTTAAATCATATGATTATAAGTAAAAAATAAGTTTAATTTTTTTTTATGAGTAATGTAAACACAATCCAATAAGAAAAATTGGATTTTTTTTTAATATTATTTTGAATACACAACTCGGTGCCTACAAAATACATTAAATATGTTATCTTTTGCACCCTAACTATTTATAAAAGTAAGTCATCATATTTTACAGGTTAAATTTTATATTTGATTTAAAACATTAATGCTGTGTTTGGTTGGGGGATTTGGGGAGGGATTTGGAAAGGGAAAGGGAAAATGTGTGTGAAACTAGGTGAAATGTAAGTATGTTTTATTCACATTTCACCTAACTTTTCATTTTCCCTTTTCAAATCCCTCCTCAAATCTCCCAACTAAACACAACGTAAGGCTCTTTTTGAGAGGATGGAAAAAATGAGTTTTAGATCACATATTTTTTTTATTCTTTTATACGTTTTTTAATAATAAGTTAATAAGTCAAAAAAAAAATTCACTTCCTAAAATGAGCCTAAATAGACAATACCACATGTTAAATAATTACTAAATCAATAAAATAAACAATTTGAATAAGGCAAAATCTCAAATAAGCAGGAGATTAGAAACAAAAATTCATTTTCGTGGGATGTAAATCCTTTTCTAGGTTAGATACAATTTATTCTTTAAAATGTCAGACTTGTACAATAAAAATTTCATTAGTAATAATTTTTTTTAATATTTACAAAGAAAAATGGGTGAGTGCTCGAATTTCGTGGGTCGAAATTTGAGTCGAATTCGAAGAGAGGGAGAGAAGAGAGGAGAAGGAGAAGAGAGGGAGACGGGGTGCTGGTTCTGCCGCCGTCGTCGTTGCCTCGCCGTCCTCGCCGTCCTCGCCGCAGCTGCGCCTCTGCCTCGCCGCCACGCCTCCGCCCCTTCATCAGCCCCGAGTTTGTTGGCCCCCTCCCCTCACCCTCCCCCTCCTTCTCCTTCTCCTCCTCCTCTTCCTTCCCTCCCCCTCCTTCTTCCTCCCCTCGTCTTCTTCTTCCTTCTGCTGAAAAAAAAAAAATAAAAAAATACAAAGATCAAAACGACGTCGTTTTGATCTTTCGACCCATTCGACTCACGAATTTTCGAGCTACCAACCGGGGTTGATTTACAAAATGCAATTAAGTGTTTGATATAATTTATATAAATATATTTATTTGAGTAACCTTACTTTCTTATTTTTTTCATATATTTTAGTAAAAAATTAAAAAATATATTTATTTAAATTATCCTAAATTAAAATGGACCCATCTAGACCTCAGCAACATCCCGACAACACCTGTCCACTCTTTGTGGGAGAGAAAGATCCTCTCTCTCTCTCTCTCTCTCTCTCTCTCTATATATATATATATATATGTATATATAACCCCTCAAACAACATACCCAAATCCCTTAAACTCCATATCTCTACTTTCTAGTTTGATCTGATCAAATCAAACCCATCTTTTATATATACGAGTTTGTGGTGACTTTTGTGTTGTTGTTCTTGGATATATATAAGGTAATTATGGAGCTTCAACTTGCACTCGCACTTCCAAGCAATCCCATGAAAGGGTTCGACCTCAACAGCTGTGGTTACGAGCCTAAGGGGCCTTTGGGCTCGGACCCTTTGAGCCACATTGGATCTTGTTGGTCCAGTGAAAGCATTAGTGATTGTAACTTGATCAAGAAACGTAGCTTTGATGAAGCCTTTGTTGAGCCCCAAACTTTGCCTCTGTTGTTCTGGAACAATGACCCAAATGAAGAAGATGATGATGATCATAATGAAGAGCTTGACAAGAACTCTTCCACCATTGACAAGTACTTTCTCTCTATTACCTCTCTCTCTCTCTCTCTCAATGTCTAAATGAAATTACAAATCAATGGAAAGATCAAAAATAAATTGCAGATTAATGGTCAAGTTATCAATTTTAATAATTAAAGCGATAAAGTTTTTCATATTTTTATAATTTGTTTTTATCTTTTCACTGATTTGTAATTTCCCCTGATTTCTATTTACATCGGTTTGAAATTCACTCTCTTAACTTTTTGTTCCATTTTTTAGTACCGTGATTTCGGTGAAATTTGAGTTTATTAGGTTGAGAATACGAAAATCAAATACAAAATGAAACGTAAAATGACTTTTAAAAAAATCTTGTCATTTTACATAAATTGAGCGTCTGATTCTATAATTATTCGTTTGAATTTGGAACCAAATTGAAACTTTTTCTTTAAATATTAAAAGTAAATATACTATATAAGATTTAAATTTTGAGTCCATTTTTCATTTTTCTCATTATTTGGAAATCAAGACAACCCAAACATTATGGTGAGACATGAAAACAACTAATCCCATTACAATCTCGATATGTGGAATGGTCTTGCGCCATGCCATATGTACTTTTGGGACATGGGTTGGTTTTTTATTTTTTTTTTATTATTTTAATTTTTTTAATTTTTTTGACTTTTATAAAAATAAAATAAAATAATTATGATTTAAATATAATATTTTATCTTATTAACGAGTAAGGATATTTTCCTTACTCTCTCTACTAAGCCCCGTTATTATAATGGTCAAGATTCACTCTAAGAGAGTTGCACTTTATTATAAAAAAAAAAAATTTACTTACCCGTATATCCAAAGGCCCAGATCACCCCAAAGTAGAGAAGGTAAGGAGATCACCCCAAGTAAAGAAGGTATGGAGAGCATCCTTACTCCCCAAACAAAGCCTGAGATTGTGCCGGAGACATGGTCCAGAAATGAAAATAATAATAAAAAAAAGATAGTATAGGAAAAGTAATTTTAAATTGTGACAAAATGATAATGGGATAAAAATTAGGGGAGATTTATATTTTCTAATGTGTATGTGTTCAATAATTATACGTTTGAATTTGAGTGGCACAAATTTTTTATTTTATTTTTCTCTCCCTAATTCTCCTCGTATCAATTAAAAAAGAAAAATTAGCATATTGAGTTTTATGCTTAATATTTATATGAAATAGAGTGATAATAATTGATAAATTTGATTCAGTAATAGAATTGAAGGAGAAGAAGAAGGTGTGGTGGGGTGGCCACCCATTAAAGCATGGAGGAAGAAGCTTTGCCACCACAATCGCATCGGCAGCGGTGCCAGGAACGAAGGGTTGGTGGAAAATGTTTATGGTGGCATCACTGGTGGCAATGGTGGTGGATTAAAATCCACATATGTGAAGGTGAAGATGGAGGGTGTGGCAATAGCAAGAAAGATTGACTTGAGCCTCCATTACTCTTATCAAACACTCATGGATACCTTGGTTGGCATGTTTGGGAGAGGTGAGGAGCTATTTTGGAATTTGGAAATTTTATGATTCCAAATGAGGTTTAGTGTAACCTTGGATTGACATATTCCTATTTATTTATGGGGGGTTGTTAACAGGTCAGGCAAATGTGAAGGCTTATAAGCTTGCTTATCAAGATAGAGATGGTGATTGGCTGCTTGCAGGAGATGTACCTTGGAGGTATGTGTATCATGTGTACTTGAATTTTTCCATCATTCTTATCATATGTATATATCATATTGATAAAAATATGTACCCAAAAAAAGTTTTAAAGAAGATTTTTATTGTTTAAACTTTAATGAAGAAAATAACACAAATTTAGAATTTCTTTCACAGAAGTGTTCAAACTGCTATGTCGACATGCATTGTTTCTGACTCACAATCCATCAAGATGAATACATCACACTACATGTTAAATACGTTTTTGTCAAAAAAAAAAAATTTGTGTGTTATTGGAAAATTTTAATTGAATTAATTTTAGAAAGACCAGTAATCTTTTGATCATACTAATATAATGAGAGTACTTCACAAAATAATCGGATTAGTTGGGGGAAAATATGCAATATTTTTTTTTGTCGCTATCAATATTGAATGCTTGTAAGAAGATTATTCCAGAAAAGATTAAGAATTGTAATTTTAATATAAGTGGGGAAGCCTGATAAAAAGTTTGAATAATAAAAGGGGAACTTACCAATAAGTCTCATATACAAAGTTCAAGGCCCATCTAATCCTCAAACAAAACACTTGCACTAATTAATCCTACATATTTTTAATTGTTATCAAAAAAATCTTTTTTTTTTTAAAAAAAATTTACAGACACTGTTATATCTTATACTACCGTCGGACTTCCGTCAAACGGTCACCGGAGACCCGTCGGAATGTTCAACATCACCGGAAAGTCGCCGGAGTATCGCCAGAAGTTCACCGGAGTGTTAAGAACGTTAATGGAAGTCGACGGAATATTCAGAACGTTCACTGGACGTTAAGAACATCACTGGAGACTCACCGGAATGTCTAGAATATTGCCGGAAAAAAAAAAGAATAAATGAAGAAATTAGAGCAAAAAAAACATAGCAAAATGTGTTAAATATTGATAAACTAAAAGGAAAAAAAAAAAAAATGAAACGACAAAAAACAGCAACAATGGGAAAAACATATGCTATTTTTCAATTTTTGTAAGGTTTAAGCAAATAATCTCCAATATTGATCAAACTGAAAAGTACGTTTTGAAACTGTAAAATGTTACAGTTTCAAAGCAAAAATCTATTCAGCATTTATCCTTATTAATCAAACTGAAAAACATGTTATAAAACTGTAAAATTTTATAGTTCTAAAGAATGTTATGAAATTGTAAAATTTTAAAGTTTTATACGATGATTCATTCCAGCACCAAAAAAATTTGAAACTGCAAAATTTTACAGTTTTCACCGCCTGTAACTAAAACTCGAAAACTACTTGTTTAGAACTTGAAAATTTTCTCCATTAAAATAGAAAAAGAGAAGTGTATAGCAGAGAAATTGTAGAAAAAAAATAAGAGATCGAAGTAGAGAGACGGATATAGAGAGAGGATTGTACTCCGGCAACTATTTTTTGTTTAGATCTAGCCAAATCTGATATATATCTACACAGATCTAATATAGATCTACATCAGATCTAAGTAGATCTACTCATCTTCTTCGTCGGAAATATATCTTCTTTGCCGTCGGTGAGGGTGAAGTCACGAGTTGATTTCGATGGTTGGTGGTTACCAGTGAACCTCGATCAATGGAGAAAGACGTGATCACCGGTCGTCGTTCATGACAAAAAAGATGAGAGAAAAATGCAGAAAAAAAGAGAGAGGAAAACGTAAAGAGTGAGACAAAAAGCAGAGAGAGAGAGAGGAAAGTAGGACTTTTGGGTCTACTAAAAAAGTTATAGGATTAAATAGTGTCTACATATTTCAAATAGGACGTATGGGTAATTTTTCCATAATAAAAATAGGATCTCGAAATAGCCCATTGGGCTAAACTGCATGATCCATAGGGAGAAACAGGTTTAAATGATGATTTGAATTTCTATTATGGAATAATATTTTACTTGTTTTCTTTTCCTCCATTAAATCGTGAATATTTTGTTTTATTAAAATAAAAATTAAAAAAAGTAATTAAAAAATGAGTTATTTTCATCATATTTTTCTTATTTTTTTATTTTAATCTGTGTCACAATTATCTGGTTTGTAAAATGAGGCATTCAATTTTTATGATTTTGCAGTTCTTTCACCAAATCTGTGGAACGACTAAAACTATTGAAGAGCAACGGCTAATTCATAGAGATCATCAGAGCCTTTTGTCAACTTTTTCTTAATAGAAGCCATACTATAGATGGTTTTTAGTTGCCTCTGTGAAATATAAAGAGACTAGAATTCTCTGTTCTAAAAACTGTCTTTATGTTTTATCTTTTCAGTCACAGGATGTAACTTTACTTTAAATTAGAAATCATATCGTGATGCACGGAATAACGGGACAAAGACTTCTTTGAGACAGAGGATCTCAACACATCTTAAATAGATGTATTTGAATTAGACCTTTTGAGTAAAGCAACTTTAAGAAGTGGTAAATTGGTACAATATTCCTTTCTTTCATATCTACGTAATTTTCTTTGTGTGTGTGTGTGTGTGTGTGTGTGTGTGTTGGGGGGTAGCATGAAATAATCACTGTTGTATTGTGGCTAACAATTAAATTTAGAAAATGATTTTTTACACAAAAAAATCCATCCATGATATGATGGTGTGTGTGTTGGTTTTTTTTTTTTTTTTGAAATACGATGATGAGTGTTTGGTTCGTAATGAAATGATTACAAAATATTACACAAAAATTATTTTGTATGAGAAGTTTTACACACAAAAATAATCCAAAATGATACTACAGTAATGTTTTTACATTATGAGTAGGGGTGATATTGATAAGATTAATAGAAATTTTTTTGGGGTGTTATCCTAGAGAAAAAGAAAATTCATTTTGTCAATTGGAATGAGGTTTGTAAAAAGAAAAAACATGGTGGCCTTGGCATGAAGAAGGCTAGAGATCATAATCTAGTTTTACTTTTAAAATTGGGATGGAAACTCATTAACAGTGAGGGAGGTACGTGGATTGAGGTGTTGAAAGCTAAGTACTTGAAAGGCAACCAATTTCTGAACTGGCAGAAGACTAGCAAAACCTCTCATGTGTGGAGAGGAATGCTAAATGCTAGAAGCATTTTAAGAAAAGGTGCTAAATGGTCTATTGGTAATGGCATTACTGTTGACATCTGGAAAGATTAGTGGTGTGGGGAGAAACCTATTGAGGAAGTCATGACCTCAAATTCTCTCATACCAATCAATCTTACTATATCCAAAGTTAGGGATATCATTGATGGGGAAGGTGATTGGAAAGCTAATATAATTAATCAAATCTTTCCCCCAATTGTGGTTGCCTCTATTTTTAAAGAAAATCCCCCTAAATATAATTCCAACCTGGATCTTCTGGTTTGGAAAGGGGCTCCCGATGCAACCTTTTCCACATTCAGTGCCTTTGAGCTAGCTTCGGATTATGATGGTAAAGAGGAGGATTGGCAGTGGTTGTGGAAAAAGAAAATTCCACAAAAGTTGGAAGGCTTTTTGTGGACTATCTTACATGGCAAACTCCTTACTAACAACATGTGATTAAAAAGAGGGATTTTAGATAACTCTTGTTTCCCATTTTGCAGTGAAACTGAGGATCTCCACTACCTATTTAGAGCTTGTTTCAAAGCTAAGGAAGTTTGGACTGTTGTTCAAAACCAGCATTGGTACTGGTAGATGATCGATGAAAACTGGATGCATTGGATGATCTCTAATTCCAAAACGAAGGCTAAATTTGGTGCCAAGTCCGCTTGGAGCACTGTTTTCTTGGTCACGCTTTGGAAAATTTGGAAAAAAAGGAACCTCAAAGTCTTTGAAAACAAATTATCTATTCAATTTGAGAGTTTGAAATTTATTCTTGATTACTCCACTGAAATTGATCTTGCTTTTAGCTTATCTATTATTAATCCTAGACCTCCATTTAAACTAATTAAATGGTCTCTCCCTCCTGTAAGTACTTCGAAATTGAACACGGATGGAAGCAAATAGAGCAGGGGATCAAATGGATTTGGAGGTCTCATTCGGGATGAGTGGGGGAGCTTGGATCTGCGGCTACTATGGAAGGATGGAAAGTTGTACCAATCTTGAAGCTGAATTATGGGCGGTGTATAAAGGTCTAACAATCATTCTCCAAAAAGGCTTCAGCAACATGAATGTAGAAATTGATGCCCAAGAAGTTATGAAGCTACTTGTAGAAGGCCTAGGAGAGAAACATCCTTATAGAGGTCTGGTAGAAAATGCAAGGATCATATTCAATGGTTGCCAGTGTACTGCCCAACATGTTTATCGTGAAGGAAATCTCTGCGTGGATGCTCTAGCCAAATTGGGAGCTGCTCAACCTGAAGACATCTTAGTTGTTAATGACTCTCCTGCTGAGATAAGGAAGCTGCTAGTTACAAACATGCTGGGGATGGGTAGAGAGAGGGCCTAGTCCTCTGGTTTGTGTTTTATTTTCCGTTATATCAACAAAAAAAGAAAAAGAGTAGGGGTGTTTGAGGTTCGGTTGCGGCTAAAAAATTTCTAATTTGCCATTTGTCTGTTGAATTAGTAGATTGGAAAAAAATCAATCTGTCCGCCGGATTGACAGATGCGGATTGGCGGATGGTTGCGAATCGATTTAATAGTTTAAACTTTTACAAATTTTGAACATAATACAACAATTTATCAACATTTTTTTTTTGGATAACAATTTAACTCAACATAACCAAAAGATTATCAAGTAAATTGTCAAATACCAATAATAAATATATATAAGAAAACCATACATTATCAAAATTATTTCATTACTTTTTTATATTCAAAAACTATTTAATTTGATTTTTAAAAAAAAAAAAAAAAAAAATTAAGCTTTATGTTTTTCACATAAAAATACCAAATATTAACACTTGTCATTTGATAAAAGAATTTCTAAATTGAAAACATAGCAGAATATTTAAACTCATTTTTAATTAAAAACAAAAAACAGAATATCCAAACAAATTGAAAACACAAAATCTTACAAATTACTAGGAGTGCTCGCGGTTTGGCAGTTCGATTGCGGCCAAAAGAACCTCAAATTCGCCATCCATTTAAAGCTAGATGGATTGAAAAAAATCAATCTGCAACTGTCCCCTCGTCATCACGCATCCGTCCAAAATGCGGCAGATTAATTTGGTTTGATCAATTTGGATAGATCGAAATATCCACTACTTACCCCTAATTATGAGTCACAACAATAAATATTTTGTAAAAACTTTTTGTTTCCTTGCCATTACTAATTACTTGGGATAAACTACACTGACCCTCTGAAATTTTTGTTTAATACAAATTTTTTTCTTACATTTAAAAAATTATATTTACTCTCTTGTCAGATTAAAATGACATATTTGTTTTTTAACCTTTATACATGACATGGATAGGCCCAGATAGGTCCACAAGGACCATAGCCCACCATTTAAACCCCCATTACACAACCCGGTTAGAAAAACCCAGCACCACTGGAAGCCAACTGGGCAGGGAGGACCAATGATGTCCGGACACATGGCAGATTCAGAAAAGGCCACGTCAGCAGACAAAGATCTGCAAAGTTATGCCACAGCACATCACCATTAATGCAAGCCATCACAGCATTTATTGCGACAACACCCCTCAGCCGGCATGGCACCCCCTCACCCTGAACAAGACGAATGACGGCACAAGCTTTCGGCAGGGAACGAAATGATGACAGAAGGATATAAGCAAAGTTGGAAGACAAGGAGAAAGTTAAGTTTTCTCTAATCCCTATCTCTATCACTCTATCTATCGTTCAGACACTAACTTATTCGTCGGAGGGTTCACTGGGGGACTACCCCGTTCCCTATTGGACTTGCTTGCAGGTCACACCGGAGAGGTCTCGACACCCCGGCCCAGATTGAGGGAGCTTGGATCAGTCCGACCCATTCACCTAGACGAACTGCATCATCAGTTGGCGCCGTCTGTGGGAACCTGGTTCTTATCCGCGCGCCAGTTGTGTTCATTGTCGCCGGAGACCCTCGTTCCAACGATCCTTCACCTTTACCCATCGAGGTGTATGGTCACGACTAGATCCATGGCTTCTCACCACAATGCTGCTGACCACCAGACCGACCCTCCCAACCCAAACCAACCGCCACAATATTTCATCGAGCTCACCAATAGCATCAACCCGCATGGCCGAGCAAAACCAGGCCCTGATAAATGCCTTGCTCCAAAGAAATCTTCCCATGCCACCTCCGCCACCCCAGATGATCTGCCCCATCCAGAACAAGTCCTGAGCCACACCATCCCACAACCCAACTTTCCCAACTTGGGAGGCTTGCAACCGCCTCACCCACAAGTCATTCCACCACCTCCACCTCCACACCCGTCGATCGCACCACCAGCCCCGAACAGGAAGCCAGCAGTATCCAGCATCCACCCCAGCCCTCATTCCCCTCCGGAGGTGACAACATTCCCCTTTGGGACGCTGAACTCCGAGCCATGAAACTCCAGCTCCAAGGGGTCATGCAGAACATCCAACACAAACCCTCTACCACTGCAAACTCACCGTTCGTTGCCTCCATCCGAGACAAACCTCTGCCCGCCAAGTTCAAAATGCCCACCGTTGACTCCTTCGACGGAACCACGGACCCAGTCGATCATCTGGAAACCTATCGCACCCTCATGATTCTCCACGCCTTTCCTGACGAGATCATGTGCCGAGCTTTCCCTGTAACATTGAAGGGGTCAGCTCGGCTTTGGTTCAGTCAGTTACCAGCGGACTCTGTCTCCACCTTCCAGCACCTCAGCGACTCTTTCCTCAGCCACTTTATCGGAGCCCAACGCCAGCGCCGCCCTGCAACCCAACTTCTCAACATCCGCCAGACCGAGGGGGAGTCACTGCGCAGCTTTGTTACTCGCTTCAATACCGAAGCTTTGCAGGTGGCTGAAAATGATGACAAGGTCATCCTCACCGCATTCATGGCAGGTCTACGGTCGTCTGATTTCCTCTCTTCTCACTTTCTAAAAACCCCCCGACCTCCATGGCAACCCTACTCTCCAAAGCCCAGAAATATATGAACGCAGAAGACTCATTAGCCGCTCGGCAAGATCCGATCACTAAAAACCCGACCCCCAGAGATAAGAGAAAAGACCCCGAACCCCGAAACACTCAGTACAACAACCAAACACCCCATTATACCGACCGGCCTCCGCGCACCGACCGACCGGCACCAGCTAGACCACCTGGTCGGTTCGAGAGGTATACCCCCTTAACTCCCCCATGGAACAGGTCCTCCATCAAATCCAGAAAGACTACCCCCTCAAATGGCCCCTACCTTCACGAAACCCTTCCAGCCGGAAAGACCAGTCCAAATATTGCCGTTTCCACCAAGACCATGGCCATAACACAGACGACTGTATCAATCTCAAGGACTAGGTCGAAGCCCTGATACGTCAAGGGCGTCTCAGCCGGTTCACAAATATCCACCCTCAGCAGAGACAAAAGACTGAGCCCCTCAGACACGACCGTCGGCGCACCCCACCCCGACACCAAGCCCCACCTGACCAGGGTCGTGATCGTCAACAACCGCAACCACGACCCCCAGGAAATCCTCCTCCACCAGTTGGAGAAATCAGGTTATTTCAGGCGGGCTCGCCTGCGGAGGACCATCCCGCTCAGCTCAGAGGCCGAGCTCAGAAAAATCCGGCAGGGCTCGGACAACACGGTGGCCATGGTCGACAGACCTTCCAAACAGCCAAAGCAGTGGATTGAACCTATCACCTTCACAGACGCCGATTGTGCAGGAATCCGCTATCCCCATGATGATCCCCTAGTGATCTCTTCAATCCTCTCCAATTACAAGGTCAGACGAGTCCTCATAGACAATGGCAGCTCTTCAGACATCATCTTCCTAAATTGCTTCCGCCAGCTTAAGGTCGGAGAAGAAAGCTTATCCCCGCTCCAAACCCCTCTAGTCGGTTTCACCGGCGACCGTGTGACCTCGATCGGCTCCATCGACCTACCTATCACCATCGGCGAACACCCCAGGCAGACCACTAAGTTGCTCACCTTCCTTGTGGTCGATTGCCCTTCTGCTTACAACATCATCCTTGGCCGCACGGCCCTAAATGCCTTCCAAGCCATCACATCCACCTATCACCTTGCCATCAAATTCCCTACTGATTCCGGTGTCGGGACAGTCAGAGGAGAGCAGACAGTGGCCAGGGAGTGCTACGTCGCCTCCCTTAAAGAGTTAAGCTGAAGGAAGCAATGATCATTGAAGGGCTCGACGCCCGAGATGAGGACGAGCTGGTCAGGGGAGAACCAGTGGAGGAGCTCGTCGAGGTCAATATTGATCCCACCAACCCGCTCAAAACAGCTAAAATCGGCAGCCAACTACCTTCCCAAGCCAAGGCCGACCTTACTGCCCTCCTGACCGAACATAGAGACGTCTTTGCTTGGACTCATACTGACATGCCAGGCATTGACCCTTCCCTCATAACTCACCGCCTCAGCATCGAACCTCATTTCAGGCCTTACCGCCAAAAGCAGCGAATCTTCCACCCAGAGCGTAATAATCTTATTGCTGCAGAAGTTGACAAACTCCTTGAGGCCCAGTTCATCCAAAACGTGGACTATCCTAAGTGGTTGTCCAATGTGGTCCTGGTTCGCAAAAACAACGGCAAGTGGCGTCTCTGCATTGATTACTCCGACCTGAACAGAGCTTGCCCCAAGGATAGCTACCCACTTCCCCGCATAGATCTGCTGGTCGATGCCACGGCCGGTCACCAAATGCTCAGTTTCATGGATGCTTTCTCTGGGTACAACCAAATCATGATGCACCCATCCGATCGGGAGCACACATCCTTCATCACGGACCGAGGTACCTACCACTACTGTGTTATGCCGTTCGGACTGAAGAATGCTGGGGCCACCTACCAACGGCTAGTCAACGCTGTCTTCCACCATCAGATTGGTCGGAACATGGAAGTATATGTGGACGACATGCTGGTCAAGAGCAAACTCTCTACCGACCATCTGACTGACCTCAAAGAGACCTTTGCCACCCTTCGTAAGCATCAGATGAAGCTCAACCCCAAGAAGTGTGCCTTTGGCGTAGGGTTTGGGAAATTCTTGGGTTTCATGGTCAGTCAACGCGGCATTGAGGCTAACCCTGAAAAGATCAAAGCTTTGGTCGAGATGCAGTCACCCAAAACGGTTAAAGAAGTTCAACGGCTTACTGGCAGAGTAGCCGCCCTCAACCGTTTCATCTCCCGCGCCACAGATAAGTGCCTTCCCTTCTTCAAAGTCCTCAGGCAGACCTTTGAATGGACAACTGAGTCCGAAGAGGCTTTTCAGCAGTTAAAGCAGTGTATGGCCAACCCACCCCTCCTTTCACAAGCCATCACAGGCGAGCCCCTCTTCCTCTACTTAGCAGTATCGAACACCGCTGTCAGCGCGCCCTCATCAGAGAAGATGGCTCAGTCCAACGGCCTGTTTACTACATCAGCCGGGCTCTGAGGGGAGCAGAGCAGAATTACCCATTGCTAGAAAAACTATCCTTGGCTTTGGTCACTGCATCCAGACGACTTCACCCCTACTTCCAAGCTCACCCTATAGTGGTCCTCACCGACCAGCCATTGAAGAAGGTCATGCAACAACCAGAACTTTCGGGCAGACTAATGCAGTGGTCAGTTGAACTCAGCCAGTTTGACATCTCCTACCGCCCTCGAACAGCAATCAAGGGGCAAGCTATAGCCGACTTCATCATGGAATTCACCAATCCTATGCCACCCACTACCTCAACAGCCCCATCAGCTCCTGCCGATCCTGAAGATCCCCATTCCTGGACTCTCAATGTTGATGGGTCATCTCGCAGGGCAGGTAGTGGGGCTGGCATCATCCTCGCCTCTCCTGAGGGTGGCTATTTCAAATGTGCTCTTCGCTTCCTGTTTGAGGCTAGTAATAACGAGGCTGAGTATGAAGCATTGATAGCAGGACTCCGCCTCGCCAAAGACATTGGTGTCGACCAGATCCGCGTGTTCAGTGATTCCCAACTCATCGTCGGTCAGATCACGGGGGAATTCGATGCCAAGGATGACACAATGCGAGCTTACAGAGACATAGCACTCCCCTTGTTCGCCTCTTCAATACTTTCCAGATCAGAACATACCCCGACGGAAAACTCCAAAGCAGACGAAATGGCCCGGCTGGCTTCCGCTGACCATTCCGACCTTAGCGATGGAGTTCGCCTTGAATATCTAGCCCACCCGGCCATCTCGCCCGACTCACAAGAAGTGCAATTCCTCCAGACTGAA